>SJYT01043615.1:506697-573706 GCA_006410635.1 Cephalophus harveyi
GGGGGGGGGGGGGGGGGGGGGGGGGGGGGGAGAAACAGAGAGGTTCAAACACTTGAGAAAGTCACACAGAAGTTGGTCTAGAGCCAAGACAAGCCCCAGCCCACCCAGCTCCCCGTTCCCCACTACCCCACCAGGAGGCTTGGCAATTTCTCATACTGCAGACATGGTGAGTCTAACAAAAATTTTGATGTATTTAAAAAAAATAGATTGATTTTGATGTTTTGAGGCTTCGTGAAACCAGCAATTTTAATCAATTTTTCAAAATTGCTAATTTCATCCATCCAAGGAACTCACACACAAACAGAAGGGCTGATTGAAATTTAAATGGCGGCTGGCTTGTTAGCTGCAGGCACCAGGCTGGGTATTTTCATATGCAAGTCTGCAACTGTGTCCCGGCCTGGCAGCAAGAGGAAGCAATCTCCGGGAGACACTCGAAGGCATTAAGAATTCAGGCAGCCAAAATGAGAAGCAACAACATGAAATGATAAAACAAAGACAGATCATTATTAGCGCCAACATAATGTGCTCCCGCGTCCTCCGATCTCATTTAGAGCCCTGCCCGTTGTCTATTGAAACTATAATTAGGATGATAGGAACCAGAGGATTAAAGTAACTTTCTCCCCCGAATTGCCAGGATTTCAAACGAGCAAGATGGGGAGGAGATAAACCTGAGAGAGGTTTTAATATTCTGGGCGGCAGCTCCCAGGACAGCACAGGCTGACAGACAATGGCTGGCTCCTGCCCGAGGCAGCCTGGGGAGGGATGCTACATCGCTGTCTGCCCCACCTCTGGGATGGCAGGACCACCTCCCTCCCCAGCCAAACCCGCGCCTTTGTTCTCGATGCCTTGCACTCCATGACCCCTTCTGGGGTCTGACTTAGAAACCCTTTGCCAATCCTCTCACTTCCCATAGCCTCTGCTGGCACGGCCTCTCCCCAGCATACCTGCCCCACCTATTGCCTTAACCTCCTGTCTGGCCTGGAAGGTCCAGAAGGCAGGGACCACCCCCCACCCTCCCCGCCATCTCTCACTTGAGACTCTGGTGCCTTTAAGTTAGATGCTACTTTCCCGCCTCAGTCGGGCTCCTCATGGCCACCAAGGTGACCCTTCTGATCCCTTCTATCTAGAAACCCAATATGGGACTCACTCCCCCAGCCACAGAATAGCACCAACCCCAGCAAACATCGAATTCCTTCCCATCAGTCCCCGTGCTGCCTCTTTGGCCCCTCCTGTCCCCCTCTGGTGGCACGGGGCCACTTGCCCACCTGAATATGCTGCATATTTTGAACCTCAGTCTAGCGCACAAGGCTCCAGCCCACTGCTCCTTTTTCTGGCAAAATTCTAGCTGTCCTTTACTGTTCCCTCCTCTTCACAGAGCCCCGAGGGAGTCCATCGTTCCCTCCTCGGAGCACCCACAGGGCTGTCCTAACCCTCCTTAAGCTGCGCCCTCCGTGTCGGGGGCCACGTGGCGAGCCCCCAGAGGAACTTAGTTCTGCAAGAGGAAGGACCAGACCGTCCTCAGGCTCATGCTGGTGGAATCCAGTGCTTGGCCAGAATCACGAAATCAGAGTTCAGGTTATACTGGGCAGCCTGGACATGCTGGTCGGGACCGCAGCGGCACTCAGCCTGGAGAGCTCGTCCCTCCCTGTTTCTGCTTTTCCTTGCAGGTCTCACCCACCTGAGGGGGTTCCCTGTGTGAGTGTGAATGGGAGTGTGAGAGAGAGTATGTGGGAATGTGTGCCTGGGGTGGGGGCACACACGCGCACAGGAGAATCCGGTCCAGCTGGGCCAAAAGGACTCTCGCTTCCTGGGTGAGGCATCTCTACAAGGGAGGCAGAGGGTCTGTCGCCACCTGGGGTCAGAGGGGCAGTCAGCATCCAAGTTTCAACAACATTTGCACGAAATGTAATGTTGCCTCTTCCAGGCCTCCAGGTTCCAAGTTCTCAGATGCCTCAAGAGCTGATCTGAAAGCAGCAAAAGAGCAGCATCTGACAGTCCTTCGTCAAGTGTCCCCTGAGCAACCAGGAAATGCCAGCTATGGTGCGAAGGGCCGGGCCCTTCCTGGTCTCAGCTTCCCCACCTGTGAAATAAAGGGGAATCCGAACGGCTAAGGGCCCATGCAGCCCTGACACTCTGACCTCTAGTTACTGCCCATTCAGGGTGCGGCTGCTTCATTCCTTCACCTGGGCCGGCAGGGGACAAGCTTTGTGGTCCATCGGGGAGCACTCAGCCTTTCTGAATGGCCTCCACGCGCCTGCACTTAGAGGAGCAGAAAGATGGGGAGTGGAAGCGCTTCATTCCCGCTCGAGTGACATGGAAACTGAAATCCAGGGAGGTCAAGGTAGGACCAGCTCATCCCTGGAGAGGTCCCACCAGGACCCCAGGACCCTCCCACCTGCCCTCTTTCTTCTGTTTTCCTGCATAAAACTACTCATTGTCTTGAGAGTTGTGGGGAGGGCAGAAAGCAGCTGAGAACCCCTGTCACTTTCCTCACCCCCTCCTTTAAAAGATAGGATTCCTCCACTCAGAGAAAGAGCACGCGCAAACGTGAGTTTTCTGTCTCTGCTTGGTGTGTATGTGGGTGAGCAGGTTCACACGAGGGGCAACGTGTGTGTCTGAAGGCAATTAGATGTGAACTGTGTGAGTGAAGACAAGTGAAAGTATATGGGTACATGTGTGTGCGTGTGAGTACACCAGCAGGTGTATGTGGGCGTGTCATCGTGTGAGCAGGATCACGACTCCGTATTCAGACGTACAGGTAGGGATATGTACACCCATGTAGGTGTTTTTGTATGCTGTGTTTGGGATTGAGGAAAATAAAAGGCCATAAGAGGCACATCCTTCTTAAGGTGAAAACCACATAGCCTGATCCCAATGACAAATGTCTATGGCTTTTCCCAAGACCTCTGTCAAATAAAATCATCCTCATTGGCTGACTCACACTTCCCACATGACCTCACAGATCAGACAAGTAGCATCAGCTAATGTCACACGCAGGCTCCGCCTTCCTGGCTGCGTTCACTGGATTCCAGGCACCGAGGAAATCATGATGTGGTTTCCTTAGAGTGCCATGAAAGGTAGACTTCCTTAGAGTCAGGCTGATCCAGAGGCAGCTTCCTCACCTGCTAACTGCATGGATGGTGCCCACCTGGTGGGCTTGCTGTGAGGGTGAAGTGGGGCAGCAGGTATGTGAGGCCCAAGGCCAGCACCTGGCGCACAGTAGGTGCTCAGCCACGTCACCTGGGCTTCACTCTGACCACTGAGGGACCTGGGCTTTGGCTGCCAGGCATCATGAACGCCCACTTCTTTGGTGCTGGACCAAACAGGCTTTGGCAGGGTCACCCCGACCCAGCACCCCCTCCTTGTACACGCCTCATTAGTTGCACGGTGCCCCAAAGTACCACGGGAATGCTTCCTACACTGCTTCCTCTGCTAAGTACCTCTGTGACAGCTTCTTGGCAGGAGCAGAGCGCCAAGGTTAACATATGTTAAGGATATGTGCTGCAGGCAGCCCACCTCAAGGTGGAAGCAAGAGGGAACCGCACCTCCTCAGGGCCTCCCCTGAGCGCGCAGCCCGGAAAGCTGGTTGCCCCCGTGTCCCACGCAGCCTCAGCCCGGCGAATCTCAGCCTGGGATGAAAATCTACCTGGTCATCTCGTCTGTCTTTCCCAGAGTTCAGGACATCCTCCGCTGCATCTCTGCCCAGTTACCATCCAGCCTCAGCTTATATATACAACCACCCACAGGACACTCACCACCCCAAGGGGAAGCCAAATACCCTTCTAGCACTTTCTCTGGGCCAGGCTCCGAACAGGATACTAGGATGAGGTGGTGAGAAAGTCACAGCCATGCCTTCAAAGGGCTTGCATTCAATAGGTGAATTTCTAACTAACATCGAACTGAGGGTAGGGACCGCCTGTACACTCTCCCTTCAGGAGCCGTGCCCCACCTTTCCAGCATGTCCTCCGCCCCAGAAAAGGCAATGACCAGACATATGGCAGATCACAGTCTAAAGCTTTGTGACCCCAATAAGGTCCTCTCCCTGCCACATCACAATCTTACCTTCTTTGCATCAAATATCCAGAGCCTAGGGGAAGCTGAGAGCCACACCCACACAGCCACAGTAGTGTTTGGCCCCAGAAGCCCCCATCTTCTGGGAAGCACGCTGGTCTTCCTAGAAGGGCAGAGTTGGGGTGTTCCAGGTTCTGAGAACAGGCATCATTTGGCCAACTCATGGATGACGAACTCAAGGCTCTGAGAGGACATGTGATTACTCCAGAGTCACACAGCTCGAGGAACCCCAGCTCTGGGTGTGCATCTAGGTCCGCATGCTACAGGGTGCCAGGGTTTGGTCAGTGAGGCCAGTGGATAGTGGCCTAAGCAGGAGGCTAAGCTCATGGGTGGTTTCGACTGGCCATGATGCTGCTGAGAACGTCCTCTTAAGTTGTTCTATTTATGAGTTCCATGTCTCAATTACCATCCCATGATATCCGTCATTTAGACTAAAAAGCCTCATTGACTGAATCTATTTACACTAAATGACATCTGTGCTCAGGGCTTCCAGGAAGAGTGAAGTGAAGATGGTTGTGGGGGTGGGGGGACAACAAAGAAAATGTAGTATTAATGTTAAACAATGCTAGCTGCTGCATTAGGAAAAACATCTCAGACTTAATAGGATAAAGTTCCGTCTCTTGATCATATCACATGTCTAATGCAGGGCAGTAGGAAGCTCTGATCCACACAGTGATGCAGGGAATGAGGCTGACAGAGGGTCTGTCATCATGGAACTGTGCCACCTGGATCACACAGCATCTGTGGTTGCTGCAGAGGGGAAAGAAAGGGATGGAGGACTCCTACCAGCTCTTAATTGCCTTAGCCAAGTAGTTACACATGTCACTTCTGCTCACAGTCTGGAACTAGTCACCTGGCCCCACCTTCCAGCCAGGAGGGCTGGAAATGTGAGGGATGACCACGGCATCTTTGATGAGATGTCTCTGGATATGGACTCTGGACTCATGGATGTGACTCTGGACTCTCAGAGACTCATTGTCTCTGACAAAGACATTTTGGCCCCACTCCTCCTGGGACTTACAAATTGGCCAGGGAGAGAAGAAACTGGTCCATGGTTTGTGTGACACTGGAGGCCAGAGAAGGGAGAAATCCATGAAGAAGATAAAGATAATTAGGGAAGGCTTCCTGTAAGAAGTTGACCTAGAAAGAGGTACTCATTCAACAGCAAAGTAGGAACAGGTAAGATCTGCTTGACAAGTCTCAGAAGAAGGAGGGTAGAAGCCATGGAAGAAGGGAGTTTGGTCAGGTCTATGGGGATAAAGAATGAAGCCCTTGAAAGACAGTCTAGGGAACTAGGTTGGGAAGGGGTGGGCAATTAGTATAAAATTGACATTTAGGGGAAGCAGAGGCTCCCTAGGGAAGATTAGAAGCAAAGGACATTTAAAAGGCTCTTCTGGGAATCCTGGAGAGAGGAGATGAAGACAGAGAAGATGGCACTGGGCAGGGACCAGACAGAAGAGACATCTTAAATGGAGCCGGCGAGTCCCCAGGACAATCAACCAGCTGGTGACGGAAATACCTCTGAGCCTGCAAAATCCTGACCTCCATCCCACACAAGAGCTTCTGGGAAAATGGCAGCATTAACTCCATAAGAATGTCTGTTCAACAACTGTGCTGAAAATGAGATGATTTGATTTGGGGAGGTAAAGTACATCTTGAAGTTAAATTCTTGGCTCTACTTTTAAAACCTCTCAAGTGGGTTAGAATAGCTGGCTCATCCTTAATGGATGGAGCTGGGCACTCTTTTCCCGTACCAGCCACTTGAAAGGATGTGAGGACACACGAGGTCTCCCTTTGGATGGTACATTTTTCTCCTGCGTGGGGGTCAGATTGCACTGGGGCTCGGAGTCAGGGAGGGGACATGCCTGAGAACCTGGATTCTAGAAGGCAAGAGGGAGCAGGCCCATCCCCTCTACAGAGGGATCTCACACCTCAAGCCCATCTTCCGTTCAAGAGCCACCGACACATTCCAGCACCTGGACTGTGTCCCGAGGTCACAGGTGGGAAAGAAGGGTGAGAGGGCGTGAAGTCATGAGCAGCAAAGACCTGGCGGGGGAGTTGCTTGGAGGGTAGGTGGTCAGGTTTTAGTGATCAATATCATCTGCTTGGCTCCTCAGGGTAAAATTCCAACAGACAAGTGGACTCATTGGATTTACAAGGAGGCTCAACTTTCTAACAAACGGACCAACGAAATGGACCACCTCAAGGAAAAGACTGCAGTCTCCAACACTGGAAAGCCCAAACACCAACTTCTCAGCTGTTATAAAAAGGGGTCAACCAGAAGTGAGGCTAATGCCCTGGCTATTCTGAAGTACTTAGGGGCTTATTCACAATCCCGGTTACCTGACAAGTCTGCTCGTTGGCGTAGGTTGTGGCATGCCATGTATCACCACATTTGCTATGATTGCTAAGGCTGTAAAAAGGATCAAAGTTTGGAAGGATTTTTTCCAGTGAGTGGACTCAGGGTTACAGCACCATTCTAAACTACATGTTATCTTAACATGCTTTCTCATGTGGGATGAAAAGAAACAAAGCTGTGGGTAGTTAGCATGCCAGAGCACTGCTTTATCAGCAGCTCAAGTGAACAACCAATTCCTGATATGAGCTGCCGGGGAATCAACGCAGAGCTTTATGGCCTCAAAAATAAGCAGGCAAGCACCACCTGTGTTCTCAGCAAAAGAAATGAACCTGAATTTGGAGAAGCCTTTAGATCAATCCATTAAGTGTAAGAGATACATCAAGGAGAGATGAACTACTTCAATACCACCACCAGAAAGAAAGCAAGCAAATCCTGAATGTGGGACATTCTAGTCTTCATTGAGCCAAAAGCAGGCAAAATAAGGGAGGGGGAGAAGAGGGCAGAGAAGCTACTCTGTTTAGAGCCTTGAAAACCAAATACAAAGAGAGGATCGAGTTTGGACCAAAGTCAAACAAAGTGCCTGAAAACAAGGACATGTTTCTGAACTAGCAGAAATATCTGAATACAGGTTGGGGGCATTAGAGTAGTGAACACAACGCCCTCTGAATTGTGAGTTTTCCAGGCTGGCGGGTGGGAACAGAAACTGTGGTCATTCCCATGTAAGCTCCACGCTCTATTCCTGCAAATCCTTTCAGTGGTTTTTCCCGGGCCTCAGGCAGCCTCCTCACATGCATACGCTGATGAGAACCCCGCCAGTACTGGAGGGGAACTCTGTGGAGCTTTCTGGGGTCCTCTCTGTCCCTCCCCATCCAGCACGCCATCAACTGCAGTTTCCCTGCACCCTCGGCTCCATCCCCTCCAATCGGGGAGTCCACCAGGTCCTTAGGCCTCCCCTCCCTGTGCCGCAGGGCAGCCCAGGACTGCTCCAGGCAGGTAACCAGGGGCCACCGTAGAGCTCATCTTACTTGTTTCCCTTCCCTCGGGGATCACAGCACTTCACTTACTGATGCCCATTGTCTTGAAAATTGTGGTTTCGTATGTTCTGTTTTTTGTTCAGACAGGAGGCTAGATCCAGTGCCTGTTATTCCAAGTGGGCCAGAAGCGAAGTCCTCCCAATAGCTTCCACAAGTGGACAGAGCAAGAAGGACCACGTACCTTTCACAGTCCAGGACTCCAGAGCTCTGAGAAGCGGATCAGCCTGCCAGCCCTGACTTACTATGGACTTTAGCGCTGGGCTGTATTTCAGGGCACTTTCTGCTGCAATAGGCTCCTCAGGTAGGCTCTCCTGGTAAGCCTTACGCTCTGCTGGGGTCTGCACCCAAGATGGGGCCTGGCCTTCTGGGGAAAGGCACTCTTCACTGGGGTCTGGAGAGCTGGCGCTAGCCTTTGCTAGTTGTGAGTTTCCGTCAGCAATTTTTTTTCCCCTGTTATCAACACGAAGTAAAATAAACATTTGTCAGACTGGAGGTTTTTGGCTTTCATGGACTGTTTCCCATCTGTCTCTTTCTTTCCTTCCCTCTGCCCTACTCCTTACCTCTCATTCTCACCTCCTGCCTCCCCAGGCTCGACAGTGCCACTGCCATTCACCCCTAGTACACGCAGGCACGCGCGCACACACACGCACACACAGAGGACTGTGTTCTTTGTTCTGGGAATCACTTGTAGCCTCTTTCTTTTCTTCTGATTGCTTTGCTTTCTTTCGCCCTTTCTCCCTCATTGCAGCTCTTTTCTGAGCATCTTTCTATACTCTGGCATGGAGCACCAGAATTCTCCCTCCAACCCTGCCCCTTGCTGGGTGACCTTGAGCAAATCACAAAAGCCTCTAAGCTTTTATTCTCTCTGAGCCATAAATCCCCACCAGGTACTGAGACGGTGGGACCGGAGCCCCTTCTACTGACCACCAGCCACTGTGCTGCATGAGGCACACCCAAGGCGGAGGCGCAAGGGCCTGGGCAGGAGCCCAGGTTCTGCTGCTCCTGACTGTGTGGCCCTGCCTAAGTGCCCAGGCTCCCCAAGTGTCTGGTTTCTAACCTGTAAAGTGGATGGAAGGATCCTGCAGGCTGGCATTGTGGGCCAGGTGTTAGGACTCTCTGCTCCCCTGGGGTGACTTTCACATTTGACACAAATGCTTCATGGGGTTCTGGTGGCACGGGGACACATGTGGCAATGAGACGACCCCAATCAAGCATGCTCAGGGGAGGGGGGCATGCTCTGGGGACAGAGACCCTGGCCTAAACCCTTGCTATCATCCTCACACATCACCCTACTTAGCCCAATTTGCCTGATACGAGGAACAATGCTCATAGCTAAGAATACGTATGTATAAATTATTTTATCTTTTGGGTCATCTTTACTTGAGAAAGTTAGAAAGATACAGTAGAGTGTATTAAGAAAAATTAAGGGAAAAATTTAAAACAACTTATACTCCCTTCACTCAAAGATAACCAATAACCTGATTTTTCTTTATATATATATATATATATATATAAAGTGTTGTCTTATATGCATTTTTATCATATATATATAAACACAAGTACACATATTTTGATATTATAGACAGGAAGGAAAACATATAGATGCATGCTGTGGTAAGAATTTCATAAGTCACATTGGTATCTTTGCAAAAAATATCACTTTCATTATTTTTCTATATGTGAAGTTCGTTTCTTTCCTGAGCGCCATTCTCCCTGATGGCAGAAGTCCCAAGTAAACTCAGTCCCCTCAAGCTTTCTCCCCGGTAGATGGAGATTTCAACGCAGTCGGCTGGGAACTTTTCTCTCTCTGCCTCACTGTTCCGGAAAGGCTGGTCTAAGATGCCCATGAGGCTGGGACAGGAGCTATGAATAGGGGTCCAGGGACGGCACCTGGTCAGCTGTCCTGCGCTGGCGCTCGGCTGTGGGCACCCACGAGACCATCCACGTGTCCCCACTGAGCCGGGCCATTCATGAGGCCCCTTCATGGTGCTGCCACCTCCTTGCGTCACCTCTCAACAAACATACACCTTGCTCAAAGGAGCAGGGAAATGCAGCTGCCCGTGGGCTGAAGGGCGGCTCCCCCAGGTCACAGCAGCCTGTGGGAGAGGCCAAGGCGCCCAGAAAGAAGGAAATGAACTGCTTCCCGCTTTACAAGGCCAGTTTGCCATGTGCCGTTAACATCATGCCTGTCCGTGTACCCAGCTCACCCTGTCCCTGTCTACTAATTACAACAACAAGTACCATCCCAGTGCTCACTAGGGCAGGCGCTATACTAAGTAACTTTATGCATAAGAACTCATTGCATCCCCACAACCACCCTGTCAGACAGATTATTGTTATCATCCCTGCTGTTATAGAAAAGGAAGCAGAGCCCTCAGGAATTTAGGCATCTCATCCCAAACCACACGGCAGGAAAAATGCAGAACTAAGATTCCCCGCTAAAATAGCAGGACCCTGAGCTCACACTCATGACCAGCATGCCATGTGTCCATGCCTCCCCTGCCTAAGCACAGACACACAGAGACATTTTAGGTCCTACTTTTTCCACTTTAAGATTATAGTGCTGGAACAACTGTTCTCAAATTAGGCCATTGGGAAGGGTCAGAGTCCCAGAGATGCCTTCATCCTCCCCTTGTTTGGCTGGCCAGCATGGAGCATCCACCAGGGGCATGCCAGGTGCCACAGTATAGAGCAAAACCAGGCATGGTCCCTGCCTGCTCAGGCAAATCCAGCCCCTGGGGAGGGAGACAAATGAGATTTCCCCTGGTAAGACAGGGAGGGGGACCACCATGCCTCTCTCACAGAGCTGCTGTGCAGACAAGATTAGATAATTCGCCTAAGTGTGCAGCACACGGCCTGCATATGCCACTGGATAAATATCACCTATCAACAGGATTTTAAAATGTCACCACCCCATGATACAGGGCAAAGGAGAAGGGCATGCTTTCCTAAACAGGCCCAGTTGAGCGGTAACCTAGGGAGGAATTCACTGGAACCAGCCACCAGAGAGCAGATGCTTCCACCCGCCTGGGAGCTGCCCAGGGCTTGTCCCAGCCTCTATGATAGGATGGGAAGGGAAGCAGGCAGTTTAGACAGTGCTCCAGCCACGGGTCTGCCGCACCACCAGGAATCCCCAGTCATTTGAGGGTTCCTCCTCAAGGCTTGTAGGCTCCTGGGTATTCCCTCCCATCTCTGCATAGCATGAACAGAGAGAAAGTTAAAGGGTCCATGGGCAGCTAGCTGGGCATTGGTGGAGAGGAGTTCCAGCCCTCCCACAGGACATGGAGCAGCTAGTCCTATGTGTGGGCCTGGAAGCAACCACCATGCCCTTGTTTACAGCGGGAGTGAAGGAGACATAGGCCAGTTGCTGGGTGTCTTCCAGCCCCCATGAAGTCCGCCTTCCTGCTGCTGCTGAGAAGGGCCCTACACAGAACGCCTGGAGGCCCGCCAGAGGCGGAGGCACAGCCTGCTTGGCACCAGCTCCTGGGAAAAAAAGCTGCAGAGAGCAGCCAATTCCCAGAAACTGGAGCCCAGGGTCTTCGGCAGCGGGGACCAGACTGCTCTCCCCCGAGCTGCAGGCCTGGGAGGAGCGCGTGGGCAGGGAGACAGGGCGCTGTGAGTGGCACATCCAGGTCTGAGAAAGGCCACCCCAAAGTCCCCAAGAGCTAAGCACTTCTGCTTCCCGGCTCCCTGCCCAACCCCCAAGTCCCAAGAGCTGGCAGCCACGCAGGGCTCTGGCCCTGGGGCGCCAGCCAAGGCTGACCCAGGCACAGGGATTTCACAGCAGGAAAGAAAAGCTGCCCCTGTCCACTTGCAGAGCTGGTCCCACACCATGCCTTTGTCCTCAAGGAGAGCTGGTCACAGACCTCTGTCCCCAGCTGACCTCAAGCAAGTAGAGGCTCAAAGGGTGGAGGTGAACTGTCCAAGATCACAGCAACAGGCCAGGACTCGCAGCCCGCCCTCCTCCCTCACTGCCTTCCTTCTCTCGCAGTCTGTCCACACTAGTTCTCCAGGCCAGGTGGTAAGGCCACAGTGAGAGCTTCATGCAATTAGCTCTAAGCGGCACAGGGCGGAATGAGCGCCTGAAAGGGACAGACAACCTGGCTTCCGATCCTACCGCCCAGTGGCTGCATGGCCCCGGGCAAGTTTATTTCCCCCTCTGATCTGCCTCCTCATCCAATATAGGAGATCGATACTTGGGATCAGTCACACAGACGAGGCCGTGGTGGACAGTGAAAGAGCTCAGGCATAGAACAGCCCTGGTCACAGTCACTCTTTCATGCTTTGTGAGGCTAAACAGAGGCAGGACCTGGGTCCAGCCTAGGCCGGCTGGGGCCACAGCCATGAGAACAAAGATAAGCTCTCCGTTTTCTCAGCAGGAGATCATGAGCCCAGCCACTCACCTTGCTGGGCATCAGTTTTGTAAACGGATACAATAACACTCAGAAGGTTGCTGTTAGGATTAAAGAGCAAGTATAAAACACCCTCAAGAAGGGTAACTCTTAGCATAAATATTACCCTATTGGAGATAGCCACGTAGCCCCACTTGACTCCTTCAGGCTGTGAAAATAACAAGCATCTTTTGACACTGAGTTTAATATATAAAAGGTTGTCCTAGGCCAAGGCCACCCCGTTCCCACCCCGTGAGGCAGGGAGATGAACCCAACCACCTTCAGTTTTCTCTGTTTGCAAAACAGAAGATTGAGGCCCAAACTTTGAGGGACGACTAAGCGAGAGACTAGGATTCCCATGTCTAAGCTGAGAGGAGGAGACCCAGGGGTGCACCGACTTCAGACAGGGAGGGAGACATGGGGTGCACTGGCCCCATGCACACAAGAAAGGGGACCCCAGGGTGCACTGGCTTCACACAGACTGGTTACAGAGCAGAGGAGCTTCTCAGAGCAGCTTCACAAAGAGCTAAGTTGGAGACCAAGAACCACCAAATCCCCCACGTGGCACAGGCAGGCCCAACTGAAGCCCCCTCCCCCCACCGCCTGTGGCTCAGGCCCATCTGGAAACCCTTTAAATAGGGCAGGAGTGTTTACAGGCTGCAGGCCTTGGCCCGGAAGCCTAAAACTCCCCTGCTTCCTCAAGGCATCCGGTGGCCAGGTGGGGTGGATCCAGAGCTGCAGGACGCAGTGAGAAGACCCAGCTGGGCCCGAGACTTCCCTCTTCTCCCGAGGTGGAGATCGGGCCTGCTATTGCCCCGGGCCGGCTCTGGTATTTTAATCCTAGGAGAGGTCTTGCGGGGAGGGTAGGAATGCGGAGACCCTAGGGCGCAGGTGGAGCTGTGCGTGTGTGCTCAGTCGCTTTACCCATGTCTGACTCTCGGCGACCCCGTGGACTATCGCCTGCCAGGCTCTTCTGTCCATGGGATCCTCCAGGTAATACTAGAGTGTGTTGCCATACCCTCTTCCAGGGGATTCTCCCTCCCCAGGGATCGAACCCTCATCTCCTATGTCTCCTGCATTGGCAGGGGGGCTCTCTGCCCTTAGGGCCACCGGGGAAGCCCGGAGGTGAAGCTAGGCTGTGCACTGGCCTGTGGGTATGCCAGTCACCACTGCCCTGCTAGGAGGTGAAGAGGAGCCACGGGAAGGAGGGCCAACACCCGGGAGGCTTTGCAGGAAAAAGGGAGCTGTCAGGAGGAGCAGAAGAGCAGCTGGACGCAGTGCCAAAGGTCTGCACGGAGAGAAACATGGGTGCAGAAGTCTTCGCTCAGGTATGGGGGCAGCTGTGCCAGCCGGGGATCCCCAGAGCCAGCCCTGCTGTGAGGTGCCCTGTGGCTGGCACCCTTGCCTAGTGCTAGAGTCAGTCACCTGGAGCCCACCTCTGTGGGAGAGAGGGTCCTCACTCTCGCTTACTTGCCACGGCCAACCCTCCATCACACCCCGCTGAGCTTGCCTACTCCCGGTGCTCTGGATCTGCCCACTTCTCCTGACCCCACTTCCATCTCCCCTGACCACCCCACATCGTCTCCTACCTGGACACGGCCCCAGCGTCCCTACTGGTCTCCCTGCATTTCCTCTCCACCCCCTGCAATCCATCCATCCCTCCCCTTTTCCACGTGACAGGGGCTCCCCACTGCATCTCCTTTGCTGACTTCTGGGTCCTCGAACACTTAGCACATTGGTAGGCGGTCAATAAACATTTGTTAACTGAATGAAAGAAAGGAGGAAAAGGAGGGAAGGAAGAGCAGCAAGGCCTCTTGCCCAAGAGAAGTCAGACACCAAAGAGGGAGTCCGGGAGGTTGGCATAAACGCCAGGTCAGCCAGAACATTTCACTCCCCTCATTTTAACCCAGGTTGCAGGCCTGCTGGGCACCAAGCTGGGCTTGTTCTTTCCTAGAGTCTGTGAACGAGGTTTATCAGGGGCCCCTGCAGCTTCCTGGTCCCTTCTCCTTCTGTCACAAGCCACTCTGCAGAGCCCACACGGGCAGTCAAGTCTTCTCTCAGACACCTCCAGGGACAGCTCACAACCTATCAGCATCACCCATGCTGAGTATCCTCTGCCTCCCAGGACTTGGACAATCCCAAAGAGGGTTATTCAGTGACACGCTCAAGCTGACCAGCACCCTCACGGTTGAAGTCAGCTGTCCAGGCCCCCAGGTTTCCTTGCGCCACTGCTCTGCCATAAATCGGCGCCCCTCCCCACCCACCCTGGCTGCCTGCTCTGGCCTCATGCCAGTTGGTTAATGCCGCTCCTTGAGTTTGGAGCCCAGAACTAAACATAGCTTTCCTAGGGGCCCTGGAGGGAAGCTGGCCAAATGCGGGGAAGCTGATGAGGAGAATGAATACCTCACATTTGTGCCAGCGGTGGACGCCATCACCTGGTGGTTTACACGTTCTCAAGAGCTGCCACTGGGTGAGGGGAAGCTTGACCTCAGGCAGGGGATGGGGCTGGTCTTGTACTAGTGCTAAGGATGTATTTTGTCTGTTTCCAAATTCACCACTGGCTCCATCTGAAAAGAATGGAGAGGGAGCCAAGTTGCAATCCTCCTCCGGGGCCACCTCGTCTCTTCCCCACCTGCACACAGCCCCATCACCCCACACTGCCTCCCCCTGAAACAGTCTCCCAGGGGAGCTACGGGACCTCACTGCAACCAGGGTGAGATTAATATCTTAATGCATCATCCTTCCAGACGAATGAGCATCGGCAGGAACCAGGATTTAAGCCAAAGCAGCAAAGCTATGATGAGGGGATTTCCGGCGCTGGCCAGCAGATCGGGGCTGAAGAGAGGACCCGGGAACCCTCCCAGGATGGTCGAGACCATCCCACCATCGTCAACATGACAGACGCAGGCCTGGGCTTGGTCAGGGTCACCGTTCGCTGGCGGTGTGGACCCATCGCTGAACATTTCTGGCCTGGTTTCCTCATCTGTACACTGGGAATAATGCTCCCACTGTTACCAAGTGGATGAAGGGCAAGGACATCATGAGGTCAACCGCCTAGCTCAGAGTGGGTGCTCTGTCACCATTTTCCTTCCCCCGCCACATCCCAAGCACCTAGGCCATTTACCTGGAGGAGTGGACGGAGAAAGGGCTGGGGCAGAAAGCATTATACTCTGGTTATTTCTTGCAGCCTAAGGTCATCCCAACCCTCCCTTTACTTTTGCCTCAGCGCAGTCTGCAGAGGCTAAGGGGGCTCTGAGGATCAACTGGGTCCCACCCCTAGTCCCTTCACATCCTGAGAACTCTAGGCCAGAGGCCCCCCAGAGTTGTCCCCGGAGGCAGGGCTCAGCATCATGTCTTCGTCCTCCCCCAGCTGGCACTGAGTTCAGTGTTCTGTTCATCTAACTGCCACCCCAAAGCTTGGGGACCGAAAACAAGCCTGTGTATATCACCACCTCTCATGTTCCTGTGGATGCACTGGGCTCAGCTGGGCAGTACCCACTCCAGGTCCCAGATGGGACTGCAGTCAGATGTCCTCCGGGGCTGAAGTCATCTGAAGGTCTGACTGCTTGGACAGCCCAGATGGCTCCCTCACATGGCTGGGCTGTCATCCATGAGAGCACCCACACAGGGCCTCTCCACGTGGTCTGGCCATCTCACAGCCTGGCCACTGACTTCCTAGAGGGCACACCACATCCAAGGAAGCCAGGCAGAAGCTGCAAGGCTTCTTAACAGCCTCCTCTTGGAAGTCTAGGTGCATCGCTTTCATTGTATTCTGTTGGTCAAGCAGGCCCAAGCTCAGCCCAGATCCAAAACAAGCAGGATAGAAGCCCACCTCCAGACGGGAAGTGGGTAAAGTAACCGAAGAGCATGCCGCATGGAGATACTATGGCAGGCATCTTTGGAAAAGACAGCATTTTGCGCCCGTCAATCTATTCTTCCCAGGCAAAGGAACCTGTGCTAAAGGGGTAGGGGTCGCCCTGTCCCAGGGGTCAGACCGATCTGGGCCTTACTGGCAGCCCATCCAGGGGCCAGCCAGTAGTCACCGACAGTGCCAAGGCAGCAGGTCTCTCCCAGCCAGCTCTGAGCGTTTCCCCACTCGCACCAGGGGTAGCTGCAAAGATGAAATGAGGTCACCTGCTTCTTCATTCCAGTCTAACAGCTGTTCATCAAGCACCTGGCTTATTCATTCACTCAACAACCATTTGCTAAGACCACCCAGAGAGGAAGTCAGTATGGCCAGGGTTTGGTGGAAGACATGTGCTTGCTCAGATGACTACAAAACACCGCCCAACGTGGCAGACCCAGGTAGGCAGTCGATGGGGCGCAGGCAAGAGGGAGGTTGGCTTCGGTTAAACACTGCCCAACGTGGCAGACCCAGGTAGGCAGGCGATGGGGCGCAGGCAAGAGGGAGGTTGGCTTCGGTTAGGGAAGGAAAAATGGAGGAAGGCTTCTACCAACAAACACATGGGGGAAATGATGGAAGGCTTCTACCTCCAGACACAAACCTCTACTTGAATCTCTTCTTGAAGGACCCATGCAGTTCTCCCAGGAGGTAAAGAGGGAAGAGGAAAGGTCCCCAGGTGAAGCAGGGTATGAGAAAGTACGGCAAGTTTAGTAAATGGATTTACTTTTGCCTCAGCGCAGTCTGCAGAGGCTAAGGGGGCTCTGAGGATCAACTGGGTCCCACCCCTAGTCCCTTCACATCCTGAGAACTCTAGGCCAGAGGCCCCCCAGAGTTGTCCCCGGAGGCAGGGCTCAGCATCATGTCTTCGTCCTCCCCCAGCTGGCACTGAGTTCAGTGTTCTGTTCATCTAACTGCCACCCCAAAGCTTGGGGACCGAAAACAAGCCTGTGTATATCACCACCTCTCATGTTCCTGTGGATGCACTGGGCTCAGCTGGGCAGTACCCACTCCAGGTCCCAGATGGGACTGCAGTCAGATGTCCTCCGGGGCTGAAGTCATCTGAAGGTCTGACTGCTTGGACAGCCCAGATGGCTCCCTCACATGGCTGGGCTGTCATCCATGAGAGCACCCACACAGGGCCTCTCCACGTGGTCTGGCCATCTCACAGCCTGGCCACTGACTTCCTAGAGGGCACACCACATCCAAGGAAGCCAGGCAGAAGCTGCAAGGCTTCTTAACAGCCTCCTCTTGGAAGTCTAGGTGCATCGCTTTCATTGTATTCTGTTGGTCAAGCAGGCCCAAGCTCAGCCCAGATCCAAAACAAGCAGGATAGAAGCCCACCTCCAGACGGGAAGTGGGTAAAGTAACCGAAGAGCATGCCGCATGGAGATACTATGGCAGGCATCTTTGGAAAAGACAGCATTTTGCGCCCGTCAATCTATTCTTCCCAGGCAAAGGAACCTGTGCTAAAGGGGTAGGGGTCGCCCTGTCCCAGGGGTCAGACCGATCTGGGCCTTACTGGCAGCCCATCCAGGGGCCAGCCAGTAGTCACCGACAGTGCCAAGGCAGCAGGTCTCTCCCAGCCAGCTCTGAGCGTTTCCCCACTCGCACCAGGGGTAGCTGCAAAGATGAAATGAGGTCACCTGCTTCTTCATTCCAGTCTAACAGCTGTTCATCAAGCACCTGGCTTATTCATTCACTCAACAACCATTTGCTAAGACCACCCAGAGAGGAAGTCAGTATGGCCAGGGTTTGGTGGAAGACATGTGCTTGCTCAGATGACTACAAAACACCGCCCAACGTGGCAGACCCAGGTAGGCAGTCGATGGGGCGCAGGCAAGAGGGAGGTTGGCTTCGGTTAAACACTGCCCAACGTGGCAGACCCAGGTAGGCAGGCGATGGGGCGCAGGCAAGAGGGAGGTTGGCTTCGGTTAGGGAAGGAAAAATGGAGGAAGGCTTCTACCAACAAACACATGGGGGAAATGATGGAAGGCTTCTACCTCCAGACACAAACCTCTACTTGAATCTCTTCTTGAAGGACCCATGCAGTTCTCCCAGGAGGTAAAGAGGGAAGAGGAAAGGTCCCCAGGTGAAGCAGGGTATGAGAAAGTACGGCAAGTTTAGTAAATGGCGTGAGTCTGAGTGAACTCCGGGAGTTGGTGATGGACAGGGAGGCCTGGCGTGATGCGATTCATGGGGTCGCAAAGAGTCACACAAGACTGAGCAACTGAACTGAACTGAACTGAGACCACCTGGATGGCTGTAAGGCAGAGAGGGATGAAGAGTGGGCATGGGGATACAGTGAGGAAATGTAATGGGGAGGGGTTAGAAAAGTAGGGATCTGAAGGTCATGCAGAAGTTTGGACTTCAAACAAAGGAGAAGTCCTTGAATGATTTTATCATGATCAAACCCATCATCTAGAAGGTTCAAAAGGGTCTGCTGCATAGAATGGCTTAGAAGAGAGCGACCCAAAAAGTAGCATGACACTGTTATTTATGATTCGATCACTGTATTTAATTACCGGGTTCCAGGCCCTGCTCCAAACACTTTTACAATCACTGATCTAATAAACTTTATGACAATTGTATAATCTAGGTAATATGATTATCCCCATCTTACAGATGAGAACACTGAGGCACAGAGAGGGAAAGTTATTTGTCCAAAGTTACCAGGCAGAGACGAGGCAGAGCTGAGAGCCAACCCGGGTATCTGGCTCTGGAGCCTGCCTGTTTCGCCACGGGCTTGCTCCGCTTTGCCATAATCCAGCTGAGAGACACGTCAGTGCCTCAGCAAAGCAAATGAGAGGGGCAGGGCAGGTGTTTCCTGCCCACCACTCAGTCCCCAAGGGCTGACCCAGAGCCTGGCAGGAAATAGGTGCTCAGCGACCACATGTGGGCAGAGCACGAGCGAAAGGAAGGAGCCCCACAGCCCATGCTGAATCTCCACATCGCAAGGGGCAATCTCCTTTCACGGGGCATCATGACAACCATATCCCCCACCAGCCCAGCCCACCAGGCACCGGAGATGCTGATCGAGAAATAAGGTGCTGAGCTGGCCTGCAGACTGACAGGCAAGACCCCCTCAGAGACCTGGGCAGACAGATGCAGACTCATTTTGCACTGTCTGCGCAGTGTCCAGGGACTCCAGGGACCCCAGAACCAAGTGGCACCTCCTCCACAGGGAGCCCCAGCCCCCTCCTCCATTGCTGCATCCACCTCTGCCCCCTCCATCCCCTGCAGAGAGTGCTAACAAAAGCACTGAAATGAAGCCCGTTTAGGGCTCAGAAAGAGTCCCCTGCTGGAAGGCTGTCTGCAGCCGAGCTGAGCAGACATCACTCTGCAGCACACGCTGAGGGTCTGCTGGGAATTTCCTGAGGGGCTGGTGCTGAGAGAAGCAAAACGGATGCTCAGGAGGGACAAGATGCCCTTCATAAATAGTTAGCACCATCCAGGTATAGAGACAGGCTCTCCCTGGAGCCAGGAATTAGAGGCACCTGACTTGTCTCATGAAATCCTCAGTAACTGTGCCATCCATCAGGGCTCCAGCAAGAGCCCAGCTCTTTGGCTCCAGCTCTCCTGTCTTCCTTCTTGCAAGACATGCCAGTGGGGAAAGACCCAAAAGGGGAAGCGGGTAGAGACACAGGGCTTGGTGAGCAGTGAATAACTGGGCAGGTCAGAGCATCCTTTCATTCTGAGGTCAACAGAATGGAGGAGTGATGGAAGGAGGGAGAAGGAGAACTTTTTCATTCTTGACCAGTTACCTGAACCAGGGATCAGAACCCCACAAAGCACAGCCCGGCAGAGGGTCTATTAAGAAGCCAGTGGTTTATTCCATCAGCCCTGGGGGAAATTTACTTCATGGACCATTCATATATTTTTCCTTGAAGCAAGCTCTGTATTTACAACAAAGGAGGTCTAGGAGAGAAGACAGATCTCAGTTTTTATACCTGAGCTCATGACGCAGAGTGTAAATATTCAAAAATGCAAGAAACAAGTTCCAGAATCTCCTGAAAAGATGCATGTCACCAAATACAACCCTTTTTTAAAAAAAATACACTTGGATAAGATGCCACGGAGCATATCCATCAGACCTACGGATGCCCCCATCATATAGGTCTCACCCTGGGACACCATTTGGTTTCTGGGACACTGACGGACCAGCAGGAAGCAATGTGGTCACTAAGAGCAGCGGTGGAAGCTCCTGAGCATGAATTTCTTGAGTTTTGCTGTGGCCAGGACATAGCACTTGCGGCTGTGAGACACGGCCAAGTGTCTCACACACTCGTCTCCACTCCTCCGGGTCTCAGAGATTCCTCGAGACACTAACATTCAATGATTCTTATCTTTCAGCCCCGGTCAACCCTAAATCCCCTGAGAGATGTCCAGAAAGAGAATCCACTGGCTGGACCTCAGGGCATCAGTTCAACCCAGAGATCAAGATGCGGTATTTTGACCCTGACCAAGAAAGGGGTTCAAGTGCTGGAGGCTGGTCCAGGAGTCGGCCAGGGATGAGACCCATCTCATCCAGCTGGCCATTCAGGCTTAGACGTTGCCTGACTACCACCACCCTGCCCCTCACCTCACAAAACCTGAAGGAACCAAGTGAGTATGCCCTTGGTTTTCTAATCTGTAAAACAGAGTTTTATTTCTTTGTTTTATCATAAAACAGAGTCACTGTGTATATCAAGCCCTACCGGTTACATGTTCCTGTCCTTCCTGCCCTTTCCATGTTCCTTTCCCACAAGATGGGTAGAAAAGCTGCCAGACAGGAGTCAGAGTTGGGGGGAGCCTTCTCGAAGGTTTAGCCCTGGCAGACTGTGGACCACAGCAGGTCACTGGATTCTCCTGACTCAGGGGGAGGCCAAGCAAGGATGATCAGCCCCACTGCTTAGTCAGAACCCCTACAACTGCTCCAAAGACTCAAGCGAACCAACCTTCTCAGAAAGAGGAGAGCTCTGGCCTCAGGAACAGTGGGATCCAGGCGTTCAACCCCCAGGATACTCTCTCTCCCCATCCTTCATCTGTGCTTCTCTGAGCATTCACTGTACTCTCCCATTTTCAGGTTTTCAGGAGGATGAAATGCTAGTCACAGGGGTCTCTGGCTTATATCTAAGTAAACTGGTACCAAGAAATGATCAAACACTTTCTGGGCCATCTCAAATAGCAGAAATCCTGGGGAAGGGCTCTGACTGGTCCGGCTTGGAGCATGCAGCCGCCACAGAGCCTGGGAGGAGCAGACAGGCAGTGGCCAGGAGAAGGCAGGTCTAGGGGTGAGAGTAAAGGTGGTACCCATCATGCCCCACTCGGCCAAGGAGGCTAACAGGGTAAGGAAGGAGGAAATACTCTGAAAATTGGAAAGTGCTGCTCAGATGCCATGCTTGGCCTGGAGGAAGCCACCGTCTTTTGGGTGCTGGGCCAGTCCATTATAGGGTGCAATTCGCCTCCTCACTCAGATGCCCCCAATATCCTCTTCCCAAAGAGGTGACCAAACTGAGAGTAACTTATTTTCCCAGTTTCAGCATCCCCAAGGGTGCCCAGGTTCTGAATAGAGCCGCCCAGGAGAGAGGCTGTCTTCAGCCCTGCAAAGGAGCAAAAGAAAGGTTTCTGGCAGACGAGGACCCTGTCAGGATCACACAGGCCGTGGAAAGGCAGGTGCAGAGGCGGACACGGCAAGCGCGCTCCGGTGGCTCCCAGCGCTGTTCAGCAGCCCACTGCTGGAGCCCGGCAGGCAGAGCTGGATCCCGGCCCCGCCGCGGGTCCGCACCTCTGTACTGATGGTCCCCATCAGGTAGACACGTGACGCCGCTGGTACACTCAGATCTTGTTTCTCCTGCCACCTACTCGACACTCAGACAAACTCCTCTCCGCTTCATGTTCTTTCTCCTGGTCCTCACTGGTCCCAACTCATCAGAGGCAGTGGGGTACGGTGGGAAGACTCCGGGTGCAGGAGCCAGGAGCCTTGTTTCCATTCTGCCTCCCATTTACTGTGTAACCTAAGGCGGGAATCACACCCTTCTGGGCCCTGCCTACCTCCTCTGCAAACCAATGGAAGTCGACCACTCAGGGTCAGAGGCCCTTCTAGCTCTTTTTGGAAGAACGTGGCATAGTGGGTGTGGCACTGCCATTTTTAACCCCTCTGCATCTCACGTCATCCCTACATGTCAACTCAGCCACACTTGCTGCTGCTGCTACTGCTGCTGAGTCACTTCAGTCGTGTCCGACTCTGTGTGACCCCATAGACGGCAGCCCACCAGGCTCCGCCATCCCTGGGATTCTCCAGGCAGGAACACTGGAGTGGGTTGCCATTTCCTTTTCCAATGCATGAAAGTGAAAAGTGAGAGTGAAGTCGCTCAGTCGTGTCTGACTCTTAGCGACCCCATGGACTGCAGCTCACCAGGCTCCTCCATCCGTGGGATTTTCCAGGAAAGAGTACTAGAGTGGGGTGCCATTGCCAGCCAATTAGCCCCTTACAAGCCGGGCCACTGACAGGACAGCAACGGGCAATGAAATAAGCAAGGCAGGGTGGAAGGGGAAAGATATAGCAACACTCCAGGTCATCCATACCAAACTTCTGGACAGGAAGCATCTCAGTTCAGGGTAGCTGTACACCAGGCTGGTTACCAGAAAGGGGTACCTCTCATCCATCAAGGGTCCTCTCTTAGGGTTTGGTACTTCAATACACATCACAGCGTGTACACACTTGGAGCTATTTTTACTCTAAGATATCCATTGTACAAGGACAACATTGAGCCTCAAGGAAAGTGATATGCCCAAAATCACACAGCACATCAATGCTCAATCCAGGATTTCAAGCCTTGATTTCCATTCTAGGTTAAAACCAAGGCTGCCTTTTAGATGGACTGTGATACAACCAGAAGGAAAGTTATGACCAACGTAGACAGCATATTAAAAAGCAGAGACATTACTTTGCCAACAAAGGTCCATCTAGTCAAGGCCATGGTTTTCCAGTAGTCATGTATGGATGTGAGAGTGGGAGTATAAAGCTGAGCACTGAAGAATTGATGCTTTTGAACTGTGGTGTTGGAGAAGACTCTTGAGAGTTGCTTGGACTGCAAAGAGATCCAGCCAGTCCATCCTAAAGGAGATCAGTCCTGAGTGTTCATTGGAAGGACTGATGTTGAAGCTGAAACTCCAATACTTTTTGGCAACCTGATGCAAAGAACTGACTCATTTGAAAAGACCCTAATGCTGAGAAAGATTGAAGGCAGGAGAAGAAGGGGATGACAGAAGATGAGATGACTGGATGGCATCACAGATTCTATGGACATGAGTCTGGGTAAACTCCAGGAGGTGGTGATGGACAGGGAGGCCTGGCGTGCTGCAGTCCATGGAGTCACAAAGAGTTAGACATGACTGAGCGACTAAACTGAACTGAAGCCAGCCCATCCCTGGAGTCATCTCCCTCTCCTCTCTGTCTTGCTCCACACCACTCCAGACACTGATGCCTTTTTTCTTGCTGCTGCTCCCACCTGGCTTGCTTTCCTCTGAAGCCTCTGTTAATGCAGATTCTCCCTGCAGGATTCTACTCCTGGACTGTCAAGACATCTTCCCTGACTCTCCCAGCTCTCAATAACCTTTTTATTGACTTGCATCATGCTCAGAATAAAAGCCCATGGCCACTGAATCCCTTGGTTGTCCTCTTCCCAACTCTGCAGCTTCCCCAACCCTCTCTGCATCCTTCTCCAGCTCCAGACACACTGGGCTCCCTGCAGTTCCCCAAACCATGGCAGCACTTCCCACCCCGGGCCTTACAGCTGTGGTCCTCCTCCTCCGACCAATGTACTCAGCTGATGCACACTTCATTCTGTCCCCAAGCCGTCTCCTTAGAGAGGCCTTCTCCACTGCCCATTTACTCTGCTTTTGGGCCCCTCAACTCTCTATCCTAAGGCTCATTTTCTTTCAAAGCTCTTATGATTGCCTGAGATTATGCTAAGTATTTAGTGAGCTAGTTGTTTATTATCTGTCTTCTCCATTAGAATGCAAGCTCCTCAAGGGCAGACACTTTATCCACTGCTTTACCTCATACTCCTAGCACAATGTCTGGCTCATGGAGCTCTCAACTAATAAATCAATGAACAAATAAATGAATTGTTGAAATAAAATTACAATTCAGAATTAGAATGAGCTAGGATGCCCCTGGTGTGCCCAAGGTAAATCTTGTTCCTTGTCCACATAAATAAGTGGAATCATTCAAAACCAGTGTGTCACCACCATGCTGATGACCCAATCACATGTAACCCCACAAAAGAAATAGCATATAATGAACGATCTTTAAAAGAAGACAATTCCATTTTACAATAGTGTCAAAATGAATACTTAGGAATACATTTAACAAAAGAACTACAAAACGTATACTCTCAAAACTACACAACACTGTTGGAGGAAGTTAAAGCTCTTAAAAAAAATGGAAAGGCATCACATGTTCAAGATCAGAACACTTAATCCTATTAACATGGAAACACTCCTCAAATTGATCTATAGATTCAATGAGCTACCTATCAAAATCCAAACTGGTTTCCTTGCAGAAATGGATAAGTGAAAGTCATTCAGTTGTGTCCAACTCTTTGCGACTGCATGAACTATACAGTCCATGGAATTCTCCAAGCCAGAATACTGGAGTGGGTAGCCATTCCCTTCTCCAAGGGATCTTCCCAATCCAGAATCGAACCCAGGTCTCCCGCATTGCAGGCAGATTCTTTACCAGCTGAGACACAAGGGAAAACCAAGAATACTGGAGTGGGTAGCCTATCCCTTCTCCAGGGGATCTTCCCAGCCCAGGAATCAATCCAGGGTCTCCCGCATTGCAGGCAGATTCTTTACCAACTGAGCTATGAAGGTAAGAAGTGAAGTTGGTCAGTCGTGCGCAACTCTTTGTGATCCCATGGACTGTAGCCTAGCAGTCTCCTCCATCTGCGGCATTTTTCAGGCAAGAGAGTACTGGAGTGGGTAGCCTTTCCCTTCTCCAGGGGATCTTCCAACCCAGAGATGAAGGTTAGCTGATCCTCAAATTCATATGGAAATTCAAGGGACCCAGCATAGTCAAAACAATCTTGAAAAAGAAGAAGAAAGTTGAAGGAATCATTCTTCCCAATTTCAAAACTTACTTCAAAATTACAACAATCAAGACAGTGTGGTACTGGTATAGGATAATTACATAAATTAATTGATTAGAATTGAGAATCCAGAAATAAACTCTCACATTTATAGTTAACTTATTCTAACAAGCATGCCAAAATAACTCACAGGCAAAAGAACAGTCTTTTCAACCATATGGTGATAGGACAACATACAGAAGAATAAAATTGGATCCCCACCTCACACCATAAACAAAAATTAACTAAAGTGAACCAAAAACCTACATGAAAGAGCTAATACTATAAAACTCTTAGAAGAAAACATACGGATAAATTTTTGTGATCTTGGATTGGACAATGGTTTCTTTAATGTGACCCCAAAAGAACAAGCAACAATAGAGAAAAATAAAAATCAGACTTCAACAAAATAGAAAACTTTTCTGCTTTAAATGATACCATTAAGAAAAGGAAATGACAACCCATGCAATAGGAGAAAATATTTGCAAATCACATATCTGATAATGTCTGACTTGTATGTAGAAAACATAAAGAACTCTTATAACTCAATAATAAATGAAAAATAATTAACAAAGGGCAAAAGATCTGAAAAGACATTCCTCCAAAGACAACATAAAATGGCCAACAAATGTATGAAGAGATAGTCAATAACATTAGCCATTAGAGAAATGCAGATCAAAACCACAATGAGACAGATCTTCATACTCTTCTTGGTGAGTATGCAGAAAATTACATTACATTACCATATGTAAAATAGATAGCCAATGGGAATTTGCTGTTTGGCTCAGGAAACTCAAACAGGGGCTCTGTTTCAATCTAGAGGGGTGGGATGGGGTGGGAGATGGGAGGGAGGTTCTTAAGGGAGGGGATATATGTATACCTATGGCTGATTCATGTTGAGGTTTGACAGAACACAACAAAATTCTGCAAAGCAATTATCCTTCAAAAAAAAATTAATTAAAAAAAAACAGAAAATTAGAACCCTAAACTTTGCCGACTAAGGTCCGTCTAGTCAAGGCTATGGTTTTTCCTGTGGTCATCTATGGATGTGAGAGTTAGACTGTGAAGAAAGCTGAGCAGCGAAGAATTGATGCTTTTGAACTGTGGTGTTGGAGAAGATTCTTGACAGTCCCTTGGACTGCAAGGAGATCCAACCAGTCCATTCTAAAGGAGATCAGCCCTAGGATTTCTTTGGAAGGAATGATGCTAAAGCTGAAACTCCAGTACTTTGGCCACCTCATGCAAAGAGTTGACTCATTGGAAAAGACTCTGATGCTGGGAGGGATTGGGGGCAGGAGGAGAAGGGGATGACAGAGGATGAGATGGCTGGATGGCATCGCTGACTCGATGGACGTGCGTCTGAGTGAACTCCGGGAGTTGGTGGTGGACAGGGAGGCCTGGCGTGCTGCGATTCATGGGGTCGCAAAGAGTCAGACACGACTGAGCGACTGAACTGAGCTGAATACACTCCAGGCAGGAAAGGAAAATGCGACATTTTCCAAATAGCCCCTTAGGAAGAGTCTGACAGCTTCTCAAACAATTAAACAGAGTCATCATATGACCCAACAATTCCACTCCTAGGTATATACACAAGAGAAATAAAAATATATGTACAAAAACGTGTACACCAATGTTCACAGAAAGGTGAAAACAACCCAAAGGGCCATCTATGGAAGAATGGATAAACAAAAACTGTGACGCTTACCCCCAATGGAATATTAGTCATCAAAAAAATAAAGTACTGATATATGCTGTCCCATGGATGAACCTCGAAAACACTAAGCTAAGTGATAAGTCAGTTACAAAAGACCCCGTGTTATATGATTCATTCATATGAAATGTCCAGAACAGGGAACATATAGACACAGAATGTAGGTTAGTGGTTGCTTAGGGCTGGGGGAGGTAGGGGAGATTGGAGAGTGATAGCTGGAGGGTACAGGAGTTCATTTGGGATGATGAATATGTCCCAAAATTTATGCTAGTGATGGTTGAACAACCCTGAAATTCATACTGAAAACCACTGAATTAAATATTTTAAATGAGTGACTGTATGGTATATGGACTATATTTTAATAACATTACTATTAAAAATTAAAATAGAAAAGAATTACCATGCTGGTCAATGTAGATAATCCACTTGACAGATGGCCCTCCCTGAACTGGGCCCTGGTCAGCCTCATAGGCCTGAGTCCTGCAGCTGACCTGACCTACCTGATATATGAGGAGAGTCCCGAGTAGAGCACTTGGAACCAAGGTCACTACATTTTCTGAAAACTGTAAGGAAGGCCCTGTAGAGCAGGGGGCCTGGGCAGCAGCCAGGCCTGTCCAGGTCTAAGGACAGGAGTGGCCCAGGGTATTCTGAGCATTTTCAATATATTATTATTTATTTCCTACAATAACCCCAGGATGGCATACCAGGGCTAACTCAACCTAACAGCCAACTATTACTTGTCCAGGGATTCCACAGGAAGAATATTAAGTATAGCTATTAGGAAATGGCAACCCACTCCAGTGTTCTTGCCTGGAGAATCCCAGGGACGGGGGAGCCTGGTGGGCTACCGTCTATGGGGTCACACAGAGTCGGACACGACTGAAGTGACTTAGCAGCAGCATTACTTTAAAAGTAAGTTACACAAATTCAAAACCCATCATTTCCCAATTATCTTACTAAATTTTATTGTTATCTATGCTCTTTGAGGTTCTTCACATCTATTACATCTGTGGGTTGGAGATCGTATATGATGGTAGCTATCAAGTCTATCTTCCTAATTCTGCTTTTAGTGATGTCACACAGAAATCATCGAAGGCTGCAAATCAGGACTTGATTATTTTTTTGTTCTTGTTGATTTCCTAGACTTAAGAAAGTGATAGAGAAAATATTAATCATGCAAATGAAACTTAGAGGTGTGCCTGAGTCTGCAGCTATTGCAGCACCCAACAAAAAGAGAAAATACTTTTCTATATTCAAAAAGGGTCATCCGATTCAGCAAAGAGGTCCCTCAGGTCTCTGAGGAATGAGTGAAGTTTGTATATACGTTTCACTGTTTCACAGATATTTGTAAGGCCTCCTCAGACAACCATTTTGCCTTTTTGCATTTCTTTTTCTTGGAGATGGTCTTGATCCCTGCCTCCTGTAGAATGTCATGAACCTCTGTCCATAGTTCTTCAGGCTATCAAATCTATTAATCAGATCTGTCACTCTGTCTATCAATCCCTTGAATCTATTTCTTACATCCACTGTATAATCATAAGAGATTTGATTTAGGTCACACCTGAATGGTCTAGTGGTTTTCCCTACTTTCTTCAATTTCAGTCTGAATTTGGCAATAAGGAGTTCATGATCTGAGCCACAGTCAGCTCCCAGTCTTGTTTTTGCTGACTGTACAGAGCTTCTCCATCTTTGGCTGCAAAGAATATAATCAATCTGATTTCAGTGTCGACTATCTGTGAATGTCCATGTGTAGAGTCCTCTCTTGTGTTGTTGGAAAAAGTTGTTTGCTATGACCAGTGTGTTCTCTTGGCAAAACTCTATTAGCCTTTGCCCTGCTTCAATCTGTACTCCAAGGGCAAATTTGCCTGTTACTCCAGGTATTTCTTGACTTCCTAATTTTGCATTCCAGTACCCTATAATGAAAAGGACATCTTTTTTGCGTGTTAGTTCTAGAAGGTTTTGTAGGTCTTCATAGGATTGTTCAACTTCAGCTTCTTCAGCGTTACTGGTCGGGGCATAGACTTAGATTACTGTGATATTGAATGGTTTGCCTTGGAAACAAATAGAGATCATTCTGTCATTTTTGAGATTGCATATGAGTACTGCATTTCAGACTTTTTTCTTGGCTATGATGGCTACTCCATTTCTTCTAAGGGATTCTTGCCCACAGTAGTAGATATAATGGTCATCTGAGTTAAATTCACCCATTCCAGTCCATTTTAGTTTGCTGATTCCTAAAATGTCAACATTCACTCTTGTCATCTCCCGTGTGACCACTTCCAATTTGCCTTGATTCATGGACCTAACGGAGAAGGCAATGGCACCCCACTCCAGTACTCTTGCCTGGAAAATCCCATGGACAGAGGAGCCTAGTAGGCTGCAGTCCATGGGGTCACTAAGAGTCGGACACGACTGAGCAACTTCACTTTCACTTTTCACTTTCATGCATTGGAGAAGGAAATGGCAACCCACTCAGGTGTTCTTGCCTGGAGAATCCCAGGGACAGCAGAGCCGGTGGGCTGCCGTCTATGGGGTCGCACAGAATCAGACATGACTGAAGTGACTTAGCAGCAGTAGCAGCAGCAACATGGACCTAACATGCCAGGTTCCTATGCAATATTGCTCTTTACAGATTTGACTTTACTTCCATCACCAGTCACATCCACAACTGGGTGTTGTTTTTGCTTTGGGTCCATCTCTTCATTCTTTCTGGCATTATTTCTCCACTGATCTCCAGTAGTATATTGGACACCTACCAACCTGGGGAGTTCACCTTTCAGTGTCCTATCTTTTTGCCTTTTCATACTGTTCATGGGGTTCTCAAGGCAAGAATACTGAAGTGGTTTGCCATTTCCTTCTCCAGTGGACCACATTTTATCAGAAATCTCCACCATGACCCGTCCGTCTTGGGTGGCCCTATATAGCGTGGCTCATAGTTTCACTGAGTTAGACAAGGCTGTGGTCCATGTGATCAGCTGGTTAGTTTTCTGTGACTGTGGTTTTCAGTCTGTCTGCCTTTTTATGGAGAAGGATAAGAGGCTTATGGAAGCTTCCTGATGGGAGAGACTGACTGATGGGGAAACTGGGTCTTGTTCTGATGGGAGCCCTTTCAGCTGTGAGGCTGTCTCTTATACACATCTAGATGTGTATAAGAGACAGGGCCAGGGGTCAGGGGGCGGGGGGGCATGCTCAGTAAATCTTTAATCCAATTTTCTGCTGATAGGTGGAGCTGTGTTCCCTCCCTGTTTTTTACCTGGGACCAAACTATGGTGGAGGTAATGAAGATAATGGTGACCTCCTTCAGAAGGTCCCATTCATTCACTGCTACCTTCAGTGGCCCCAACCCTGCAGCAGGCCACCACCAACCCACGCCTCCACTGGAGACTCCTGGGCACTCCTGGGCAAGTCTGGGTCAGTCTCTTGTGGGGTCACTGCTCCTTTCTCCTGGGTCCTAGTGCACACAAGTTTCTGTTTGTGCCTTCCGAGAGTCTGTTTCCCCAGTCCTGTAAGTTCTGGAAGCTCTATGGTGGGGTTAATGGTGACCTACTCCAAAAGGGCTTATGCCAGACCCAGGTCTGCTGTAACCAAAGCCTCTACCCCTGCAGCAGTCCACTGCTGACCTGCACCTCCACAGGAGACACTCAAACGCAGTTCTGTCCCAGTCTCTGTGGGATCTCTGGGTCCTGGTGTGCATAAGGTTTGTTTGAGCCCTCTGAGTATCTCTGGAGGGTATGGGGTTTGATCCTAAATGTGATTTCACCCCTCCTACTGTCTTGCTGAGGCTTCTCCTTTGCCCTTAGATCACTTCAGGAAAATTAGAGATACCAAGGGAACATGTCATGCAAAGATGGGCACAATGAAGGACAGAAATGGTATGGACCTAACAGAAGCAGAAGATATTAAGAAGAGGTGGCAAGAATACACAGAAGAACTATACAAAAAAGATCTTCATGACCCAGATAATCACGATGGTGTGATCACTCACCTAGAGCCAGACATCCTGGATTGCGAAGTCAAGTGGGCTTTAGGAAGCATCATTACGAACAAAGCTAGTGGAGGTGATGGAATTCCAGGTGAGCTATTTCAAATCCTCAAAGATGATGCTGTGCACGTGCTGCACTTAATATGCCAGCAAATTCAGAAAACCCAGCAGTGGCCACAGCCTGGAAAACATCAGCTTTCATTCCAATCCCAAAGAAAGGCAATGCCAAAGAAAACTCAAACCACTGCACAACCGCACAATTGCACTCACCTCACACGCTAATAAGGTAATGCTCAAAATTCTCCAAGCCAGGCTTCAACAGCACATGAACTGAGAACTTCCAGATGTTCAAGCTGGATTTAGAAAAGGCAGAGGAACCAGAGATCAAATTGCCAACATCCGTTGGATCATCATTAAAGCAAGAAAGTTCCAGAAAAACATCTACTTCTGCTCTATTGACTACTCTAAAGCCTTGACTGAGTGGATCACAACAAACTGTGGAAAATTCTGAGAGAGATGGGAATACCAGATCACCTGACCTGCCTCCTAAGAAATCTGTATGCAGGTCAGGAAGCAACAGTTAGAACTGAACATGGAACAACAGACTGGTTCCAAATCGGGAAAGGAGTACATCAAGGCTGTATATTGTCACCCTGCTTTTTTAACTTATATGCAGAGTACATCATAAGCAATGCTGGGCTGGATGAAGCACAAGCTGGAATCAAGAATGCTGGGAGAAATATCAATAACCTCAGATATGCAGATGACACCATCCTTATGGCAGAAAGGAAAGAAGAACTAAAGAGTCTCTTGATGAAACTGAAAGAGGAGAGTGAAAAAGTTGGTTTAAAACTCAACATTCAGAAAACTAAGATCATGGCATCTGGTCCCATCATTTCATGGCAAATAGATGGGGAAACAATGGAAACAATGAGAGACTTTATTTTGGGGGGCACCAAAATCACTGTGGATGGTGACTGCAGCCATGAAATTAAAAGATATTTGTTGTTCCTTGGAAGAAAAGGTATGACCAACCTAGACAGCATATTAAAAAGCAGAGACATTACTTTGCCAACCAAGGTCCATCTAGTCAAAGCTATGGTTTTTCCAGTAGTCATGTATGGATGTGAGAGTTGGACTATAAAGAAATCTGAGTGCTGAAGAATTGATGCTTTTGAACTGTGGTGTTGGAGAAGACTCTTGAGAGTCCCTTGGACTGCAAGGAGATACAACCAGTCCATTCTAAAGGAAATCAGTCCTGAATATTCAATGGAAGGACTGATGCTGAAGCTGAAACTCCAATACTTTGGTCACCTGATATGAAGAGCTGACTCATTTGAAAAGACCCTGATGCTGCGAAAGATTGAAGGCGGGAGGAGAAGGGGACAACAGAGGATGAGATGGTTGGATGGCACCACTGACTCAATGGACATGAGTTTGGGTAACTCCAGGAGTTGGTGATCGACAGGGAGGCCTGGCGTGCGGGAGTCCATGGGGTCACAAAGAGTCAGACACGACTGAGCGCCTGAACTTCACTGTTTCACTTTCACCTTGTTCATCGCTGTAAACAAAAGTGCCAACCAAGTTTGACTGGAACTATGTTTGGGGAGCCAGCTGTTAAATGTTTACAAACACAGACTGCCTCTAACGCAGGTGCTCTCTGTAAGCCCACCTTACAGAGGGGAAAGTGGTTGGGGTGGGGTGCAGAGCAGGATTCCTACCAGGCACCCTACTCTTGGAGGCTGATCTCTCAGGCACACAGGGGAGGAAGGGGAATTCCAGACAGTGGTAGGCAAGTCCCCAGGTAGAGCCCACTTCTGATGCATGCTGTCTGATTCTCCCACAGCAGACAAGGAGCACAGGACAGACACAGGACTGAGCAGAGCATGCCAAGGGCAGCGAGGGTGTCCTGAAAGGGCCACAGGGAAAAGGCAACTGAATCAGGTCAGGGCTGAGACAGCACCTGATGGGACAAAACTGTGGGTGCAGGGTCAGGAAAGCAGAGTGAGTCTGGGCTGCCTGAGACTCCCACAGCAGAGGCCGAGGGCCTCAGCAACTCTTCCGGGGCCTCTGGACATGGGCAGGAGGCACCTGCCATGATGCCAACCAGGCTCAGAAACTCTCCCATCTCCTGGGCCATTTCAGGCTCCGGTGATGTGCCCCCTGCAAGCAGCAGGCTACCCTCAAGCCCATGAGGAGATGAGGATAAAGAGAGCAGATTCAGGGCCATTTCAGGGGTAAGCTGAGCTGGCCCGGGCACCTCATCCTCACCACTCGGCCTCACCACTCAGCCCATCTCCCACCACTCAGCTCCCTCTCCAGCCTGTCCCATCGTGCATTCTGTACTCCAGCCACGCAAAACTCCCACTGTCTCTGGATAAGCAGGGCCCTTTCCTGCCTCTGCACCCTTACAGATGAATTCCTCTGGTGGGGAAGTCAGGGAGGGCTTCATGGAGGGGGCAGGTATCTAAGCTGGACACTAAAGGAGTGAGCTAAGGTTTGGGGGAAAAGGTTAAAAACAGCCCATGGCTCCCTCTTCCATGGCACACAGTAGGTATAGCATGAACAGCCCCACCGTGATGCTGTAAAATGCAGAGGTTCAGTCTCTCTGGAACACAGTAGGCGCTCAGTAAGTGGGCAGGCCACACGGCTCAGGCAGTTGCCCAGCTGTGAGGCCCACAGTCGTACTAGCTGGGAGCCACATGCATTTGCTGACACAGAACAATGTTTGACCTACAAAAGCAGCAATTTCATGTGTTCCAACCTAATAGCCTCTTTGTGACTCTGTAAGTGGGGTTAATTGCAATACCACTCTCACAGGATTGATGAAGGGATGGAATGAATTAACACCTGTGCAGACACCTGGCTGGTGCCTGGACCAGGGCAAGTAGGTGCTCCCAGCAACCGCTCACGCTTCGTGGCTCTCGCTCTGTGCTGGGCGGGGTCCTCAGTGCACTGCCTCGTTAACACACCTGTTCCTCTAACACTCAGCCACAAGTCCTATTTTTAGCCCCATTCACAGATACCCAGTCAAGGATGGGACTGGACAGCTAGAAATTCAGGAGAAGAACCAAGGGAGGCTCCTATAGCCCAAAGCACTGGCACAGGTGGGTATCAGGGAGAAAGCCCAGCACATCTCACCACCTACTGGGGAGTTCACAAAGAGGCTGCCCCCTCTGGGAGATCTTCTTTCCAGCACTTGGTAAGGACTTGGGCCCACCCAGTCCTACTAGTGGAGAAGGCAATGGCACCCCACTCCAGTACTCTTGCCTGGAAAATCCCATGGATGGAGGAGCCTGGTGGGCTGCAGTCCATGGGGTTGTGAAGAGTTGGACACAACTGAGCGAGAAGTGAAAGTGAAAAGTGAAAGGACGTAACCTCTTCCTTTGCCGTTGGGTGAGGTCACAAGAACGGACCTCTTAGGGTCCCTGCCCCCTCGGACCACCCGAGGGCAGATGCCCCAGCGTGTCTCAGCCTGTGCTGACTTCGCTGAATCGTCGTCGTCGTCAAGATGACCGCTCCGACCCTCAGTCTGTTTACTCGACTTTCGGCCGTGGATAATCTGTGTGGACCCAGACAGACAGTAACACAGACTGGTGGTGTTGGACGACTCCTACTTAAGGAGAAGTGAAGGTAGAAGGTGTAGAGTGTACTAAGACGAAAACCGGTTGGGATTAAGTCTTGGGGTGTCTCTTCCCCTAAGACCCTTTACGTCCAGGGGAGGGACCGGTTCGACCGTCTTGGGTCGGGGTGTGTCTGCCACCAAGGTCCTTATCGTACCACCTCACTTACCCCCGCCGCCACCACACCCGAACGGGGCGTGCGAAGGGTAAAGAGGAAGAGGACGATTGTCTTCGAGTGACAGGACCTCCCTCGGGTGACAAGTGTCCCGGTCCCTCCAGTCTGAGACGGTAGAAGCTCGTCGGTGGTGAGTCGGGGGAGAGGTCGACGGGGACGGGTGGGCCGAGGACGGTGGGGTCTGTGTGCTCCGGACAAGAGTTCTAGCGTTGAACCGTAGGTCTTTCTTGGCGCCTGGGTCCCATAAGGGGAGGGGGTGGAGTGAAGACCCGAAGGAAGAAACGGATGGGTAGGGGGTAAGGAGGATCGGAGTTAAGGTAGGACCAAGCGACAGGAAAAGTGTTTCGTGTTACCGAGTTCTCTTCGTCTCGAGTAAGAGGGGTCCGCCCCAGGATCATCAGATTCGGTCAGTCGTGTCCCCTAACGGTCCTACGGAGTGCCAGGTCCCGTCACAGTAGAGCCTTCGACGGGGGTTAATTTAATATTAGGTACGGACCCTCTCACTAAAGTGGGAGAGGGTGATCTGGTCTTGTTCTTGTGTGTGTCGGAGGTTACAACGAGTGTCGGTAGAGACCTGATACTTGACTTTGGTTCCGTCACCTACTGGCTCACCTCTGTCTTTATTGGACTCAGGGGCCACTGTGGTGCTCTACGACTTTGTTGGTCGGGACTTCGGACTTGACGGAGACAAATCGTATTATTTAGAAAAAGACAGTGAACATTAAAATTTTCGTAGGACTGTCTCTGTGGGTGAAGACCTAGTCTACGTGAGGATAAAACGGGACGTTCGGGTCCTGTTTACATGAAAAGGAAGACCCTTTAGAGAGGGGCGGAGACTCATCTCAGGGAGGGACCTCACAGGTGTCGAGGGACTAAGAGGCAGATAAAGTCGTGAAACTAGGTAGGAAGTAAGGCCAAGGACTCGATGGCCGAGGGGATACTCGACGACTCGAGAAATTTTCGCTTAGTAGAGTGACTCTGATCTCGTTCATAAGTGCATCCGTTTAATCTCATTCACTCCACATTCACTCAGCAAACACTTGCTGAGAGCCTGGAAGACAGTATCAGTTTTGCATATATGTGCAGGGTTTGGAGATAGATGGAGTACATTCACTACTGGAGAGAGAAACAGACAGACAAACTAAAGGACAGGATTAAGATACCAACAGAACCACTTCACTTGAACCATAAACTTGCTCAGTAGTGGGGAGAAGTTGCCCTTGGAACTTGGGGTCTTGCTCTTCCTCCTGTGTGTCTCCTTCTGAGTATGTGTCTGTGTGTGTGTATGTGCATGTGAAGAGGAGGTATTTGGGAAAAGGGAACTGAGAAAGCTTTGGGAAGTAACGAAGTGCTGAAGCCAAGAGTGCTAGGACCCTGTGAGCAGCGGCATCCTTCCCCACAGTCTGAGCCAAGAGCAAGCCTGCAGGACTCGCGTGTTCACGCATCCAGCCCACGTTACAGTGTCTCCTGTGTGCCAGGCACTGTCCTTGGCACTTGGGATTATCCATGAACACCGAGTCAGTTGACCCTGCTCTGGCTCAGGGGGTGAGGAACTCCCTTCCCTGAGATCTGGAGATATTCATCCTCTCTCTCCAAGGTAAAGAGAGAGATGTTAGGATCAGAATCAGCTTTTAGGGTCATGGGCCTAACCCCAGACATAGAGCTATGTGACATCTGGGGTCCCTTCACACCTCTGAGAGTCTATGATAAGTTCATGCTAACTCATCTTCTGTAGAGGGCTCATGCCTGAACCCCAAACCTCTGAACAGAGCCTCACCGCCCCCGGCCCCATGCCCTTTCAGCTGTGAGGAATGCCAGGCATGCAAGGTGAGCCCTGTAAATATTTCATGCCTGTATGATGGCAAATACTCCCTCATAAGCTGTCTGTCACTCAAGATTCATGCTGCAAGTGACAGAGACCAACCTGACAGCTGAGGCCAGAACTGGAACTGACTCTCACAGAATTCAGAAGAAGACCAGATGACTCAATTGAAGCCAGGCAGGACCCAGCTGGACCTCAGAACAACAGGAACCCAAGCTGGACTAGAACCTTCTCTCTCCATCTCTCACCTCGACCTCTCTCTGCACAAGGCTTCATTCTCTCTCCTAAACATGACTCGAAACCCCAAGGCTGAGTGTTTCTGGCTGTTACCATCCAAGCGCCTGCACTGGAGACTTCTTTCCAGTTCCATCCTAAAAAATTTCAGGCAGGGACTCTGACAGGCCCAGCGAGGGTGCAATGCCAACACCAGAGAAATTGAGTCCTCTAAAAACATAGCAGCATATACAGGAGCCTAGTGGTGAGAGCAAAAAGAATAGAAACTTCCAGAAGATGGAGAATGTTCACAAGAAGAGAAGAGTCCCTAATAAAGGGAGCAGATGCTGATGGATGACTCAGCAGTTGCCCACTGTAGCCCAGAAGCTCAATCAGAGGAAAGATTTCTAGGGAGTCACTTGCAAAAGCCATTCCCTTCCCTTGCCGTCTCCCAGTCTCCCAGTATCTGATAGAATTAGCTGATTACAGGGGGAAAAAAAGTATGTGGAACCCAGAGTCAAAGAACTAAGCTTCAAACAGAACTCTGCCACTTACTAGCTAGGGCAGGTCACTTCTCTCCACCCTGATGTCCTCATCTGTTAGACAAGAACAGGTTCTCATGGGTCACATGCAAGAATGTTACCAGCAGCTGCCTCCCTCATTAACTGCAACAGAAGACCCGAAGTGGAACGTAAATCCTGGGTCAGCCACATGGACTGCAAAGCTCCTAGGGCAGTTTAGATCCATGGAGTCACATGTGGGAGCCCCGACAAGGAAATCTAGAAAGCCTCTTCTCACCGCCTCTGGGACATCCACCCCCCTTCTCCCAAGCATCCTCCAGCCTCTCGAAGTCTCTGTTCTCCTTGCTCCCACCACTAGACTCCTGCAGATGCTGCAGGGTTTTTCAAGTAGGCCATTTCTCTGGCCTTGAATGACTGCTTGGTAAGTGGGAGTGGGAAGGTAAGTGATTGGCTTCTCTACCCCGTGAGGCCAGGGTGTGCACTTGGAGAGGGTCCCCTTTCCTGCAGTAAACAGCTGCCACAAACAGCAACACTGCCTTCTTTGTCCTGCTCACCTTGGCTGACTAAATTTCCCATGCCCCATCACTCTCCTGCTCAGGGATAACCATGGCTCCCACTGCCGCCAGCTCTACCCAGATCCCCAGGTGCTCCAGGGTCAGGTACCAGACTCAGCACTCAGCCCCACCTCCTGACCCTCATGGATCACCCGCTGATGCTCCACTCGACACTGCTTCCCCCCCCTGCCCTCACCTGGCCCGTCCTGCCTAGCCCTCAGGCACCTGATGGGTCCTCCCCACCTGAGGAAGCTGCTCACCACATGTCCACCCTGACCTCTGATTCCTCACCTTCTTTCTTTCTGGACTCTGTACCTAAGGAAAGGCTAAACTGGGCCATGCTCTTGACAGGCCTTGACTTTGAGTTCCTGCGCATGGTGACCAGAATACCTGCTCTCCTGAAACTTAAAATCTGGCCAGAAAAAATAAACAAATTTCTACTGGATCCTTCTCTCCTACCTTCTCCTCCAGCAATTCGTACAAGCTGAAATTATAAGTTTTATTGGAATACAGCCAAGCCCATTCCCTTCCATGTTGTCTACAGCTGCTTTTGAGTTACAACAGCAGAGTTGAGCAGTTACAACAAAGACTACAGTCTTCTGAACCTAAAATAGATACCTCTTCCTTTATAGAAAAAGTTTGATGACCCCTGACCCAGAACACTGCAGGATGTTATCCAAGTCAACATTATAACCCCCAAATTAAAAGGGTTCAGGTCTCATCTTTTATTGTGAAGACTCTGGTTAATGCTACATTTTCTGTTTTATATGCCTCTGTGTACACATTTCACATGAAAGTAATTTTCCAATTACCCCCAGGCATATAAACATGCCAAGAAGACGCTCCACATTTTAAAGACGCTCCAAACACGGGCCAAACCACAGCTTAGGAGGCACCGCCCACAGCAACAAGCTCGGTTTGGTTGCTCAGTCTGTCCCCAACTTCCAAAAAGTGTGTGATTTCGGGATGGGAGATAGAAGGTTGGAGTAAGGCTGGGCTCCGGGTGCTAGAGATGTGGACACACATCTGAAGCTTCACGTTTTGGGTTCTTCTAGGAAAAAACAAACAAACAAAAACGTAGGCGTGATGAGAAGATGCGAACCGCAGGCTTAAGCACTGCCTCAGATACTGACTTTCTATGTGCACATGCTCAAAGTCAGCTGGCCCCTCTAGGCTTACTCTGTAGCCTCTAAAGCCTTCTCAAACTCTGCTGGTTTTGACCTTCAAGGTGTGGGTTCCAGGCAGGGCATCTTCTGTTGAATTTCTTGGATCCATAGGATGTTGCCACTAATTTGTTCTTTACGAAAACCATTTGCAAACCATTTCTCCATGGAAACACCCATTTACGAGGTTTCCACAAATTTTAAGGGACAACTGGGATGGGAGGTAGAGCCCAAGAGAGTGGAATTTAAGGTCCACACCAACCTTAACTCTGAGATTTCCTATTTCCTGCTTTATAGTTGGAAAGAAAGGATCTGCTGATAAAATACAGTTTGAAAACCACAAATCTAAGTGACTCACTCAAACTCGAACAGTTATGGTGACAGACAGATAATGTAAGTTAGCATATTAGGCAAATCCTGGGGCAATACAGAGGGGTAAGGCCTGTGGCAAATTGTCTAAGAAAAGCAGGTGTCCCTGAGAGCCAGCCGGGAGGACAAACTTATTGTGTCCAGGCTCTTCAATTTATCAGTAAATCTGAAACTGTATATGGGTATTTCACAATCATTAAGGGTAGAACCAGATTTCTAGCTGTGAACCGCATGAGGCCAATGGACGGTAAGATGGCAACTCTTGGCTTGGGCATTGTCTTTGAGAAAAGCCAGCCAGGAAGAGTTGCTATTTCCTTGAATTCATTCACAGGGCAGTATGGGGCAGCAGGAAGACCCAACAAAAAGACAGAAATTCCAGTCCTGGCGCTGGCCCTTACTGGCTGTATGAATTTGGATAGGGTCCTGGCGCTGGCCCTTACTGGCTGTATGAATTGGATAGGGTCCTGGCACTGGCCCTTACTGGCTGTATGAATTGGATAGGGTCCTGGAACTTTAGCAGGTGTCTGCACAAATGTGATGATGATAGCACTTCCCAGGCGCGTGGGAGGAGGGAAGAGCAGAGAACACTGCAGGCAGAGGCAGCTCCTGGCACACCTGGCACGGGGAGGGCGCCCAGCAAAGGGTGTGCTCACTGTTCTCCTCTGCTGGGCGGAGCAGGAGCGCTTGGTACGAATGGATCAAGAGCATGGGTGGGGGTTCTCCAGATCAGCCCCTGGGGTGCTGCCAGCCCAGGAAGCCCCCATCCCCCTAGTAAGAGGGGAGAAAAACGGCCACCTCCCATCTCTGCTCTTCAGTAGACAGACGAGATGCAAGAGCCTCACTGGAGAGGAGCCGGGTGCCTGGGCCTGCGGCTGTCTGGAGGGATCATTAATAAGATAGATGTTCCTAATGGCTCCAAGAAGGATCATGGAGCTACTCATTATCAGGGCTTGAAATCGCTAATTATTCGTTTCTCTGCAGCTGTCACTGGCCGCGCCCACCCAAAACATGGTGCCCCGGTGAAGGTCCTTTCTCTCGCGGCCAACAGGGGGCTGTGAGCACGCACAGCAGCCTCGGGGCTGGGGGCAAAGTCTTCTTCCTGCATTAAATACTTATTAAAGTTGATTAGAACTCAATGCACCATAAAATCTCTTTCAAGTCAGTAAAATGCCTTTGGCTACAGATTTCTCCTCTCCCCCCACCCCCACCCCAGCCCCGAATTCTATCCAAAAGGAACTCCCAAGCACTCAGAGAGTACTGGACAAATTAAATGAGGGTTGAGGAGGGGGAGTGTGGCATTCCAGATGGGGGGGAGGAGAGGTGATTTAGAAGAGTTATGGGAAAAGATAGCGATGCTTGGAATGAAGGGCATCCATGACCAAAAGGGAAGTGTGGATTCAGGTGGGCTGGGAAGGCTGCCGGACACATGTATTTTTAGGAATGATACTACCTTCGACCTAAAAATAGGAGACATGGCTTTCTTTAAAAGTGATCGAGGCCCTATTTACATTTCAGAGCAAACAGCATATTGTTTTCATCAGGGGGAAATAAGCACTCATGTTTACCTTATGTTTCCTTCAAAATATTTGCATTTCAAAGCCTTCTGAGCTTTAAGTTTCAGAGCTGTTCAAAACATGGCACCTGGGCTTCTCCCAGATGGGCAATGTTTACAGCAGAAATCCATCCCACCCAGCCAGAATGGCACCCCCGAAAAGGGCAGCTCCCCCAGTAAGGCCCGTGGCACTTCTCCAGGGGCACCGCAGCTGTGACCAAAGGTGGTGGTCAGATGAGGGGTGGGAGGACCAGGCATCCCTGGCACAAAGCCGCTGCACGGGCTCCGCAGCTTCCTTTACGGGCTGTGGGGAGAGAGGAGCCTTGGGGGCCTAAGTAGGAGAAGGAGGAAAGGGCATGTGCTGGACCCTCAGGAGATGTTACAAGTGAGGCCGGAGCAAATGAACAGAGCAAACGTCACAGTGCCAGAGGGCTGGACCGCACGACCTCAACCACCTCTTGCCCCCAGACTTTCATTCATTCACTTAACAAACAATTAGTGAGGGCCCGCAATGTTCTGGGCCTCAGACTAGGGACTAGAGTCACAGGGATAAACAAAGCAATCAGAGGGAACACGTATTAGAAGTTACCCTGTGTCAGTGGCTTCCCAGGTGGCGCTAGTGGTAAAGAAACTGCCTGCCAGTGCAGGAGACATAAGATGCAGCTTCAGTCCCTGGTGGCTCAGAGGTTAAAGCATCTGCCTCCAATGTGGGAAACCTGGGTTCGATCCCTGGGTCGGGAAGATTCCCTGGAGAAGGAAATGGCAATCCACTCCAGTGTTCTTGCCTGGAGAATCCTATGGACGGAGAAGCCTAGTAGGTTACAGTCCACGGGGTCGCAAAGAGTCGGACATGACTGAGCAAGAATTGGGTGGGTGGGACCCTCAGTCCCTGGGTCAGGAAGATCCCCTGGAGAAGGGCATGGCAACCCACTTCAGTATTCTTGCCTGGAGAATCCCCATGGACAGAGGAGCCTGGCGAGCTACAGTCCATGGAGTCACGAAGAGTCAGACACCACTGAAGTGACTCAGCACTGAGGCAACTTGACACCCTGTGTCAAGCGCTGTTCTTGGCTGTACATTAAAATCAACTAGAGGGGGCTTCTCTGGGGGCTCAGAGGTCAAGAATCCACCTGCAATGCACGGGTTCAGTCTCTCTGCAGAAGAGTTTGGGAAGATTCCACATGCCTCAGAGCAACTAAGCCCACGTGTCACAACTATTGAGCCTGTGCCCTTGACCCCGGGGAGCCGAAACTACTGAAGCTCCGCACCCTGCAGCTCATGCTCTGAAACGGGACAAGCCACTGCAGGAAGAAGCCCACGCGAGGCAACTAGAGAGCAACCCCTGCTTGTCGCAACTAGAGCAAAGCCCGGGCAGCAACAAAGACCCAGCACAGCCAGATATCAAATAAATAAACAATTTCTACAAATCAACTGGAGGGCTTTTAAAACTCCCAGTGCCCAAGCCACACCCCAGACCAGAGAGAGCTGAGTCTCTGCAGGTGCCCAGGAATCATTAACTTTTTTAAACTGACTGCATGATTCCCGGGCACAGCCACGTTTGAGAACTAGCATTCTAAGCACTCCACACACAGGAACTCATTCAATCCACAAACAGCCTTCGGAGGCAGGTAAGAATTCTTATCCCCCTTCTAACAACGGAGCGCAGAGATGCTAAGTAAGCCACAGCAGAAGAGAAGAGACAAAACTTGAACCCGGGGGTCGGGTTCCAGACACTGTCATCCCAACAGCTCTTGCTGCACTGTCTCTCGGAACCATTCACTGTCTCCACAAAGCTCCTGCTTTAGAGAGAAGCCAACAGATGATGGAGCCCAGGATCGGAAGAGCAGTACCTAGAGGGCAATGCGGAAGACACCGTGCATTATCCAGCCACCAGCCATTTCCAACTCACCTTCACCTGCCTCTCACTACAGAGGCTGAAACTCCAGGCTCCTCATCCCAGCATCCCTTACAGCTAGGGTCTAGCCAATGAGATACCAAGGGAAATCAGTTTGGCTGCTTCTGGGAAGGGTTTTTTCCAAGGTATCAGGACAGCTGTGTGAGGAGCATTCCTATCGCCTATTAACCCATCTTCATCCTTCTGCCTGGAATATCGCTACTGTGTGAGGACATGTTTGGAGCTGCTGAGCCCGCCCTGTGACCAGGAGAATCACAGAGACAGTGATCCAGGCTGCGGAAGCAACCATCAGCCATCGAGGAAGCTGTGGAACCTTCTCTTTTCAGATTGGTTAAAGGAGATAATTAAAACATCTTTCTTGCTTTCAGATATTCAGTTACTTGCACCTGGAACACTTAGAATGAGTCTGACTGTGAGTAACAGAAAGCCCCACAATAACAGTGACTTACGCAAGACAGAAGCTTACTTCTCTTTCATATAAAAGAAATCCGAAGGTAAGCAGTCCAGAGTGACAGGGAAGCATGTAAGTCATTAAAGAGCCAAGCATCTTTTCTCTTGTCCCCCTGACATTCTTAGCCTGTGACTACCACTCATGTAGATCAAAGATAGCTGCCCAAGCTCTGGGCATCACATTTGCATTCCAGCTAGCAGTAAAATAGAGGAGAGGTGGAAGGAGGACGCACCTATCCTTTAAAAACACCTTCCGGAAGCTCTGCTGTTTATATCCCGTGGGCTGGAATTTAGCAACATGCTTGCATCTGAGGTTGAGGACCATGTTTATTCTGCTTACTATCAGCTTAACCTAAATGAGAGATTCCACTGATGAAGAAGAAAAGATGGATATCTGAGAACAATAAGCAGTCCCTTCCATTCATCTGATGCCAACTAATTAATGCAGGTGATTGGCTGACACGGATGAGAAGGAGCTCAGAGATCCTTCTCTGATGACGGAGGAGGAGGACGTGGCCAAAGGAAGGGAGAAGAAGGTTCCAGACAGGAGCAACAGCTGGGGCAAGGGCCCAGAAGCAAGAGAAACTTGGTACATTTGGAGAGCTTTGCAATCCCATCACTCGATGATAAAAGCAAGGTGGAGAGGCTGCCAGGGGCCAAGCTGCCCGGGAGTCTTTTCCTATGTGGAGGAACTTGGGCTTGACTCTAAGGATAATGGAGACCCACTGGGAAGTATTTGGCAGGAAAGTGACATGATCAAGATTGCATTTTGGTAAACTCTTTCTAGTTCCAGGGTGGAGAATGCACTGGGTTGGAGGAGGGTAAATCTGGAGGCAGGAGACCCACTGGGAGGCTCCTGGAGGCCAAGAATCAGGTGATATTGGCTTGAAGCAGCCCAGGGGCAGGTCCCATCTCAGGCTGGGAGGCAGCTGAGGGATGCTGTCAAGCAGTGCTACTCAGAGGGCTTGTCTGCAGCAAGATTCCCACCTTGCACTAGAACCCAAGTCAATGCACTGCTTCCCTCATTGAGAAAGTCTTACCACAAGTATTTTACACACATATGCTTTCTGTTGTATTTGTTTTACATACTGGTGCAAGCTCCTTCCTCTGTGAACCATCCACACTGTGCAGAGCAGCACAGATCTCTGTAACCAGACCATACTTCAAACATCGCTGGTTTAAAGGCAAGAGGACCCTAAATTCCCCATGTAAGGGTTGCTGTCCTCGACCAGGGAAAAGACTGGTTTCTCTGTGTCGGACGCAAACCCTGCTGCTGCTGATTGGTTAAAGGAGATAATTAAAACATCTTTCTTGCTTTCAGATATTCAGTTACTTGCACCTGGAACACTTAGAATGAGTCTGACTGTGAGTAACAGAAAGCCCCACAATAACAGTGACTTACGCAAGACAGAAGCTTACTTCTCTTTCATATAAAAGAAATCCGAAGGTAAGCAGTCCAGAGTGACAGGGAAGCATGTAAGTCATTAAAGAGCCAAGCATCTTTTCTCTTGTCCCCCTGACATTCTTAGCCTGTGACTACCACTCATGTAGATCAAAGATAGCTGCCCAAGCTCTGGGCATCACATTTGCATTCCAGCTAGCAGTAAAATAGAGGAGAGGTGGAAGGAGGACGCACCTATCCTTTAAAAACACCTTCCGGAAGCTCTGCTGTTTATATCCCGTGGGCTGGAATTTAGCAACATGCTTGCATCTGAGGTTGAGGACCATGTTTATTCTGCTTACTATCAGCTTAACCTAAATGAGAGATTCCACTGATGAAGAAGAAAAGATGGATATCTGAGAACAATAAGCAGTCCCTTCCATTCATCTGATGCCAACTAATTAATGCAGGTGATTGGCTGACACGGATGAGAAGGAGCTCAGAGATCCTTCTCTGATGACGGAGGAGGAGGACGTGGCCAAAGGAAGGGAGAAGAAGGTTCCAGACAGGAGCAACAGCTGGGGCAAGGGCCCAGAAGCAAGAGAAACTTGGTACATTTGGAGAGCTTTGCAATCCCATCACTCGATGATAAAAGCAAGGTGGAGAGGCTGCCAGGGGCCAAGCTGCCCGGGAGTCTTTTCCTATGTGGAGGAACTTGGGCTTGACTCTAAGGATAATGGAGACCCACTGGGAAGTATTTGGCAGGAAAGTGACATGATCAAGATTGCATTTTGGTAAACTCTTTCTAGTTCCAGGGTGGAGAATGCACTGGGTTGGAGGAGGGTAAATCTGGAGGCAGGAGACCCACTGGGAGGCTCCTGGAGGCCAAGAATCAGGTGATATTGGCTTGAAGCAGCCCAGGGGCAGGTCCCATCTCAGGCTGGGAGGCAGCTGAGGGATGCTGTCAAGCAGTGCTACTCAGAGGGCTTGTCTGCAGCAAGATTCCCACCTTGCACTAGAACCCAAGTCAATGCACTGCTTCCCTCATTGAGAAAGTCTTACCACAAGTATTTTACACACATATGCTTTCTGTTGTATTTGTTTTACATACTGGTGCAAGCTCCTTCCTCTGTGAACCATCCACACTGTGCAGAGCAGCACAGATCTCTGTAACCAGACCATACTTCAAACATCGCTGGTTTAAAGGCAAGAGGACCCTAAATTCCCCATGTAAGGGTTGCTGTCCTCGACCAGGGAAAAGACTGGTTTCTCTGTGTCGGACGCAAACCCTGCTGCTGCTGCTGCTGCTGCTGCTGCTGCTGCTAAGTCGTTTCAGTCGTGTCCGACTCTGTGTGACCCCATAGACAGCAGCCCACCAGGCTCCCCCATCCCTGGGATTCTCCAGGCAAGGACACTGGAGTGGGTTGCCATTTCCTTCTCCAGTGCATGAAAGTGAAAAGTGAAAGTGAAGATGCTCAGTCGTGTCCGACTCTTAGCGACCCCATGGACTGCAGCCTACCAGGTTCCTCCACCTATGGGATTTTCCAGGCAAGAGTACTGGAGTGGGGTGCCATTGCCTTCTCTGGACGCAAACCCTACTAATTCTTAATTGCTCTGGTGTCCAATGCCAACCCACAGCAGGTCCTTGTGTAGAGGTTCATCCTCATGTCAGCACAGACTTACCTGCAATATCCAGGCCACCACTGTATTAGTCAAGGTATTTGGGAGAGGGGCTCTGGAACCTCTAAGAGTGACTCCAAGGAGACGTGGTGTCTGGAAACCCCACCAGGGTGTAAGGGACAGACTCTCAGAGCAGAATCTTCCAAGACAATCCAGCCTGACCTGCTCAGTGGGACAGATGGGAAATCTGATGCAAAGAGAGGCAAGTAGCCCAAGGTGACAAGTAGGGCCCAAGGTGACAAGTAGGACCCAAGGTGACTCCAAGGATGCCAGGGCTGAGGCCAGGGATGGTCTCCAGCGAACTGCCCATCCTCATGCACCTGCTCCCCCGCAATGCCCAGAGCAGTGCTACCCAGGAAGAAGCCGGCACAGCTCCGCTGAACACATGGGGTGCATGTCAGACCCAAAGGGGACACCAACCCCTCCCTGAGGCCCTTTGGTAGCACTAAGGAGGAGGGCTGGAGCATCCATGATCCTTACTTCTAACTCCACCCTGAGAAATCAGGTCTGTGACTGGGCAACAAGCCAAGGGACATCAGAGGACAGACCAGCCACCCTCCCAGCTGGCTGACTCCTCAGTCAGAGGCTGAGGTACCCACCCCTGACCTCCCTCCCAGCCCCTCTGCTGTAGAGAAAAGCCAGTTCTGTGCACTTCCACCCTGGCCAGCTGAGCCCTCCTCTCCACACAGCTCCTGGTCTCCAGCTTCACATTTTATGTAAAGGAGACTGGGACTTGGGAGGGGTGGGTAGCCAGTGGCAGGCCAGAGAGGCAGGAGAGAGGCAATGAATGAAAGTCTTTGTTTAAGAAAGGCGTGAGCTGCACGTCTGCAAGCCCAGGAGAAGCATGTCATTTTGCTGGAAATGCGATTTTCCCTAACAAGTACAGAATTCTACATGACATGTTGAAAAGTGTATCTCTTTGAGAAGCTGCTCTGTATCTCAGAGGCATCGCCAGTACAGAACCGTGTAATGTGGCAGTTGCCATGGCAACACCTCATTTCCCATAGACAGGAAAATCAGAGTGGCTCAGTCGATTGAGAGGCCACAAATAATGCCTTGAGAACAGGCTGAGATGTAGTGAAGGCTTTCACAGCGCTTGGGGTGCTATTTGGAGGTCTCAGGGCCACCTTATATATGCTTCATGGAGAATCCTCAGGACAATGTTGAGTGACTCCTCTTTTGTCGGGGTCTTAAGGTTATAGACGATTTGCCTAAGGCCACCAGGCAAGACGATGACAGGGCCAGAATAACCAGGCCCCAACCTCCCTGGGCAAGCAATGCTCACGGCAAGGTAACACTGGCCCCCATCCTCCTTCCCACCAGCGCCCCCTTATTCCACGGCTCAGCAGAACTCTCCTCTATTGTCCTGAAGACAGTCGGTGCCCCTGGGCACCAGCTGAGTTCAATGAAAACATGCCCCCAGCATTTCACTCCTGCATGCCCCAGGACACATGTGTTCCCAGTGGGAGCTCACCCAACGCAGGGGTGGGGCCACAATGCAGGTCATATGTGCCCAAATACACCCTGGGGAGATCTGAAGCTCAGAGGCCGTGGCTCCATCACCCTGGGGCTGGTGCAGTGTCTTAGAAGGGGTGGATGTGCATGGGTGTGAAACCTTGAACTTACACACACACACATGCTGCCGCCCATGCCCACCACTGTCATGCCTATTCTGCAACAGGCATCAGCATAAAGCAGTGTAGCCCTTGTTCCTCCCTGAGTATGCTTCTCTGAGGCTCACAAAGGGTGAGGGTGGATGCACAGAGGGAAGCAGCCCAGTCTGGAACCCGTGGATGAAGCACCTTGACCCCTGCATGTTCCTGAGTGTCCAGGGTCTGACCCCGTGGCTCTCTCCACTCTCCAGCATTCAGGGCTCCCTCACTGTCTGTAGATTGTGTACACCACCCCGCTCCCGACCCAGCTGGCGGCTCACATGGTGGGGCAGGAGCAAGAAAAGCTTCCTTCCTGTTCTTTCATCTCCAAATACGAGTTAGCATGGGGGATCGGGGAGTTGAAGGCGGGCGGGGGGGGGGGGGAGGCACAACCCCCCCCCAACTTCCCAGAGGAAAAATTTTATAAAACTGAGTCTCTACATTATCTTGACAGTCTTCGTGCCCCTTTAGTCGATGTGTCTAATGTTTTTGTATACAGTCCCTGGATAACCAAAGTACTGTCACACTTTTAGTGTTAAAAAGACAGTTCTATCTTTTATCTTTGTCCCTTTTTGGTTCTTGTGAAATCGTATGTGGTTGACTGTCGTCGTTCATGCTGGGTAGGAAGCACCCGTCTCTGGGGGTCCGCGTCTTTCCTCATTGGGGGCGAGGGGGGGCCCCCTCCCCGGGGAAAAGCCACTCAGCCTTCTTTCTGTTCCCCGTCCCCTCCTTCTGAGAAAGTAGAACCGGTTCCTCCTGCGGTCCTGACAGCCCTTCTCCACGCCCGCACCTCCAGCTAGGGGCCTTCCGCCAATGACAGGTCTCTCAGATTCGGGAATCCCAGTGTCCGGGTCACACATCAGCCTGGCTGCCGGCAGGGGTAAAGCACGCCATGACCTTGGGCCTCCTTGACTTCTCCCTTTGGGGGTCCAGAGAAAGCCAGTGGACCCCCGAGAGCGGGGAGGACAGTGAGGCAGGCCCCTAGAGGGCCTCTTTTCTCTAGAAACCTTCACATCCCAGGCCGGCGTCTACTGGGGTTGCAACCAGAGTCTGGGTGGCAGCATCCTCCCCAGAGACCGCAGGAGGCGAGAGAGGTTGGCGGTCCATCAGCACGTGGACTCGGTAGACATAGCTCAGAGGAAACTCTGAGATACCCTTTGTGGTCAGAGACACCAGGGTTCGCATCTCGGGCCCTGAGCCCGAGTGCCCTCGGCCAAAACGCTTAATGTCTCCCAGCCGGATCTCCTGGACCGTTCACGGAGAGGAGAGCACTCACCGCTTGATCCACGCAGAGCGTTTCGAGGAAACCAATGCGCGCTCGGATTCCCAGCGAGGGCCTGCTCCCCGCCTGACCCCTTCAACAGCAGCCGCCGCGCTCCGTGTCCACACGCCAACTTGCAGTTGGAAAAGCGTGTACATCTAGAACTTTGCTGAGCACTTGTCCCTCTTCTATAAAATGGAGATGGCAGCTCCACGCTCACACTTTTCCCTGAAACTGAAAAGAAACCTCCATTGCGAGCCATTTTCGGATTACTTCCGGCTTGTATTCACCTGGATCTTCCAGAATGGAACGCGAACGCCAGTAGGCTGTGGGGTTCATCATGCTGGGGATTTATTAGGGAGACCCCCTCCTCGTGAGAGAAAATTGCAGAAGGAGCCAGGAAAGCTGAGCCGGACCTCAGATCACAGAGCAGGCTGACTGCAAGCCGAGACTGGAAGGAGGGCACCACGCGGGCGGAGAAGGTTGCCTCCTGGTGCGTCCCTGCTCTACTCAGCCACAGACACAGCTGTGGAGGTCAGAAAGGGATGCTCTTTCTGCTGTCCTTTCCTCATGGGCTGACCAATCTCAGCTTGCCAAGTGAGTCTCACAGCAGAGGTCCCTCTTCCAGGCAGCCTCCTTGGATCTCTGTCCCTCACCGTTGCTGAATGGTGAGGACACATAAGTGACTCGGGAGCTAGCAAGGGTATTTGAATTTGTAAGTGCCGATTCTGGAACTCCTACCTGTCCCAGTGTGAAGCCCCTTGCTCAGGGGGATAAGCAAATTCCTAGTACCAGGAAGAATGAAAGTGCCAACAGCCAGCATGGCAACAGACATCGTAGATATCCACCCTCCCTGTGCCTGAATCCAAATCCAGGATGCTCGGGTCCGTGCACTAATGTGCCAGATCATAGGCAGGTACCGAGGACCTTTCTTAATGCTGGCTCAGGAGCCAGCACCCAGGAAGCTGGCATGCCCGTCCATGAGCTGGGAGGCAGCGTAACCAGGCATCACACTAACAGGAACACCTGGCTTATCTGTGTAACAGTTCCTGCTGGTGCCAAGGGTGAGCAGGTTACCAGCTGGCTGAGAACGCCTATCTCCTTACCCTCTTGATGGTCAGAGCATCCCTGGGGCATCCTTAGCCCCCACACTGACCTTTCCCTGCTGTAAACAGCCTTGCCTATTGACCCTAGTATGCTGTACAAAGTTTGTTCTTCTTCATGTGCACAATGACATTAATTACCAGAAGGTCAGGAGCATCAATTCTAGTCAAACCCCAATATACAGATGAGAAAACTAAGGCCCAAGAAGGGAAATAGCATTTCCTCAAAGGCATCAGAAATTAGGAAGTCTGGGTTCTTATCCCAGATCCACCACGGGATCCACTCTCCAGAGCACCTCAACTCCGCTCCTGCCAATCCCAGTTCCTTGTCCGATTCGGATCCATCCAGCCTTCATTGGCAAAGCAGCTCCTCTTTCACCAAAGCCTGGAGATCCCTGAGTCCCTCCTGACAGCCTTCCCAAAGCAGAATCTCACCTCTTGGCAACTGCCTCCACCTCCTCTGGTTTCCCTCTTGCTGGGGAAGGCATCACACAGGGAGTAGGATGTTCAGCTAATAAATATGTATGCAGGATTTTTATTACTTAATAGTTGTAAGGTTAATCGTCGTGGTGAACGCCTATATTTAATGTGTCAATGGAGCTGCAAAATGCCAAACTGAATAGCTTTAACACACATTAGTTCTACTTGTGAATCTACAAATAGGAACCTTGTCAGAAAAGTATTCAAACCAAGATCAGTATTGATTTTGGTCCTCGGGAAAGGCACTGGACTGTGACAGTTTAAAATGATAAATGTCTAGAGAATTATTTGCCCGTATTGATAAAAAGAAGCAGATATAAAGCTGACAGTCTCAGAGGCGTCACCACTGAGCAAGGGCAGCACGTGTAGCGTTGTCAGGGCTCTGAACTAATCTCCCCTTTGATATGGAGAAGATCCTCTTCTGATCTGGCCCTGCCCTGAAGCTGGGCTTGTCATTGCAGAGGAGGGGGCCTCTGAGTGTGTTCAGTCGGCTCCAGGCTCCCGCCCTGACCACCGCCACCATAGTTTTGAAAGGTAGCATTCTGCAGGGACCCAAGGACCTTTCCTTCCATGCTTTCCTCCTGCTCAGCAACCTCTGTGGCTCAGAATGCAAAACTGAAGTCCCCGGCCTAGCCTTTAACTATCTTGTCCCAAAATGACGCCACCTCCCTCCCAGCTTCAGTACTCAAAACTCACCCCACAGACCCACAGTGTCAGCCAGACTGGCAGATTGCAGCTCTTGTGAACCCCACCCCCACCCCCGCCTCAGAAGCTTGGATCAAACCATTTCTCCAGCCTGGAATGAGCCCCTTATCCATTTTAGCTGTCTCAAGCCCATGCTTTCTTCCGCATAACACAACCCCACATTCTCTTCATTCTTTACTCCAGGACCACCATACTTGAGCAAGAGGGGGAACAGACCAAGATTCTCTGTTTAACCTGATTCTACTCAGGCTTTTCTGAATTATCCTCCCCATTAGACCTCAACTTCTGGATTTCCGTGTTCATCCAGTTTTAGCGAGAATCTCGCAAAGTCAGTTTAACCAGAGCCCCCCGTGCTCGATATCTGATCACCCTTCATTTCTGATCAGATTCTTCATCTTCCATCATCCCCCATCCCACCCCACAGTGATGTCTGACCACCCTGGCCTGCCTGCAACAAGAATCCCCCAGTAGGTTAGTTTAGCCAGATCCCCCTCACCCCTGACATTTCCTCTCAGCAATTTTCCATCCACTGACCCTCACCCTCCTCATAAATCCCCACTTTTCCTTGTTGCATTTGGCATTGAGCCCAGTCTCTCTCCCCTACTACAAAACCCCTTTGTAGCAGCCACATCTCTGAATAAAGTCACCTTCTTTAACTGGTATCATGAATAAATGTTTCTTTAACGCTAGACCCCCAAACAGAAAGAGCATCTCTCGCTCTCAGTCTCCTTACTCTGCTGAATTTTTCTTCTAAGCCTGTTGGTGAGCCTGGTAGATATGCTTATATGTTGGTTAATTTTTATGCTCTCCCCCAACACCTGTGAAGACACTTTATTTTGTTCGTCATTGTGCAGTAGTGTCTGGATCATGAAAGGTTAGAGATAAGTATTTGTTGAGTGAATGAATGAATGAATGAGTCCTTCAAGAAGCCTTCCAGATAACCTCCCAGCTCAGTGACTATCTATTCCTCTCTATTCTTCAAGAGGACTCAGGATCTTTCCAGTTCTCTCAGCACCCACTTCTCTGCTCAGAAACCTTTCATGGCTCCTTATGATCTCAGACCAGGTGTGAACTCCTCCATCCGTACTGCAAAGCCATGTCCCACCAGGGGACCACTTCCCAAGCCCCACCTCCTCCCTTCTCTTCTGAATCTCAGGCTACTGCCCAGGACTTCGCTGCTCCCTCTCTGCAGGGCACCTCGAGACTGAGGCTTGTGGTGGCTTCGTGTTGCTTTGCGGTCATAGGCGGCTCCCCGTCATGCAAGCAAGGACTTGTGCTGTCCTGTCCCCACTCCAGGGTCTGGGCCAGTGCAGCAGAATCCAGCCCATGGCTGAGCTCCTCTTGTTTCACGGGGACCTTAGTCACGAGCCCAGTCACAGGCACTCATGTTCACATATGTTTCCACCAAATGGTGTTCCTGGCTGCTATTTTAAAACACCAGCTCATGGAGTCCTTTCCTTCCTGAATTTTCTGCTTTCCCTTCCCTGTCCCTGGTCTCTGTACATCCTTGCTTCACAAGAGGATTGCTGCACAGCAGAAAGCAGAAGCTGCCTCCGGGACATCCAGGCCTTTGCTTCCCGAAGCATAAATCCATGAGAACAATGTGGGGAGTTTGCAGAGAAGGAGGAAGAACCACATTCTCAGCAAGAAGCAAGAGATCTCAGAAGATTCATGACTGGGGAAGGATTTCTTCCCAAACCCAAGGATTTCCCCAATCTCTTGGAGGGAGGAGGACGATGAGAATTGCTGCTCCAGCAGAGGGGCCCTGTCTGTTGCTTCCTGGCACTGCCCCCAGGGAACCAGAAAGAGCCCAGAGCACTGGCCCCATGGGGCTCAGGACCACTGGCAGCCCCAGAAAAAAGGCCTTGACACGACTTCTGCTGGAAGGTGGCAGAAAGCAGTTTGAAGGGACCATGTAGTCAAGGGAAGTTCCTGGGGGGCTGGGGGGTGATCACCAGAGGGTCTTCCCCCTGATGTCTGGGCACACTGGACTGTGCCCCAACATGGGAGGCAGATGAAAATCAGGAGGAGCCAAGGTGAAGCATTTCTGCCAGGCCCACAGGACGAGCCACGGAGGCAGCTGTGAGCTGGAGGGAACAGGGGCAGATTACCTGCTAAGCCAGCCAGGCGGTGGACAAAGATCTAAACCACGGTGTCCTCAGAGAGTGCCTAGTGCGGTGAGGGTGCCAGCTCACTCTCAGTCTCCCTACTCTGCTGAATTTTTCTTCTGAGCCTGTTTCACTACCTGGTAAATACGTTTATATGTTGGTTAATTTTTATCTTCTCCCCCAACTACCTGTGAAGACACTTTGCTGATTTCGCTCATCATTGTGCAGTAGCATCTGGCTCATGGAAGAAGTTTCTGGGCACTCTCTGAGAATAGGAGCTGAGCTCCTCCCTCTCTGTCACTTCATACCTGTAGCAGCCAGGTGGCCAACAAGAATAGGTGAGACTCTGCCTCATCCTCAGAGCTGGCTCCCTTGCCCAGCAGTTTAGGTGGAAGAGATAGTGAGTCATCGTGAGAGTCCCAACTCCACTCCAGAGGAAGGCAAGGAGACAGCAGCAGTATCAGAGAAAGACAAATGGCCAAGAGTGTTCAAGTGCCAAGAGCAAGAGGTCAGCAGTGGAGAGGCTGCAGCCAGGCTCCCCTGTCGGTGCAGGCAGTTGATAGACCCCAGGAGCAGCCCTAAACAGTTCCCAGACGCGGGCGGGCGCCCTCACCCCTTGCTTGTAATTACCCTGTGATAGATGTTGGTGTTGCTGCTAAAGGTATCTGCATGCAGGCTTTATGGTCATTTTCCAACAGCCCAGCCCTTTTAAACTCTCTTGTGGGAGCAGGTTAAGATGATTATGCAGATAGATGGACCCTGCTGCAACATTACGCCAGCAGTGGAGATGTAGGCGCAGCAAATGGGGCGCAATTACTGCTGAGAGGAGGCTGCCACCACTGGTGTGAGACAGCAGGAACCTGCATAGGAACCCTGGGCTCTTGAGCATCACACACTCACACTTACACACACTCTCACTCCAGCCTCTCTAGTTACTTGTCTGGCTACAGTCAGACTCTGTTCCCATGGATACACGAAATGTCAGCTGCGTCTGTTGGGACACCAGGAAGGCACAGGTCTGCAGGGAGGAGAGGCAGCTGGGGCCCAAGGAAGACCTGCTCCCAAGCTTGCTTGGCGGGGATGGGGAGAATGAAGCCAGATGCAGCGGCAGGCCCCCAGAGAGTCACCTGAAGGAACCAGCACGCTCAAGTCAAGCCCTGGGTAAGGGGGAGGTCGACACAGACGAGCGCTGCTGCTGTAGTCCTGGTCACCTCCTAGAGAGGCCTGCAAGGCTCCGCTTCCCTGAAGACAAAGGAAGGAGGAAGAAACACTGAAGTCCAGACTTAATTCCACTAGATGGAAAGAAACTCCTTTTCCAGGTTCTAAGAGTGAGAGAAATGCCTCCCAATGAAGCACAATAACTAGCTTCTTAGGGATGATTCTCCTAACACCCTGCCTTCAGTATAAGCCAATGGCTGAACACCAAGGTGGAACCAACCAGGCCATTCTACTGGGGACGAAATGGGCAGCAGGGTAGGGAACAGGCTGCAACTCAGGTGGAACACAGACACCCCTGGGGGTGAGTGGGCAGCACAATCCTTCAGAAACAGCATCTTCTCCAGACTGCAGATTGTTGATAACTGTCATCTCTGAGAGGAGACAATATGCGGATATCCTGTGTGCCAGTGAAGGATGGAGCCACATCCTCTGACATCCCCAAGCAGAGACTGTGAATCACCCATGCAAAGTACCTGCCTCATCAGAGCGGGGCAGAACAGTGATCGTCATTAACAGCAGAGGCATCCACAAGCCTGGCGGCCCATGGCTCACCCAGAGCTAAGATCACCGCGAATGGGGTGGAGGCTTTGCTCTGCTATGAGCCTGCGTCTGGGCCAGCCCAGGATTGAGCTGAGCTGAACCCCAGGGGAAAGGCCATGGGAAGCTGGGGAATGAGGCTGGGAAACGAGGACCAGGCTGGTGTTGTGTTTCCCACATGGATTCCATCCCTGGGTCTGAGTACCAAAGCATAATACCAAAGCAAATACCAAAGCCAAGTACCTTCTAAAGCTAGTCACTAGAAGCAGGTAAGAGAGATGGATTCTTTGTATGTACAGGAAGCAGAAACCTAGCACCAACTCACATCACCACCTACTACGATCAGAAGCTCTTACTGGTCAAGTACCCACTAGTGCCAGGCCTGAGTAATCTACGTTCATCCTCTTCACTCCTCACTATAAGCCCGCAAGGGATATGTAATTACCCACGTTTTACAGACAGGGATACTGAGGCTCTGACAAACAGTGTGACTTCTCCAGGGTCACCCAAGAAGAAAGGGTTCAGGCCTGGCACATCATTAGCAGAGCTGCCCAATAGACCCAAAGAATCAGCATCAGATGGTCCAGTCTTGGAGCCAAACACATGTGGGCTCGAATCCAGTATGACTGCTTTCTTAACTGTGTGACCTTAGCTGAGTGACTTAACTGCTCTGAGCCTCCAATTCTTCATCCATAAATTGGTGTTCATTGTGCCCGTCTCCAGGAGTCATTATCAAGACTAATGAGACTGTGTACAAAGTGCAGCCAGACAACAAACGTGCCCACTAACAGGGAGACAGTATCACCCTCGGGGGGGAAAGGCCAATTTGTCACATGTACCGCTGGATCCACTGCATCTGGAAAGACCTGGCTCTGAATAAGCAGCTGTGGAATGAATGTGGGCTTTCTCCCCCACTGAAAAGCAGCATATGCTCATAGAACACGTGAGAAGTAGAAACACGTTTTTAAAATGTCACGCCTAAGTCCCACCTCCGAAAAAAAAATAATTGCTGTTCTGCTTTTCCTTTTAGGTAAATCGTTTGAGTCTTATGAATTCCTCACCTCCCAGTCAAGTTTTCTGCCGCTCAGATTTCAGCCAAAGACTCCCCAAACTGAGCCAGGGGCCGTTCTGATGCTCAGGCGCCCTCCCGATGCTCAGGCGCCCTCCCGCGTGAGCCCGTGTGAATTAGGATGGAAAGAAGGCTTCTTCCTCAGCCCTGCCTGGTCTCCACTGACGACCATCCCTCGGCCCTGCTGCAGTCAAGACAGAAGACTCCTCCCCTCAGGAATGGTGGCCACTCAAGGTGGCCCAGGCTCTCAGGATTGGGGCTTTAGAGCTGCCACTGTGTGAAGAAAGTGGCCAATCAGATCCTTCAAAACAGAAGCCTTGGGGTAGAGGGAGGGGTTGTTTAACCAGATCCCTGAAGATGCTTCTTAGAAGTGGTCCTGGTGCCCAGCGTTGTCAACATACACGGCCCTTCGTGACCTGGTCCCTGCCTGTCCCTCACTGCTTCCTGTCATCTCCTTGGTACTCCAGTCCCACCAGACATCTGAACAAGGTCCCAAACAGTCAGCCTCCTTCTCGTGTTTATTCCCTCAACACAAACGGTTCTTCTCCTGCTCATCTTCTAAGATCCCATTCAGGCATCATCTCTTCCAAGCCAGGAAGCTTCCCATAAGCCCCCAGAGTTGGAGAGGTCCCCCGTCCTGGGTCCCCTCACTCTCTTGGTTGCCTGCATCTCATGGTCACAGCCTGGTCACTTGCAGAGCAGGAGCACCTGGAGGGCATGGAATGGTATTGGTGACAGTTGGACGGTTCTGCCACCTCTCAGTGGGCACAGGAAGCTCTCCAGCCCCAATTCCTTAGAGACGGCTCTATTCCTCCCGGTATCCAGGACTGAGACTGGGAGAATCAGGCTCCCTGAAGGTGCAGGGCAGGAAGGGAGAGAGGACATAAAGTAGAGAAGGATAATGGGTGAGTTAACAATAGGATGCTGACTGGGACTTGCCCATGGGGCTGGGGTTGACTGCTTGGGCCCATGAAGAGAATAAAGGAGGACCAACAACACCATACAGAGAAAGCTATCGACAAGCAGAGCTAGCCAGCTCCCCCGGGACCACCACCGGTCACCCTCCCCTTCTTCCCACCCTGCCCTACATCCAGGAGCCTCAGAGAGGGGGATGGGAACTGCTGAGGCCCTTGGTGTGTGAAGAAACAGAATCTTCTCCTCCAAGCCCAGGGGGAGAAAGACCTCCAGGATTTCATTCTTGGGGACAGGAACGCCTGCCGGAAGAGGAGACTGCCATCCTGCCCTCTGCCAGATGCTGGCGGAATGCCAGCATCATGGGATTGGGGCAGTCCTTGAAGGGCTTCAGATATGCCCCGTGGAATCCAAGGCCAGCGTGAACATGGAAAGTGATGACATTTGTCCAGCATTGGCAGCAGAGGCCTGTGCTTGCCAAGGGACCAGGGCTTAGAGGGCTAGGAGGAAGGTGGGGGATCGCTGACCCCATCCTGGGTTTCCCAAATACTAAAGAACACAGCAGAGGGCCTCAGGGCACCACACACATGAGCACAGAGGTTCAAAGACAGGGTCATGGGCTGCCTGGGTGGCTGCCACCCAGATGAGGCCACACCTGCCCAGGCAAGGAGATAGAAGAGTGCACCTCTTGTGGCTGGAGAGGGAGGCTCCCCTGGCCCTTCCTGGGAGCATACCAGGGATGGAGGGGGCTAGGGTAATCTGGACACGCCCCTGAGGAATTCAGACCACCTACCCTGAGACCACCTCTGGAACAGGAGACCACCATGGGAGGTGCTGATATTCAGCAAGGAGGCGGAGTTTATGGATCTGAAGCAAACCTGTCCATCTCACTGATAGGAGATGAACGAAGCAGGGAGGTGTCACAACTCCCCCCGAGATATGGGAGACACGGGAGCAAGAAGGGTTGCAGATGAAAAGATCGTTCCTCCCTTCCACTCAGGAGAGAGCTTTGACACAGCTCTGAGACTGATGTTTCAGACCAGGCCAGAGGAGGTTCTAACAACTAAAGTGGCCAGAGGTCGTGTTACTCCCCGTGACACCATAAGGCCCAGAAAGAGATATAGCAGAGGAGGGGGTGGGAGCAAAAGAAAGCCATGGAGTGACTTCACTCCACGGGGCCGGGGTCCTTCACTGAACCGGTGGTAGGAGGCAGAAAGGGGGCGGGGAGGGGAGTCACAGAAAAGGAAAGGAAGAAGGAAAGGCGGACTTGACATCGGAAGCCAAGACCAGGAAGCTGGTACCTGGGCATCTCCCTCCTGCCAGCCTTCTTACCACTCCTGAAGCTAAACTTCTCGGAGACTGGACAAGGGCTCCTCTGATCCCTAGAAAGTGGATCCTTATGTGCCAGGAAAGGGCCAGGCTGGTGTCCTCACCCCCTAGCTCCACACGAGGATCATCAGGAGAGTCTTTTTTTAAATACCTACCCCTGAAACCCTCTCCAGACCAGCCACCCCTGGCTTGGGGAGTGGACTGAAAACGGATGGTTTTTAAAGCTCCCCAGGTGATTTTCATGTGCAGCCAGGAAAGGTAGCCAGTGATCAAGGTAGTAAAAAGTGATCTTTGGACCTTTAGCAGCATCACCTGGGAATTGGTAGGAATGCAGATTTTCAGGCCCTACCCCTTTCCCATGGAATCAGACACCCCAGAAAGGGGACCCAGTGATGTGCTGACGAGCACTGCAAGTGATTCTGAGCAGGTCAGTCTTGAGACCCACTGTAACAGAGTATATGTAGGGCGGGAGGAGGAGGCGGTGGAGGGGGTAAGGGGAAAGGAGAACATGGGGACGGAGCAGTAAGACCCTCTCCAGCCAGCACCCAGGACCCTGACATCCCCTCTAGGCCATGGCCCTCCTCCCAGGCCTTCAGCTCCCACGAGGCGCTGTGCACCCCCGAGGGACTCTCTATAACACAGACTGCTGCGCTCCCCAGAGCACAGTCTAGTCACTCACTCTTGGTTCCCCAGGCGTGTGGGGAGTGAGGGGAGCTGCTTGTGCTCCCATTAACCAGCCCTGATTAAATCAGCTGGGCTCCTCAAAGGGCAGTGGCATGCAGATGGAAACTAATAATCATAATTTACTAATTGTCTCCAAGCTGGAGTCACTCTAATCGCCCATGGACAAAACAGAATGGTTAAAAGTCTCCCCACCTCCAGGAACTGAGGCTGTGCCCCTCCCCAGCTAGACGGGCTGCAGGAGGAAGGTGCAGATGGCAGGGCCTTTGTGCGAAGGACCCAGGACGCAGAGCAGAGGGAAGTGGACAGGGAAGGGTGCATCCTGGGAGGTGAGAAGGGGCGGTGACAAGAGAACCCAGGGAACCAAGGCTGGGAATGGACTCACCCACACCCCCCAAACCTTCCCCTGCGTCACCCGGCTTCACCCCGCCTTGCTGCTGCTGCCGGGGGTCACGCTGAAGCTCTGGCTGTAGCGGTTGAAGTCCCAGCTTCATCTTTTATCAAGCAACCCCCTTCTGTACCACCCCCTCCAAGAAGCCTTCCAGGTTTCCGTGTGAGGAGATAGGTTGAGCACGCAGGTGTGGAGCTACACATCGGGAATAATCTGTTCCCGTGACCAGTGAGCCTCAACTCTATTTTACAAATGAGGAATCTGGGGCTCAGAGAGGTGCAGTGACTCGCTCAAGGTCACACAGTAAACCTATTAAAGCCCGGATTTGCAAACACAAGGCTCTTCCCAGATGCAGAGAAAGTGACGGTCATTCAGTTGTGTCCGACTCTTTGCGACCCTCTGGACTGTAGCTGCCAGGCTCCTCTGTGCGTGGAATTCTCTAGGGAAGAATACCGGAGTGGGTTGCCATTTTCTCCAACAGCAGAGCCAGAGAAGCAGGCAGCAAGGCAGCTGATCTTTCTAAGCACTTTCTTCCCAAATGTCGTCTTTCCAACTATTTTTAAGGTAATAAGTTGACAGGAGAGCTGTTTTGACTGTGGTGAAAAGTCATTAAAGAAAACAGTGTAAAAACAAGCCTGTAAGTCACAGAGCACAGGCAGACTGAGGGGCTGGCTCTTTCCACAGGCTCTCTCCCGCCAGCAGTAAGCAGGCCCAGCCCTCCCCAGCTGGGCCGCCCCCAGCTCCCTCCTGCCCTGTCTCAAGCCCTTCTCCTCTCTAGGAGCCCCCTAATCTCCTATTACCAGCTCCCAGACCCACTTATGTGAGACTTGACAGCTCCCTGTCTAGACGGCAGACTCCAAAAGTCTTAATTGCTCTTTCATCAGCGGAGAAGGACTGCTTCTTCGTCAAGCAGCCAACCACTCAGTGAGTCCTTGTCGAGCCCCTGCGGGGTACCAGGCCGTGCAGGGGATTCAGAGACCAGAGACGGCTGAGGATTTGATGGATCATCCGGGGTCAGAGGAGGACAGCTGCCTGGGCTGGGCCTCACGCCAGATGTTCGGGCTCCAACAAAAGGGAGAGGCGAGTCATCCGTGAGCTCCACCAGCTCCCTGGAGAGGAAGGGCAGGGGGAGACACCCGGCTGCACACAGCCTCCCCTCGCTGCTTTTCCACCACCTGATCTCAAGACAGCAAGGCCTGAGAGTGCTCTAGACTGAAGCCTGGGCCCCACTCCCATAGGCAGGGATTCTGAGAATTTATTGTGTGCTGGGTGCACGCTCTGCATGGGAAGAGTGGGCATGATGCACATGGTCCTTGACCAGGTAGACTTTATCCTCTAGTGGTAGCCAGAGAACCCATCCTGACTCTCATTCCTGTCCCGCCCCAGCGACAGGGTCTCTCTGACACCTCCCTGTGTAGGCTTCTAACCTATCCTCCCTGTGAGCCCACCCACGGGGCCCTCTGCCCACAGTTCTCTGCTCTGGGTGCCAGAGATGCCTTTTCTCCCACCACTTTTGGTTGTTACCTTCTGGCTTCATGAGCTATAGCTAAGGCCAAGTGATGTTCCCACATCTCCTGGGAACAGCTAGAGCTGGGGGCCCGTAGGCCCCTGTGATGCTGGTCCCCAGAGGACAGTTCTGAGGGGCTCAGTGGCATCACAACGTCTCTATGGCGTTCAGCACAGAAGAGAAGAGCCCTTCTTTGTCATCTTTCTGGAAAGAATGGCCCCCTGGGGGCAAGGATCTGGGTTGTCACAAACAGGATTGTCAAACTGAGAGCCATTTATTCATCCCACAATCTCCTAAGTGCCTCTGTTGTTGTTGGGGTTTTTTTCATCATCAGTTGTGTGCAACATGCCAACCCCTCACTTCTTCAGATCCCCCACTGCTACCCTCTACAGGAAGGAAACCGGGCTCAGATAAGGGAAGGGACTTGTTCAGGGCACCCAGCAAGTTAGGACATGCTGGAATCCAGCCTCCTCGCTCCAGGTCCAGGGTCCTGGGCACCCCGCCTGCCACAAGCTGCCTCTGCTGCTGCTCCCAGCTCCTCTAGGCAGGGAAAGGCATCAGCCCTGAAGCCTTCCCCGCCGGGGACCTCTAGGTAGATTAACTACCTGAGGCTGTGCCTCGCGCTCTACCAGCCTCCACTGCGGCAGCTGCAGTCAGGATGAAAGAGAGCCGCAGAAAAGCCAGCAGAGCCGCAGCATAAACCATCTCTCTGCCAGGAGCGGCCCGGTGCCTCTCAAAGGAGGGGGGACAATGGTCTCTGGATATGGCAGCTAGAATGGAAGAGAGGAGGGTGAGGGGTCATTTCTAGGTCCACACAGCAGGCACCCTGGGAGGTTGGAGGCCTAGCCCGAAGGGGAAAAAGGACGGTCTGCTAGACAGAGGCCAGGTGCTGTTCTAGTGGGGGCGGGGGGTGGGGCGCAGTCCCGCCTGCATGGGGACTGTATTTTCCCCATGACACTGGCCGTATTCCTGTAGGAGAGCCCCATGGTGGCCTCGTAATGGAAAAGTTAGGGCTCTGCTGTGCTGATATGTCCATCACGTCTGCCCCTGGGGGAGACATCATGCCTTCCAGAGCAGAGAACAATGGACACCCAGCTGCGGGTGTGTGTATGTTTATATGTGAGCATTCTCCCAGACGCTGTCAAAGGAAGAGATCAATTTAGAGAATTAGAGGCCAGCTCATTTTGCATGGCTTCTAGGAGGCATGTACAGTAAATAAGGATTCAAGAAAAGAAATGTTGCATCATTCAATTAATTTCAGCCTTGAATTGCAGTGGCTGGCTGGGGATGGGAGGGGGGTCGAAGGGGAGTGTAATCAATACCAAGCATTCAGCTTGCTAACATGAAGCACATTTCATACAAAGCTGGACATTTTTCTCCTTGTCATACAGAATTATCTTAATTATTGTTTCAAGGAACAGCCTTATATAGCATCATCTAGTAGTCTGGGAGGCGGCTCGGAAACTCGTCACTGGAATAATTTATGATTTTTCTTTCTAACATCTTGGTCTTGTTTGATATGCTTGCCATTTCTCCCTGACAGGGAGGTCGATTAAATCACATTTATATTGTAAACGTATGCATTGCTTTTTACCCAAGGCGCTGGATGAAGAGATACAGGGGCCCCGAGGGAGGGAGAAGCCAATCCACTTTCATATTGCAAATTTCTGCTGTTCGGAAGAAATGAATGGTTGCCAGGGAGAACTGGGAATTACTTGAGGATGCAAAATGTTATTTTAGAATCCTTTTGAAAGGGCTTTTTTCCCTCCCCCACCTCCTCCAGAATTTTCACTTCTCTGGCTGCTAATGGAGGTCAGGACCAGTCCCTGTGCAAACGCCGGAGGAATGCACTTCACCGGCATTCTTCAGGGGATCTGTCAGAGCCAAATTTGGCGCTGGCCAACCTGAAGCAGACTGCTTCCTGGCCTCCAAGGAGGGTGAGGGACATGTTTAGGAAAAAGGAACTATTCACATTTTGCAAGAAGCCCTTCATCCTCCTATCTGAGGCTACAGGGGGCCCCTCTGGAAGCTGGTAGTTGGATTTGGTGGAGATTTTTTGTAAATAACAGAAAATGCTCAAAATCAAGAGGGGAAAGGTCATTAGCAGGGACCAGGAAGAAGGGACGTGGCACCATCATTAACCTAACCGAACTAATTAGGAAACATTCAGGTTTTATAAATTATGCAAGACGCTCAATTTATACTTTTTCAAATTCCTACCATAACATAGATAATGAGGGAACATTTACAGTAACAGCGTAACCTAATCAAGAAACCCTTTCATTAGCATGAAATCTTCCAACACGGTGTTTGCGAGCACAACAAACGGAATTACAGATGTTGGGGGAGGCAGGGCAGGGTGGTGGGGAGACCGCATGCAGGGAAGGTGGAAGGGGGCTGCTGATTTCACTTTTGGCCAGGCCTGAGGCTCTATGAAACCTCACCACCCACCCCCAGCATGAAACAGATCTTCCCCAGGGCTCAATCTTGCAAAAGATCCAGAGAGATCTATCTGGAAGTCCCTGTGACTCTTCAGCAGCCCATTCTAGGTGTGAGTTAGCCAGTGGATGATTATAACCACCTCTGTCTTGACCCTCTAATTCTGGAAAGATATAACCTGAGTGCACGGCAGACCAGCCCTTTCTACAGGTAGAAATATCTGCACATCCCTGAAGGTCATGAGACAGGCTCCTATTGATGGTACTGTCCTCTGTAAATATTGGACAAACATTTTAAGTTCCAGTCACAGTGGTGACTTTGCCTGATACTCCTGAGATCACTGCCAGTGGACAGATGGCGAGGAGCACAGTGCAGGCACCATCAGGGAAACCTCAGGCCTCAAAGGATGTTACCTGAGGTCAACAGAGCCAGTTCAACCTTTGCAGTAAGAACTCACTACCTCTTAGGGAAGTACCTTCCATAATAACAGTGACAAAGCCTTTCAAAGGCTCTCCTAGGGAAGTGGCAAAAAGCAGAGGCTTCCAGTGACCTCTACAACTGCAGATCCTCCTAGTAATGGGCTGACTGGTGGCTCCTGTATCAATCAGCTCAGGCTGCAGTCACAAAATAACACAGGCTAGGTGACTTAAGCAACAGAAGTTGATCCCTCACAGATAGGAGGCTGGGAAGTCCAGGATCAAGGTGCCAAGAAGATGGGTTTCATGCTGATAGGTTTCATCCTATGACCTGCAGATATCAACTGTCTCACTGTCTGTGCACATGACCTCTTCTTTGTTGAGGTAAGAGAGGGAGGGAACGCTGGTGTGTCTTCTTATAAGGGCACGAATTCCCTTATGAGGACCCCACTCGCAGACCTCATTTGGCCCTAATTCCCCTCCAAAGGCTCCGTCTCCAAATATCATCACTTTAGGGGTTGAGACTTTAACATCGGGATTTGGGGAGACACAAATATCTGAGACTTAGCATGCAGAGTCAATAAGGTCATGTCCGACTCTTTACAAGCCCAGGGACTGTAGCCCACCAGGCTCCTCTGTCCATGGGATTCTCCAGGCAAGAATACTGGAGTGGGTTGCCATGCCCTCCTCCATGGGATCTTCCCCACCAGGGATTGAACCCGAGTCTCACATTGGCAGCAAGTTTCTTGACCACTATTGCCATTTGGTCCATAACACCCCTCAAAAGGCGTGTCCACCCAGAAAATGTGAATGTAACCTTATTTGGACTAAAAGTCTTCCTGGATATAATTAAATTAAGAATCTTAAGATATCGCTCTCATTCTAACCCTCCAGAGCCAGGGAGAAGAGCCTTTTCCCCCTCCTACTTTTGGAAACCTGAAAGGGTATTTTACACTCACAGCTAGAGACCACTCGTTCCTTCTGCTCTTTCTTATATGACAGAATTGTGCATGACCTCACTATTCTGGTAGCTGTCTTTGGGGCAAACCAAGGCACAAGTCATCAGATGAACAGGAATGCAATAGAGTGCCGCTGTCACGACCCTTATTCCAGAACCATTCACGTATTCACTCCCGTTCATTCATGCACGCGTGCATTCCGTCATAGACCAAAAAACTTTATGGCGCTCCTAAGCATGAGGGCCCATACTTGGAGCTAAGGATATGGTGGTGAAAAGACAGAGCCATACTCTCAAGGAGTTTTCAGACTTGCTTGCACCCTACTCCTACCCACCCAGCCAGTACTTCGCTATGTGGGAAAGGGCCCCCTGGGGAAAAGCCCTGACTTAGTCTGAGTTCCTTGAGACCAAAGAGCCTTGTATGAGTTCAAGTCAAGGGGTCCCTGCAGTGTAACATCACAATGGGGATATTTCAAAGACCATCATGGAGATTGCTTCCCCTATAGCTGTTCAGAGCATGAACTTCAATTACCCAATCTCTGGTTTTCTGAAGCAGGGAAACCCAAGTCAGCGCAGGAAATGTTCTCCCCCATTATTACCCACATTTCTGTATTCCTTCCAATCATTTGCAAGCGGCAGACTGTAAATTCTGCCAGGAGGAGGCTGGGGTCGATGGGGTTCTGCTTTACCCTCATAGCCATGTGGGAAGGATGGTTCTCAGGCTTCTCCCCTCTGGTTTTACCACTTGCAAAGCAAAGAGAAAGGAGCAGATGTTTCCAAAATTACTGCCAAATGTTCCTCTGAAAACCTGAGGCTGACCCTGGCTGATAGTGAACTAGTCATTGGGTGACGATTTCATTACATCTTGGTAGATGAGCAGAAATCTCTGGTTTGAGGGTGGGGTGATGGTGACTGCAAGTTTGGGCAAGCTCTCACAAAGATGTTCCCAAAACTCCAGGTGTTTGGCACCAGAGCAGCACATCTGGATAAGTTAAATGTTTCATATCCAGAGATCATGGCCAAGATGGTGCCACTGAGGGACCGAGATAAGTTAAAGGCACTTATTGGAGGAAGAGCCCAGGTAATCCACACCCAGCCCCAGTTCCCAGAGCCCACAGACCCAGTGAGCAGAAAGAAACCTCTCTTACAGAGGAGGGAACTGGGGGCCCGAGGCTGAAGAAGGAAAGAGCTTAGAATTAACCGATTTGGGATTAGATGATTTTTGAGGCTAAATGGAATGATTCAAGCACAGCGCCTGTCCAGTGGAGTCAGCAGGACACAATCACCATCCTATGTCAGAGCAAATAGAAGCCAGCAGAGGTGAAGCCCGGGACTCTGGGTCCTGATCAGTCAGAGTAGATCCAGATATTCAGACTCCGTTGCTCGTGCACACACCCCAGGAGCAGCCTTGTCCTCTACCAGGCTCCACTGAGCTGGAATGTGCACTCAGCTCCGAAGGAGAGAAGTCATGCGGCCACATCTGGAAGTCATGTCTTAGAGATTTCGTGACCATAAGTAAACATTCAAGGGGAAACATATGGTTTGATTACATCATTTTAGTACCTAAGATTTAGTAAAAGGAAGAGATGCGGATATGGATGAAAGAGAGCATCAGGAAAGAAAGAAAGAGAAGGGCAGAGCCACCGTCTGGGGAGAAACAGAGACATCTTCACAGAAAGACGCTGCTCTCTGTGGCGCCATATTAGATACAATTTCCCTCTGGGCTCAGTTCCCGTGAGGCCCCACGGGGGCACACATCCTGCTTCTGGAGCCCCATGAAAGCCTGTATCCTTCAATACACCCTTTTCAAGAGTTGCTCAAGCAGCCCTCTCTTCTTGGCAATTCAGTGGCCCCATCTGATAGCGTCGATCAGTGACCATCTCCCCAGCCAGCCCTGGTCAAGGCACAACTCCCATCCTGCCTTCTGCCCAGATGCGCAGGAGCCTCAGCCCTCCAGGGGACAGCCCTCTCCTCCAGGCCTATGTCCAGACCCAGTCCGAAGGTCCTTTGCTGCAATGCTGTTTTGACAGTAACAATTAACTTGTTAAATTTCCCCAATGGGACTTCCCTGGTGGTCCAGTGCTGGAGAGTTCACCTTCCAATGCAAGGAATGTGGGTTCAATCCTGGTTGGGGAGCTAAGATCGCACATGTCTCAGGGCCAAAAAAACATAAAACAGAAGTAATATTGTAGTAAATTCAATAAAGACTTTAAGAATGGGTCACATTTCTAAAAAAGAAGAAAAAAAAAAAAAAAAAAAA
>SJYT01043615.1:573765-649930 GCA_006410635.1 Cephalophus harveyi
AAAATAGTGTAAAAATTAAAAAAAAAAATTAAAAAAAGGGTCAAATTTCAAAAAAAAAAAAAAAAAAAAAAAAAAAAAAAAACCTCCCACCTAAAAAAAGCGAACAAAAAATGTCCCTGATGGTGAGATGCTACCTGTTGCGTGATGGTGGACATACTGTGTGCTATTGAACTTCTGTCACAGGCCAGGGATGTGAAGGCAAACAATGTTGAAGGTGGAACAGAGGGGCAAGCAGAGTTCACTGGGGACCAGGAGAGGTGCCCATGTAGGGGAGTCAAGGTGGTTTCCCAGAGGGGATGCCGCGGAGCTGGAACTTGATGGGACGTCCTCTTCCCTGGTGGCTCAGACGGTAAAGCGTCTGTCTACAATGTGGGAGACCCCGGTTCAATCCCTGGGTTGGGAAGATCCCCTGGAGAAGGAAATGGCAATCCACTCCAGTACTCTTGCCTGGAAAATCCCATGGACAGAGGAGCCTGGTAGGCTACAGTCCATGGGGTCACAAAGAGTCAGACACCACTGAGTGACTTCACTTCACATCACTTCCACTTGGAGGAAGGGTGAGGAGAAGATGGGAAGGTCGTTCCAAGTGACAGAAATGGCAGAAGGTAAGGGCACAGGACCATGAACGTACCTCGCTCATTTGGAGGATGCTGATATTTCTTATTGACCTTGGCTGGTCTCATCAACTATCAGCGTGGCCACTAAAACCTCTGGGGGAATTGGGTGGTAGGGGAGAGGGAGGAAACACAGACATATTTCCTTTCAAATTTCCTGCTTTATTCCTATCAATTAAAGGCCAATGATGTCACCAGATGTTATTACTACATGATGAGATTTCCTAAGGATGGGGCTTTCTCTGAATTTCACAGATGAGGCTCACGTGGCCCAGGAAGGTGAAGCAATTTACCTGAGGTCACCCAGCAAGATAATGAAATAGCCATAAGAAGGATCCATTTTTTGCTGACCCCAGACCCCTGGCATCTTCCACTAGACCCTTCTCAGGGCAGCCAGCTGTGAACATCTTTTGATTCTCTCCCCAGTGGACTCTATGGCAAGGCCTTCCAGGACCTGGCCTTTCATTATTTTTAATGCTGTTTGCATATGAGAGAGAGACAGATACACAGGCAGTCAGAAGGTAGGAAAGGGCACCCGGTCAAACTGAAAGCCCTGGCGGCCACAGTGCCCTTGTCTCCCCTCTCTGCCTCTCCACCAAACTCCTCTGATTTTTAGGGAAATAACTGAGGCCACCATCTGACTCCCAGCTGAGGGGCTGAGGCTGGGTCAGGGAATCGATGGCCTCTCCTGGCCATGATGAAGGGCTGGAGGCAGCTGAGGTTAGAAATGCAGTTTCCCAGAGGAGTTGAAGATGCGATGGGGGAGGGGACAAAGGGAAGAGAGAAGAGGACACTTCATGGTTGCAGGAGGAGGGAGGGGTTGTGTGGAGAGCTGGTGAGGGCTGCTGGCAGGCTTCCAGAGCCAAGCATGGGGACCCAGGGGCCCGAGGGGATGTGAGCACTCTATGGGCTTCTAGAGAGAGTTCCTTCTTAGAAGACCAGCTTTTCCCCCTCTAAGTTTCCTTGCCCTTTAAGACCCAGTTCACCTCCCCCAGGAAGCCTCCTTGACCTCCCTTATGTGTCTTAGTCACTCAGTCATGTCCAACTCTGAAACCCCATGGACTATAGCCGGCCTGGCTCCTCTGTCCATGGGATTCTCCAGGCAAGAATACTGGAGTGGGTTGCCACTTCCTTCTCCAGGAGATCTTCCCAACCCAGGGATCAAACCTGGGCCTCCTGCGTTGCAGGCAGATTCTTTACTGTCTGAGCCACCAGGAAAACCCTGACCTCCCTTGTGGCGAAGCTATAAACCACTTCTATCTATCATCCCATATAATCCCTCTATCTCAGCACTCACAGTTTGGCACCAGGATTGTGCTGTGTGTGTGTGTGTGTGTGTGTGGTATGTTTCTACATGTGTATGTGTGTCAACATATGCATGTGTTTGTATGTGTGTATATGTTGTGCGTCTGTGTATAGTGAAAGTTAAATTCAATCAGTTGTGTCTGACTCTTTGTGACCCCATAGACTATACGGTCCATGGAATTCTCCAGGCCAGGATACTGGAGTGGATAGCCGTTCCCTTCTCCAGGGGATCTTTCCAACCCAGGGATCGAACCTGGGTCTCCCACATTGCAGGCCGATTCTTTACCAGCTGAGCCAGAAGGGAAGCCGTGTATGTGTATATATACACAGTAAAATCTCAACACATGAATGCTGAATGAGTGAATGAATTAACTGAATAAATCAACTAACAAATGAGCAGTCTTTCAGACACAGCTTGGAGGATGGGACCTGCCTCTCTGACTGTCTGTCAACCCCACTGGGATCCAGCCTCCTGGAGGGTAGGGGACTTGGTCTGGTTTGAGCACCACTGGGAGCCCAGAGTCCAGAGCGAGGTTTCTCGACCTCAGCACTACTGCCCCTGGGGGCAGACAGTTCTTTGTCGCAGGGGCCATCCTGTGCCCTGTAGAACAGGGAGCAGCATCTCTGGCCTCTACACACTAGATGCCAGTAGCAGGCCTTACCTCCCAGTTGTGACAATCAAAATGCCCCCTGGAGGGCAAAGGAGCCCCCAGTTGAGAACCATGGGCCTAGAAGGATACTCAACACAGAGTCAGCACTAACTAGTATTGTTGACTGACTAGCTGGCCTTTCTCAGCCTTACAGCTACCTCTGGCTTGCCCAGGTGACTGCCATCCCTGGGGCACTGGCTCCAGGGTCGGAGCTGGAATGTGTGACGAGTGTGAGGACAGGACTCCAGTCCCTGACCTGCAGGACCAGCGCGCTGCACTGCAACAGGACAGGCTGTGCCCCCCGGGCCTGCTGCTTTCTCCCTGCAGGGAGGAGCCGTCTCTGGCATCCTCCCGTCCCAGGCAGTGGTGCCCACTCCAGTGCTCTTGCCTGGAGAATCCCATGGACGGAGGAGCCTGGTGGGCTGCAGTCCATGGGGTCGCTGGAGTCGGACACGACTGAGCGACTCCACTTTCACTTTTCACTTTCATGCGTTGGAGAAGGAAATGGCAACCCACTCCAGTGTTCTTGCCTGGAGAATCCCAGGGACGGGGAAGCCTGGTGGGCTGCCATCTATGGGTCACACAGAGTCGGACACGACTGAAGCGACTTAGCAGCAGCAGCAGCAGCATCCCGGGCCTGGGATGTTACAGATGTTGCTTCCTGCCCCAACTTCTCAGCACCAATGGGCCTAACAGAAACTGGGTTCCAGCTCCTAAATAAAGAATGAACTATCCCTTGTGACCTCTCCATGGAGCCTGTTTACTCAACAGTGCTGGAGATAAATCCCAGTTCCTGGATGAGCTCAGTTAAACCAGGCCAGATTTCTTGGCCTTGTTTCACAATGGCATCCTTCTGAGACCAAAAAAAAAAAAAAAGGTAAAACCTCCTGAACAGGTTTCTCCAATCCCTATGCCACAGTGGGTGGTACAGACATGACCTGGAGATCTGTCTAGTGGGAGAATTGTGACTGTGTGTGTTTGTGTCCCACCTGCCTTACAGGATTGAGACCAATGGCTGGTGAGACAGCCAGGACAACGGCCCTCGAGTCTTAGCAGGAGGTGGGTGCAGGGAAACTATTATGACTTGGCTAAGACAGACATCTGCAGCTATACAGGTAGAATGAAGTGGGCACATTTTGGAAATGGGACCACCCACCAAGAAAAGTGGAGAACGAGAGTCTAGAAGGCTAAGGGGCTTTCACACACAGTCCCTGGACCAACTGGCATCAGCATGCTGGGCAATTTTACTGGACCAAGAATATAAGGACAACAATGGTCATCATCATGGGGCTGAGGCAGAAAGGACATGTGAGGACTCATTCAACTGAATCTGCTGGGCTTTTCCCACTGACTACATTGTTAGTGTTTCAAGGGCAGGAACAAGTGCCTTTGGTTCCATTATCCTCCACAATGCCTTGCATATGGTGCAGAGTGCAATAGAAATTGGTTAAGATACCTGATGTACATTGACTTAGAAAAGTGGCCTTTCAAATAAAACAGTGTGGCCCATTTAGTTCTCTGGCTTTAGACCAGGTCACATATGGGTTGCTGAGAGATAAGAACCAAGAGGAAGCTTTGACCATTCATCCATTCAACAAATAATCCTGAGAACTTCCAGGCCACCTCAAACCTGGCCATAAGTATCCATGCTCTACAGAGCACTGAGGATCAATGATAATAAGACAGAGGGATTTCTTTCTCTTATGGAAAACCCAGAGCCCTAGGAATACACGCACTATTGGGGAGAGAGGATGGATAGAAGAAGGGCCAGAAAGGCATCAACCTGGCTGTTTAGTAACAATCCTTATGCACAGAATTGTTAGATATGCTCATCTCTCTCACTTAGGCTCCCCAAAAGCCCTGAACTTCTTCTAACCCTGCCGGTTACGCTCACCATGGAGACCCGTCTGCTGTCTTCTCCAGCCTCTGGTGGACTGACCTGCTCCCATCACAGGTTGCCCTCAGCCTAACCATGTGTATAGCCAACCAGAAGTCCCCTGCTGTGGCACCAGGGACTCATCAGCTACTACAATGACCATGGAGAAGTGGGTCCCTGAGATGCCTTTAGCTGCAGAAGAGCCCACACCCAAGCTATATTCCCTCTATGGACAATCTGAATAGATCTATAACACATGAAGAGTTTGAATCAGTAATCTGAGACTATTTTACAAAGAAAACCTCAGGCTCTGATACTTTCACTGCTGTATTCTATCAAACATTCAAATAATTAATACAAACTCTTCATAAATTCTTCCCAAAATATAAAAGAGAAGAGAATACTTCACCACTCATTTTTTAAATCTGGTATTACCCTGATACCAGACAAACATATTACAAGAAAAGAAAATTACAGGTTAACATCTCTTATGGATATAGACACAATAATCCTCAACCAAATACTAGCAAACTGAATCCAGAAGCATATAAAAACATATATCCTGAAACATATAAAAATAGTAAGTTTTATCCCAGAAAGGCAAGGTTGGTTTAACATTCAAAATCAATTGATCATCATATCAATAGAATAAAAATGAAAATCACATGATTATCTCAGTAGATACAGAGAAAGCATTTGATAAAATCCAGCAGCTTTTCATAATTAAAACAGTCAACAAGCTAGAAATAAAAGGAAACTTCCTCAACCTGATAAAGGGCTCAACCCATGAAAAACCCACAGCTAACATCATACTTAATAGTGAAAAACTGGATCCCTTCTGCATAATATCAGGAATAAGACAAAGACTTCCATTCTCACCATCTGGATTGGAAAGAAAAGAGTAAAACTATTTATATTTGCGAATGAAATAGTCTTCTATCTTAAAAAATCCTAATTAATTTACTAAAAAGCTATTAAAACTAGTAAACAAGTTCTGCAAGGTTGCAGGATACCAGATCAATATACAAAAATCAATTCTGCCTATCCTCACAATGAACAATCCAAAAATGAAATTAAGAAAATAATTCCACTTGCAGTATTATCAAAAAGCTTAAAATACTTTGAAATAAATTTAACATAAGAAGTACAAAACTTACACTGTAAAAGCTATAAAATATGTTGAGAGAAATTAAGATAAATGGTGGGAAAATTCTATGTTCTTAATTTTCTTAAGATGGCAATTTCCTTCAAACTGATCTACAGATACTGTGTAATCCCAAGCAGAACTGCAGCTGACTTCTTTGTAGAGGTTGACAAGTTAATTCTAAAATCCATGTAGGAGAATTGCAAGAGAATTTTTGGCTTCCCACATTGTGCAGTGGTAAAGAATTCACCTGCAATGCAGGAGATGTAGGTGCAGTCTCAGTAGGGAAGATCCCGTAGAGGAGGAAATGGCAACCCACTCCAGTATTCTTGCCTGAGGAAATGCTATGGACAGGAGAGCCTGGTGGGCTACAGTCCATAAAGCCCAAAGAGTTGGATGCAAGTGAGCACACACACAGAGAACAGTTAGAATAATCTTGAAAAAGAAAAACTAAGTTGGAGGACTCATATTTCTCAATTTCAAAGCTTACTACAAAATGAAACTAATCAAGGTATTGTGGTATTAGCCTCTCCACCAAACTCCTCTGATTTTTAGGGAAATAACTGAGGCCACCATCTGACTCCCAGCTGAGGGGCTGAGGCTGGGTCAGGGAATCGATGGCCTCTCCTGGCCATGATGAAGGGCTGGAGGCAGCTGAGGTTAGAAATGCAGTTTCCCAGAGGAGTTGAAGATGCGATGGGGGAGGGGACAAAGGGAAGAGAGAAGAGGACACTTCATGGTTGCAGGAGGAGGGAGGGGTTGTGTGGAGAGCTGGTGAGGGCTGCTGGCAGGCTTCCAGAGCCAAGCATGGGGACCCAGGGGCCCGAGGGGATGTGAGCACTCTATGGGCTTCTAGAGAGAGTTCCTTCTTAGAAGACCAGCTTTTCCCCCTCTAAGTTTCCTTGCCCTTTAAGACCCAGTTCACCTCCCCCAGGAAGCCTCCTTGACCTCCCTTATGTGTCTTAGTCACTCAGTCATGTCCAACTCTGAAACCCCATGGACTATAGCCGGCCTGGCTCCTCTGTCCATGGGATTCTCCAGGCAAGAATACTGGAGTGGGTTGCCACTTCCTTCTCCAGGAGATCTTCCCAACCCAGGGATCAAACCTGGGCCTCCTGCGTTGCAGGCAGATTCTTTACTGTCTGAGCCACCAGGAAAACCCTGACCTCCCTTGTGGCGAAGCTATAAACCACTTCTATCTATCATCCCATATAATCCCTCTATCTCAGCACTCACAGTTTGGCACCAGGATTGTGCTGTGTGTGTGTGTGTGTGTGTGTGGTATGTTTCTACATGTGTATGTGTGTCAACATATGCATGTGTTTGTATGTGTGTATATGTTGTGCGTCTGTGTATAGTGAAAGTTAAATTCAATCAGTTGTGTCTGACTCTTTGTGACCCCATAGACTATACGGTCCATGGAATTCTCCAGGCCAGGATACTGGAGTGGATAGCCGTTCCCTTCTCCAGGGGATCTTTCCAACCCAGGGATCGAACCTGGGTCTCCCACATTGCAGGCCGATTCTTTACCAGCTGAGCCAGAAGGGAAGCCGTGTATGTGTATATATACACAGTAAAATCTCAACACATGAATGCTGAATGAGTGAATGAATTAACTGAATAAATCAACTAACAAATGAGCAGTCTTTCAGACACAGCTTGGAGGATGGGACCTGCCTCTCTGACTGTCTGTCAACCCCACTGGGATCCAGCCTCCTGGAGGGTAGGGGACTTGGTCTGGTTTGAGCACCACTGGGAGCCCAGAGTCCAGAGCGAGGTTTCTCGACCTCAGCACTACTGCCCCTGGGGGCAGACAGTTCTTTGTCGCAGGGGCCATCCTGTGCCCTGTAGAACAGGGAGCAGCATCTCTGGCCTCTACACACTAGATGCCAGTAGCAGGCCTTACCTCCCAGTTGTGACAATCAAAATGCCCCCTGGAGGGCAAAGGAGCCCCCAGTTGAGAACCATGGGCCTAGAAGGATACTCAACACAGAGTCAGCACTAACTAGTATTGTTGACTGACTAGCTGGCCTTTCTCAGCCTTACAGCTACCTCTGGCTTGCCCAGGTGACTGCCATCCCTGGGGCACTGGCTCCAGGGTCGGAGCTGGAATGTGTGACGAGTGTGAGGACAGGACTCCAGTCCCTGACCTGCAGGACCAGCGCGCTGCACTGCAACAGGACAGGCTGTGCCCCCCGGGCCTGCTGCTTTCTCCCTGCAGGGAGGAGCCGTCTCTGGCATCCTCCCGTCCCAGGCAGTGGTGCCCACTCCAGTGCTCTTGCCTGGAGAATCCCATGGACGGAGGAGCCTGGTGGGCTGCAGTCCATGGGGTCGCTGGAGTCGGACACGACTGAGCGACTCCACTTTCACTTTTCACTTTCATGCGTTGGAGAAGGAAATGGCAACCCACTCCAGTGTTCTTGCCTGGAGAATCCCAGGGACGGGGAAGCCTGGTGGGCTGCCATCTATGGGTCACACAGAGTCGGACACGACTGAAGCGACTTAGCAGCAGCAGCAGCAGCATCCCGGGCCTGGGATGTTACAGATGTTGCTTCCTGCCCCAACTTCTCAGCACCAATGGGCCTAACAGAAACTGGGTTCCAGCTCCTAAATAAAGAATGAACTATCCCTTGTGACCTCTCCATGGAGCCTGTTTACTCAACAGTGCTGGAGATAAATCCCAGTTCCTGGATGAGCTCAGTTAAACCAGGCCAGATTTCTTGGCCTTGTTTCACAATGGCATCCTTCTGAGACCAAAAAAAAAAAAAAAGGTAAAACCTCCTGAACAGGTTTCTCCAATCCCTATGCCACAGTGGGTGGTACAGACATGACCTGGAGATCTGTCTAGTGGGAGAATTGTGACTGTGTGTGTTTGTGTCCCACCTGCCTTACAGGATTGAGACCAATGGCTGGTGAGACAGCCAGGACAACGGCCCTCGAGTCTTAGCAGGAGGTGGGTGCAGGGAAACTATTATGACTTGGCTAAGACAGACATCTGCAGCTATACAGGTAGAATGAAGTGGGCACATTTTGGAAATGGGACCACCCACCAAGAAAAGTGGAGAACGAGAGTCTAGAAGGCTAAGGGGCTTTCACACACAGTCCCTGGACCAACTGGCATCAGCATGCTGGGCAATTTTACTGGACCAAGAATATAAGGACAACAATGGTCATCATCATGGGGCTGAGGCAGAAAGGACATGTGAGGACTCATTCAACTGAATCTGCTGGGCTTTTCCCACTGACTACATTGTTAGTGTTTCAAGGGCAGGAACAAGTGCCTTTGGTTCCATTATCCTCCACAATGCCTTGCATATGGTGCAGAGTGCAATAGAAATTGGTTAAGATACCTGATGTACATTGACTTAGAAAAGTGGCCTTTCAAATAAAACAGTGTGGCCCATTTAGTTCTCTGGCTTTAGACCAGGTCACATATGGGTTGCTGAGAGATAAGAACCAAGAGGAAGCTTTGACCATTCATCCATTCAACAAATAATCCTGAGAACTTCCAGGCCACCTCAAACCTGGCCATAAGTATCCATGCTCTACAGAGCACTGAGGATCAATGATAATAAGACAGAGGGATTTCTTTCTCTTATGGAAAACCCAGAGCCCTAGGAATACACGCACTATTGGGGAGAGAGGATGGATAGAAGAAGGGCCAGAAAGGCATCAACCTGGCTGTTTAGTAACAATCCTTATGCACAGAATTGTTAGATATGCTCATCTCTCTCACTTAGGCTCCCCAAAAGCCCTGAACTTCTTCTAACCCTGCCGGTTACGCTCACCATGGAGACCCGTCTGCTGTCTTCTCCAGCCTCTGGTGGACTGACCTGCTCCCATCACAGGTTGCCCTCAGCCTAACCATGTGTATAGCCAACCAGAAGTCCCCTGCTGTGGCACCAGGGACTCATCAGCTACTACAATGACCATGGAGAAGTGGGTCCCTGAGATGCCTTTAGCTGCAGAAGAGCCCACACCCAAGCTATATTCCCTCTATGGACAATCTGAATAGATCTATAACACATGAAGAGTTTGAATCAGTAATCTGAGACTATTTTACAAAGAAAACCTCAGGCTCTGATACTTTCACTGCTGTATTCTATCAAACATTCAAATAATTAATACAAACTCTTCATAAATTCTTCCCAAAATATAAAAGAGAAGAGAATACTTCACCACTCATTTTTTAAATCTGGTATTACCCTGATACCAGACAAACATATTACAAGAAAAGAAAATTACAGGTTAACATCTCTTATGGATATAGACACAATAATCCTCAACCAAATACTAGCAAACTGAATCCAGAAGCATATAAAAACATATATCCTGAAACATATAAAAATAGTAAGTTTTATCCCAGAAAGGCAAGGTTGGTTTAACATTCAAAATCAATTGATCATCATATCAATAGAATAAAAATGAAAATCACATGATTATCTCAGTAGATACAGAGAAAGCATTTGATAAAATCCAGCAGCTTTTCATAATTAAAACAGTCAACAAGCTAGAAATAAAAGGAAACTTCCTCAACCTGATAAAGGGCTCAACCCATGAAAAACCCACAGCTAACATCATACTTAATAGTGAAAAACTGGATCCCTTCTGCATAATATCAGGAATAAGACAAAGACTTCCATTCTCACCATCTGGATTGGAAAGAAAAGAGTAAAACTATTTATATTTGCGAATGAAATAGTCTTCTATCTTAAAAAATCCTAATTAATTTACTAAAAAGCTATTAAAACTAGTAAACAAGTTCTGCAAGGTTGCAGGATACCAGATCAATATACAAAAATCAATTCTGCCTATCCTCACAATGAACAATCCAAAAATGAAATTAAGAAAATAATTCCACTTGCAGTATTATCAAAAAGCTTAAAATACTTTGAAATAAATTTAACATAAGAAGTACAAAACTTACACTGTAAAAGCTATAAAATATGTTGAGAGAAATTAAGATAAATGGTGGGAAAATTCTATGTTCTTAATTTTCTTAAGATGGCAATTTCCTTCAAACTGATCTACAGATACTGTGTAATCCCAAGCAGAACTGCAGCTGACTTCTTTGTAGAGGTTGACAAGTTAATTCTAAAATCCATGTAGGAGAATTGCAAGAGAATTTTTGGCTTCCCACATTGTGCAGTGGTAAAGAATTCACCTGCAATGCAGGAGATGTAGGTGCAGTCTCAGTAGGGAAGATCCCGTAGAGGAGGAAATGGCAACCCACTCCAGTATTCTTGCCTGAGGAAATGCTATGGACAGGAGAGCCTGGTGGGCTACAGTCCATAAAGCCCAAAGAGTTGGATGCAAGTGAGCACACACACAGAGAACAGTTAGAATAATCTTGAAAAAGAAAAACTAAGTTGGAGGACTCATATTTCTCAATTTCAAAGCTTACTACAAAATGAAACTAATCAAGGTATTGTGGTATTGACACAAGGACAGAGATAAAAGAGGAAAAGGAGTACGTCAAGGCTGTATATTGTCACCCTGCTTATTTAACTTATATGCAGAGGGCATCATGAGAAACGCTGGGCTGGAAGAAGCACAAGCTGGAATCAAGATTGCCGGGAGAAATATCAATAACCTCAGAAATGCAGATGACACCACCCTTATGGCAGAAAGTGAAGAAGAACTAAAGAGCCTCTTGATGAAAGTGAAAGAGGAGAGTGAAAAAGTTGGCTTAAAACTCCACATTGAGAAAATTAAGATCATGGCATCCGGTCCCATCACTTCATGCCAAATAGATGGGGAAACGGTGGAAACAGTGAAAGACTTTATTTTGGGGGGCTCCAAAATCACTGCAGATGGTGACTGCAGCCATGAAATTAAAAGACGCTTATTCCTTGGAAGGAAAGTTATGACCAACCTAGATAGCATATTAAAGACATTACTTTGCCAACAAAGGTCCATCTAGCCAAGACTATGGTTTTTCCAGTAGTCATGTATGGATGTGAGAGTTGGACTGTGAAGAAAGCTGAGTGCCGAAGAATTGATGCTTTTGAACTGTGGTGTTGGAGAAGACTCTTGAGAGTCCCTTGGACTGCAAGGAGATCCAACCAGTCCATCCTCTAGGAGATCAGTCCTAGGTGTTCATTGGAAGGACTGATGTTGAAGCTGAAGCTCCAACACTTTGGACACCTGATGCAAAGAGCTGACTCATTTGAAAAGACCCTGATGCTGGGAAAGATTGAGGGCAGGAAGAGAAGGAATGACAGAGGATGAGATGGTTGGATGGCATCACCAACTCAATGGACATAGGTTTGGGTGGACTCTGGCAGTTGGTGATGGACAGGGAGGCCTGGCGTGCTGTGGTCCATGGGGTCGCAAAGAGTTGGACATGACTGAGCGACTGAACTGCACTGATGGATCAATGAAATGGAGAATCCAGAAAGAAACTCATATGTCTGTGGCCACTGATTTTAAACCAAGATGCCAAAACCATCCAATGGGGAAAAGAATAGTCTTTTTCAAAAATTATGTGCAGACAAGTGGTTAACTATATGCAAAAGAATGCAGTTGTACCCCTACCTCAAATAATATACAAAAATGAACTCAAAATTAACCAAATACCTAAATGTAAGAGCAAAAACCAGAAAACTCTTAGAAGAAAACTTTAGAGTAAATCTTCATGACATTGGATTTAGCAAAGAATTCTTAGATATGACATCAAAAGCACAGCAACAAAAGAAATATAGAAAAATTAGACTTTATCAAAATTAAAAACTTTTGCTTCAAAGGGCACCATTAAGAAAGTGAAAGTACAACCCACCCACACAATGGGAGGGAATATTTGCAAATCATACATATGACAATGGTTTTTATCTGGACCATTCAAAGAAATCTTGCAACTCAACAACAATAATAATAATTTTAAAAAACCAAATAGCTCAATTGAAAAATGGGTGAAGGATCTGAATAGACATATCTCCAAAGAGATATACAAATGGCCTATTGGCCTACTGGCACATGAAAAGATGCACTATTATTAGTCATCAGGGAAATAGAAATCAAAACCACAATGAGATAAAACTTCATACCCACTGCTGCTGCTGCTGCTAAGTCACTTTAGTTGTGTCCGACTCTGTGCGACCCCATAGATGGCAGCCCACCAGGCTCCGCCATCCCTGGGATTCTCCAAGCAAGAACACTGGAGTGGGTTGCCATTTCCTTCTCCAGTGCCTGAAAGTGAAAAGTGAAAGTGAAGTCGCTCAGTCATGTCCGACTCTTAGCAACCCCATGGACTGCAGCCTACCAGGCTCCTCATACCCACTAGGAGGGCTAATGTCAAAGTCAGATAACAAATTTGACAAGGATGTAGCATAATAGAAGGCTTTGTACTCTGCTTGTAGTAGTAAAAAATGGTACAGCCACTTTGAGAAACAGACTGGTCTTTCCTCAAAAGCTTAAACATAGAGTTACTATATGACCCAGAAGTTCCACTTCTAGATATATACGCAAAAGAAGTGAAAACATACATCCACACAGAACATGAATAGGTATGTATAAAACAGCATTATTCATAACAGCCAAAAGGTGGAAACAATTCAAATGTCCATCAACAGCCAAATAACTGAACAAAATGTGGTATAGATATACAGTGGAATGCTGTTCAGCCATAGAATGGAATGAAGATGTACTGACACAGGCTATAACATGGTTGAACCTTGGAATCATTATGCTAAGTGAAAGAAGATAGTCACAGAAGACCTTATCCTGTGTGATTTCATTCATACACAAGTCCAGAATAGGCAAATCTACAGAGCGAGAAAGCAGATGAGTGGTTTCTTAGGGCTGGAGGTGAAGGATGGGTGGCTAGCGGGATGATAGCTAAAGAGTAGGGTTTTTTTGTTTTTGTTTTTGTTTTTTTGATGTGATGAAGATTTTCTAAAATTGACCATGATGATTGTTACGTGGAGCTTCCCTGGAGTTCCTCTGGTAAAGAATCTGCCTGCAATGCAGGAGACCTGGGTTCAATCCCTGGGTTGGGAAGATTCCCTGGAGGAAGGCATAGCAACCCATTACAGTATTCTTGCCTGGAAAATCCCCATGGACCGACAAGCCTAGGAGGATGCAGTCCATGGGGTCTCAAAGAGTCAGACACATCTGAGCAGCTAAGCACAGGCACAAGCGTACATGGTTGAATACACCAAAACCACTGAAGTCTGCACTCTAAGTGGATAAACTGTTTCGTATGTGAATTGTATCTCAAAGTAGGTTTTTAGGAAATCTTACCAAGGACTTCCATGGTGGCTCAGTGGTAAAGAATCTGTCTGCCAATTCAGGAGACATGGGTTCCATCCCTGATCCAGGAAGATACCACATGCTGTGGAGCAACTAAACCAGAGCATCACAACACAGCTGCGATTACTGAAGCCCATGCACCCAAGAGGCTGTGCTCTGCAACAAGAAAAGCCACTGCAAAGAGAAGCCTGTGCACGGCAACCAGAGAGTAGCCCCTGCCCACCACGACTAGAGAAAAGGCTGCCCAGCAGCGAGGACCAGCACAACCAAAAATAAACACAAATCAATGAAAGCAAATCTTTAAAAAAAAGTCTTAAGAAAAACCCTAGACATTGGATTGGTTAGAATTTTAGAAAGAATATCCTCTAGGACCTGGAGGATAAGTGAAATAAGCCAGACAGACAAAGACAAATATCATATGATAATGCTTATATGTGGAATCTAAAAAAAAAAAAAAAAAAATGATGCAAATGAACTTATTCACAAAACAGAAACAGACTCGCAAACATAGAAAACAAGCTTATGGTTACCAAACGGGAAAGCGGGGAGAAATAAACTGGGAGTTTGGGATTGACGTGTCCACACTACTGTATTTAAAATAGATAACCAACAAGGACCTACTGTATGCCACAGGGAATTCTGCTCAATAACCTGTAATAACCTAAACAGGAAACTAATTTGAAAAAGTATACCTGTATGTATATGTATCGGAGAAGGCAATGGCACCCCACTCCAGTACTCTTGCCTGGAAAATCCCATGGACGGAGGAGCCTGGTAGGCTGCAGTCCATGGGGTCACAAAGAGTCGGACACGGCTGAGTGACTTCACTTTCACTTTTCACTTTCAGGCACTGGAGAAGGAAATGGCAACCCACTCCAGTGTTCTTGCCTGGAGAATCCCAGGGACGGAGGAGCCTGGTGGGCTGCCGTCTATGGGGTCGCACAGAGTCGGACACGACTGAAGCGACTTAGCAGCAGCATGTATGTGTATAGTGAATCACTCTGCCATACACCTGAAATTAACAGGACATTGTAAATCAACTACAGTGCAAAATGAAATTTTTTAAAATGAAGTAAAACAAAAACAAAATTTAAAAAAAGAAAAAACATTCTCTATCCTAACTCTCTCATTTTACAAATGCAGACACTCTGGCCCAGAAAAGAGTGTTAACCGTACCCAGGTCACACAGCACATAAGTAAGAGAGCCGGAACTAGAACAGCGCTCCAGCTGCCACAGAGCTGAGGCTGCATTGAGCCCCTGACTCAGTTTTTCCGTTCTCAACCTGATGGCTCCTCTTCAGCCCTTATTCCCCAAACCCCAGCCCTACTGCTTAAAGGGGAGAAATCCAATGTTAAGTTGCTTTGTTGTATCTGACTCTCTGCGACCATATGGGCTATTGCCCGCCAGGCTCCTCTGTTCATAGGATTCTCTAGGTGAGAATACTGGAGTGGGTTGCTATTTCCTACTCCATAAAGCAGAGAGGATGTGTATAAAGATTCAGGAGTTCCAGGGGACGAGGAACATTGCTCTCTGTAGCATGCTTTGGGATGTCATTCTTTTCTCTGGTGAGTCTGATGACCCCCATCAGCCTGGGCCTCTGTCCCAGCTCTGCTGCCCCTGGGATGAAAGCCTAGATCTAGCTAGTAGGGAGCCTGGCTCTTTTCATCAGCATCTCACAGGCTCTCTGCGTTGCTGCTTCTGGTGAATATGGCTGTGATGAATTGATGATGACCAGAAGCATTTTACAACCAGCGACACATCACGCTTAATTCCTCTAGCATTCATTAGTGTGACATTAATCCTGATGGACTTGTTTGGGCTATGAGGTGACAGCACCATGCATGCCCAGCTCCCCTGAACGTCTCAGGCTGTTCAGTCTCTTTCCGGACTACCTGAGATACCCTGTTCTAAAAGTCTCCCAGAACTCTTCATCGGGGGTAGGGTGTGAGTGGAAAGATGCTAGTGTCTCAATGTCCCAATAGGGACAGAGGGCAGGAGAGAGGCTTAGGAGCCCTGGATACAGGTAGGGGGCCGATGTTGGCTACAGTGAGCCAGTCTCAGCCTGGGAAGCCTGTGCCTGCCGCGCTGTGGGGCTCTGGTGACCTGACACCAGCCGGCTGTTTAGCCACAGTGCCAGTTGCATGGCCCACAGCTTCCTGCTGTGTGATGCTGAGGCCCCCAAGACCTCCTTGCCTTGCTTTGAGGTTTGCAGGGGCTCCCCATGATCCGCACGGCCCTGTCCAAGCTGCTCCAAGAGCCCCGGGATGGAATCACGCTGCTTCTCTAACCTCGTGTGCAGTTGGAGCAAATGATTTCCACTCTCAGGACCTCAGTTCCCTTATTCTTAAAATTGAAATAAAGGTTTGATTAAGAGCCGGGACCAGATAAGCAATGTTAATGAGTGAAGTAGAAAGGACTAGGAAAACTGGGAAAATGCAGGCTGTATCCAAGATTTTGAAAATTCAGTTCAGTTCAGTCGCTCAGTCGTGTCCAACTCTTTGTAACCCCATGGACTGCAGCATGCCAGGCCTCCCTGTCCATCACCAACTGCCGGAGTTTACTCAAACTCATGTCCATTGAGTCGGTGATGCCATCCAGCCATCTCATCCTCTGTCGTCCCCTTCTCCTCCTGCCTTCAATCTTTCCCAGCATCAGGGTCTTTTCAAATGAGTCAATTCTTCTTATCAGGTGGCCAATTAACAAAATAATGATTAACACTCAATGGATCAAACAAGATATCTGCAGTGTACATTACCTGGCCTGGGACCACCAGCTAGTTGTTGACCCCATACTTTAGACTTTTCCCAAAGTCCCTGAGAACTCTGATGTTGCCACCTCCCTCCCTCACTCCCTTGCCACTGGCTGACTTGTTCACAGTACCCCTCGGTGCCATGCATGCTACCAACTTTGTGCTCTGCACACGTTGTCCACACCCCTTCTGTCTAGTATCTCACTTCAAATCCTCCCATCCCTCCAGTTCCTGGTCAAGGCAGACCTCATCCCGCTGACCTCCCAAGGCCACAGCGTCCTCCCCTTCATCTGTTCTGCATAGCGGTGCCCTTGCAGGTGTGCCCTCCAGGAGCGAGCTCATCACTGAAGCCTTCTGAGGCACTTGTGTGGGCCGCCAGAGACATGCCAGCAGGGACTATATGCTGGGGCATGCACCAAGACGGCACTGCTGCCCATCACTGGAAGGCAAGGGGCACCAGGCTGCTATCAGGCAGCTTCCCCAAGGGAGACTCAGGTCTGTGTGATCATCCCCATGAGCCCCCTTTTCGTTCACCACAATCCAACATCTGTCCCGTGACTCACATTTTACTCATAAGAAGACTGAGATCCTAAGAAGACCTAAAGAAAAGCAAAAGGGATTGTGGTTTGGATCAAAATCTGCCCTATTTTGTTTTTGGAAAAACAAAGTGGTCAGAATCTCCTCTTCTCCGCTTGTGTGGGGAAAGGGGTGGAAATGGAAGAATGGAATTCTCACTGGGGCAGCCAAAGTCATCAATATCCTGTTTAAGAGGGAAATACAGTTAACAAATTATGACATGTGAGAAAGGGAATGGAAACAACAGCATCCAACTCTCCTTAGCAATCCTTTCTCCCCACAACATCAAAACATTTTGGCATCTTTAAGATTAAGGCAGGAGACAGCCCCTGGCCTCTAATTGCTCTCAGTCAAAGACTGCAGCTAACATGTTATTAAATATGTAAATAATATGAAAGCCAGAAGAGAATTAATATTTCATATATAATGAAGTTAAGATGAATTCTCCTGTGTCTAATTTTCTGTTTTTAAATACATAATGCGCTGTGGAGTCCAAAGTGATTCATGGTATTTTATATTGGTTAAAGACGTTCAAGGTTTCTCTAAAGCAGCTTCCTAAATGATTAACCTGAATATTATTATTACAAATAGGATTTGTTTTTTAAAAAATTAATTCTGTAGTTAATCAGGATGAAAAGCATGGAGTTCTTTGCGGGTGGGCCTGTTTTAATGGGGGAAAGGAACTGAGATAAAGGTTGCAAATCCTAGTGCCTACAGGGGCCTGGCAGGTAGGTGAATGAGGCTGGCTAGGCGGCAGTAGGGAGAGGCGGGGATTGCAGCAGACTGTGAGAGCCCAGACCCCAGGGAAGAGCCACAACTGCCCTCCAGAATCAGAAGCTGCAAGTTCAGATTTTTATGTGAAACATTCTGCTATATAAAGTTGGTTCCCAATTCAAATATTTTTAAACATCATAGATTCAAAAGAAGGTGACCTAAGGGCTGCCAGATTGCCACCTCCAGACTGAGACAGGTGGCTTGAGGGAAAGTTGCCACCAAACCCAGCTCTTTCGATTGCGGTGGAAACAGTCGGCTCTCACCTTGTCTAGATGATATACAGCTCTGGTGCATGTATAGCCCACCAGGCTCTTCTGTCCACAGGATTTCCCAGGCAAGGATACTGGAGTGGGTTGCCATTTCCTCCAATAGATCTTCCCAACCCAAGGATCACACCTCTGTCTCCCACATCTCCTGCCCTGCAGGCAGATTCTTTACTGCTGAGTCAGCAGGGAATCCCAGATGGTGAACTGTGAATAGGGAATATTAGTTAGGCTTTGGGGAGGGCAATTTGGCAAGATGTGAAAAAGAGTAAATCCCTCAACCTACCAGTTCGACTTCTAAGAATTCATCCTAAAGAAATAATTAAGATCTGGTCAGGACTTGCCTGGAGGTACAGCTGATAGGAATCTGACTGCCAGTGCAGGGGACAGGGGTTCGATCCCTGGTCCAGGAAGATCCCACATGCCCTGGGCCACAACTACGGAGTCAGTGCTCTGGAGCCTTCAGTCACAACCACTGAAGCCTGCACGTTCTAGGGCCCTCGCGCCACAGCTAACGAGTCTGCGTGCTGCAGGTACTGGAGCCTGCGCTCTGCAACCAGGGAAGCCACCTCAGGGAGAAGCTGCGCACCTGTAATAAGGAGTCCCTGCTCACCGGAACTAGAGAAGCCCCACACACGGCAACAAAGACGCAGTGCGACCAGAGATAAAAAAATAAACAATATTTGTTTAAAAAAGAGAGTTGGTCAAACAAGATTCTACTGAATAGCACAGGGAATTCTATTCAATATCTTGTAATAAACTATAATAGAAAAAATATGAAAAATATATATATGTATAACTGAACCACTTTGCTAACATTATAAATCAACTATACATCAGTTTAAGAAAAAGGAATTGGCCAGAAATTCAACTATAATCATGTTCCTCATAATACTTTTTATAATGCAATGTTGTTGCTAAAAAACAAAAGGAACCAACCTTAAGGTCTCCCACTCATATATGATTATTGAATTACATTACGGTGTACCTAAGAACATCCCCAAAATGCAGCCTTTGACAAATATGAATAGGCATTAAAAAGAGACTTTAAAAAGCATGGATGAAATATATTTATAATATAATCATAATGTTGTTTCTTAAAAAGGACATAATCTGCTCAGGGTAAAGGTGGGAAGGTGATAGACCATAACATCAGCAATGGTTATCTCTGGGTGGGTGGTATACTTGCCAGTGAATTCCATCTTTTTCTATTTGCTTGTCTATAGCTTGAAAACTATTTTAAATGGACATTCATTGCTTCTATACAAGATCGATAAAAGCAGTAAACTCCATATGACGTGGTATGATGTAAACACACTGACCTTTGGGAGTTCACCCATTTATATCCCCACCTCCACTCTTCTGAAGACTCTGTGTGGCCCAGGGAGGGCTTCCACTCCCTGAACCTTACCGTCCTTACCTATGTAATGAATGATCGAACTGCATCATTTCTAAGGCCCCTCTACAATTTGAGGCCACAGTCAAGGGACTTTAGGGACATGGCAGTTCTCCTATTTCTTCACAAGAATTGATGCCTGCGAGATGGATCCCAAGCCTTCTGCTGGGCTGTGGTCCTGACACTGTTCTCTATGAACATCCAGATGAGAGGCAAACAAGTATAGCTAAGTATCACTCACCTGTACCTGACTACACTGGCTTTATTCACAGGGTACTATACAAGCACAGAGGAGACACACCTACTTTAAAGACTAGACAGAAGATTTCCCCAAAGAAATGATACTTGAGCTGAGTCATAAAGAATGAGTAGGAATTAGCCATTCAGATAAGGAAACAGCAAAAGCCCTCCTGGTTCAAAGAAAAAGTGCGTATAAAGCTAGAGGTGAGCGTGGGTGCTGAGACAGGGGAGAAGAGAGAGGGGCTGATCCTAAAGATTCTGTGCTTAGGAGCTTAGCTGTTAAACTTGAGTGGAGGGAGCCTAAAGGTTTTAAGAATGAAGGAATTCATACAGCCAGGTTTTTAGAAATCCTCGTGACAGCGGGAGGAAGGATTGGAGGAAACAGGCACCAAAGAGCCTGGTATAATAGTCCAGGTTGGAAGCAGTAGCAGTGGCGATAGAGAGGTCGGACTTCAGGACCCACTGTGCTGGGGAGGCAGAGGAGGGATGGTGCTAAGATGACTGCCAGGCTTCTGGCCTTGAAGGCTAGTGGACAGGCCATTCACTCCAATGCAGGACTTCCTGGAGAAAATGCAGATTTGGGGAAAGGACCCATGTTCAGTTGTAGGAGTTCATGAAACATCCAAGTGGATGTGCCAACTAGCCTAATGGATGAAAGCATCTGAAATTCAAGAAAAATCTAGCTTTGGGATTCATCGAAAGATTGGTTGCTGTAAATGTGAGGGATGATACGGCCCAAGAAGAGAGACAAGTGAGCTGTGTTCACAGCCCTGGAAATCACAGGCACAGAAGGGCTAGCTGGATAAAGAGGGAGAGGATTCCAAGAAGGAGGATTCAGAGAGGCCAGCGGAGAAGGTGGCAGCATGGAGGCCCCAGGGAAAGATCATTCTAGAAACAGGGCACAGCGTCGATGCTTCTGCAAGGTCGCATAAGGGGAAGCCACCGGTGGCTTGGGGGAGGAAGTGGAGCCTGTGGGAGGGGAAGACAGCTCTGAAGAAGACGCTAACTGTGTGAGGAGGGGAGCTCAGGCAGGTGTGGGTAACAGGAGATCATGCAAGTGAAAGCACCTCCTGGGCCAGGCCCAGAACTGAGCTCCACGAAGAGGGACCAGCTTTCTCCCTCGGCTGAGTTCCCACCCAGGAGCGCACTCTGCTGTTTCCTGAAATTGTGCCGATGAGTCGGGATGATGGGGCCGCAACTCCACTGGGAGGCAATCAGGGGTCATGGAAGGAAAAGGGGCCCCACTGCCAGTTTCCAGCAATCTGAGTGACTCATCTGGCCCTTCAGCACATGCTGCCCAGTCTGTCCAGGAGCCCTCACAGCTGGGAAGACAGCCTCGGAAAGATCCCTCCTTCAGAACAGTGGAGGGTTTTCCATGTGTGGGAAGCAGGCCGGGGAACGTAAAGGACCGAAACCCGGGGTTCTTAAGGCCAGTGGGGCACAAGCCCCTCTCTCCTGCCCTCAGCACTCTCTGCCTCAGCTTTCTAAACTGGCTCCCACCACCCAGGGGCATTTCTTGAGAACCACTGTCTTTCCTGGCATCCTGCTTAGGTGGTCTCTGAAGACCTTCAGGAAATCGGAGACAGCTGCTGCTCCAGGCTCCTCCCACTCTGCCGTGGTGCCCCTCTGGCCTCCGCAGGAACAGGGTGCCTGGGAGCAGTGGGAAAAACTCTACACCTGGAGTTTCCTAGACCCGAAATAAACCCATAGTTCGGGTAGTAGCCAGATGCTATTCATCAAACACTTCCAGCTCTCCACCTTCTGGACACACCCTGTGCTTGGCTGGGGTCATGAGACCAATCGAGCCACTGAGCTGTGAGTAGAAATGAGCTGTGCAATTTCCAGACCAAGCACTTCTTTTCCGGTATGAGCCCCCCTGGAAGGTCTCCCTCCCTTCTGCCGTGGGAACCAGTGATGTGTCAAATGGTGGCTGCTTTGACAGTCTGGGTCCCAGAGCGAGGATGACAAGAAGCGGAGCCCCAGTCAGCCCTGATGGCTTTGTAACGTGAACATGAACTAAACCTTTGTTGTCTGGAGCCACTGGGGGTGTTACGGCAGCGAAACCTAGCCTATCCTGGCGAGATTTTGGCTCCAGGCAACCTTGAACAAGTGGCCTCTCGGCTCTGAGGCCAGCATCCTCACCTGCAAGACTGGGAAGTAACCACCAATCGCCTGGGCCACTGGGGAGGATTAGAGGAGCGGGAGCACGGAGAGGCAGGTGGCAGGCCCTCGCGCATGATGGGGTGCGTTAAAAGAGCCCAGTGTCTCCCACGACGGGACTCAGTGCCTCCGGAGCAGGCCGACCCCGGGATCTGCGGAACTCTGACAGCTACACAGTTTGTCCTCAGGCTTCCCCTCGGCCCTCTCAAAACCTGCTGGCTGTCTCCTTATGACAGCCATTCAGCGAACTGAGAAATGCGGGGTGTATTTGTGTGTGTGTGAGAGAGACAGACCGAGACACAGATAGAGAGAGAGAGTGACTCAGAGTTGACGCTACCGTCTGTCAGCCTACCCCAGGCCAAGGCCTGTGCTGGGACTCGCGCGCTCCTCGTCAATGACCCTCCTTCCGAGCATGTGCTTGTTCTACCGCAGGACGAGCGGAGACGTGCGCTCGTGATGGTCTGCGCCGCCTGCCCCGTCCACTCGCCAGCCCCGCTGCCCTGCTCTGGCCTGAGAGGTAGCCCCTACTGACTGCACCACCGTCCCTTGCCCACTGGCAGGAGTCTGGAGGGTTAGGGCACTTCCTCTTGTTCAGGCTGCCTCCTGGCAGGGACTCCAAGGCCCCCTCCTCTGGGATCCCAGCCCTCACAGGGGCTCTGGGGCCACTGTCCCCCAGCCCTGGTCCCTTCAGCCTTGGGAACAGTCAGGACACCCCCTGTTCCTATCTCTGAGACCATCGTCTCCACTGTGTTCCCCTGACACTGACCCAGGGCAGTTGTCTCATCCCTGGAACCATCTGGGGTAAATTCTGTTTCTTCCCAGAGCCCTGAATTCACACCGAGGCCTCTGACGGCAGGCCCTGACTCTCCTCTGACCCCATCTCACCTCTTAGAGCCCGTGTGCCTCCCCTTCTCACTGACACCTCCCTGTACCCCCCTTCTGCATGTGATAGTCTGGAGGCCCCTCAGCTCCACCTTGTACCCCAGGCATCTCAGCTGGGGAAGGGGGAGGCCCCGCAGCAGCCTCAGCTCCATGAACCCCTGCTCACTGTTCCTTCTGGCTCCTTCCCTGGCCCACACCTGCTCTGGTGAGGGGCTGTGGGGCGCTCCCTCCACCCAGGCTGACCTGGGTGCTCCTCCAGGGTGCTAGGATCCCTGTCCAGTGGTAGCAGGCTGAATAGGACCCATGGCAGATTTTTGGGAACCCTCGGAGACAAGAGAGCCCCGAGCCCGGGCCCCAGCCCTTCTCCAGCTTGGGCTTCCTTTCTTTCACTCCGGTTTCTGCTGTGGCAAGCGTGTCAGGTCTTTGTCATCCTTAAACCAACAATCTTCATGGAGCCGTGGCCTCCAGTGACCATCAATTACCACAGGCCTGTCACCTTTGAAAACCACCAGGCCAGCAGAATCCGCCCCTTCCACCTGCACGCTGCAGCTGAGCAAACATAGAGTGACCAGAACTGGCCAGGGTCAGCCAGGGGTGGCTTCGTCTTCCTCCGCCTCCACGACTGATCCCTAAGCCGAGGCCTCCTTGTGAGAAAGGCCAAGAAATGCTGCCAGGAGAGCAGGTCTCTGAGCAACTCTGAGAGTAAAAGAAACAGCTACTTTGGGAAGAGATTTCTGGGTCAGGCAGGTCTCTGTGACCATCAGTTATGGGGCCCAAAGCAAAGTCCTCCACTTCCAAGCCTTGTCCTCATCTGTATCAATGATAAGGAAGGAATTCTTGACTCTGAAGCTGGTGTATGGTGCGTGTGCAATAAACATAATAATTCAGACATTTCCAGGGCACCTCTCATGTGCCCAGCCCTGGACTAAGCACTTTGCTTCTCCCATGTAAACCTTCTGCTATCCTATGAGATTTGACATAGTGATACCTCCATTGGGCAGAGGAGGTTAGAGTAACTTCTCCAAAGTCACACAGCTAAAAAAAAATAAAGCTGAGATTCAAACCCTGGACTCTCTGATCCTAGAACTCTCATGATTTATTTTTTCATTTTTTTTTTTTAAATTTTGGATCTCCACGGCTTTACTTTTTAATTTTTAACTATGGAAATTTTCAAAGATACACAACAGTGAAGAAAGTAATACAATGAAGCCCCATCACCCATGATACAGTTTCAACAATTACCAACATCCTGCTATTTTTCTTTTATCTATCCCTATCTCTACAACATTTTTTTCCTTTGGGAAATTTTAAAACAAATACCAGGCATGGGATTTCATCAATAAATTGTTGAATGAACATCTGTAGAGCCCTCATTCCTCATCATCACTTGACCAGTTTCATGATACTTCATCAAGGCCCATGAACAATCCAAAAGGCTAGGCTTTTTGTTAAAAGGCAGAGTGGACAGGGCAGGGGCAAGTCCGACCTGGGTTTGAACCCCAAGCTGTGGATCCTAATCCAATAACCAGTATCCTTAAAAAAAAAGAAATCTGAATACAGGCACGCATGCACGCGCGTGCGCACACACGCACACACACACACACACACACACAGTTCACTGTGTCTCTGTGAACTCTCTGACCATCCAACTCTCCTTCTGTAAAAAGGAGATTATAATTGGAACCTCACTAACTTGCTGTCTAAGTGATATAATGACTGCTGATGGCCCAGTACAGAGGATGGGTTCAGTACACTGAGTTCCCCTTCCTTGGCCCAATGTATTGGTTTCCTAAGAGTGCCATAACTAAGTATCACAAGCTGGATGCCTTTAAACAAGGGAACTTTATTCTGTTGCGATTTAGAGGCTAGAAGTCCAAAACTGAGGGACTGTCAGGATCATGCTCTCACTGAAGGCTATAGAGAAAAATTTATTACAAGCCTCTCCCTTATCCTCTGGTGGTTGCTGGCAATCCTTGGCATTCCTTGACTTGTAGCAGCAGCATCTTGGTCTCTGTGTCCCTCTTCACATGGCCTTCCCCTGTGTGTGTGTGTGTGTGTGTGTGTGTGTGTGCGCGCGCGCACGTGCGTGTGCACACATGCCTGTATTCAGATTTCTCTTATTTTTTTGTAAGGATACTAGTTATTGGATTAGGATCCACCCTACTCCAGTGTGAACTCATCTTAACTTGAGCACGTTAGCGAAGACTGCATGTGCAAATAAGGTCACATCCACAGTTTCTGGGTGGCCCTGAGTGAGGGTGGCAGGGACACAATTCAGCTCAAGACTATGGCGCTGCTGCCCGCTGCTCAGAGCTGGGTGAGGCTGCCCATGGCCGGTCCAGGGACTCCCCTCGCTGCTCATCTGAGACTGAAGAAGCCCACTCCAGAAAGGAAAGAAGATTCTTCCTGATACCATTTGCCCGACACCTACCATCCTTCCTAGTCACTCAGAGAGCAAGCACTGAGCCCTGGCACTTTGAAGAAGGAAACCTATCCTGAAGGATTCCACCTGCCACCTACTTCCTGCTGCACCCAGAACAAAATGCTGTTCCTTGGCCCTGCCAGCCCGCTCCCTAGCCTGCCTTTTTGCTCCTTGCCACCCACCTTCAACTTGCCTCCGTCAGTGACCGATACCGGAATGTACCAAAGCTGTCTGCCCCTGCAGCCTCACTCACGCTCTCTGTCTCTGCGACCCCTTGCCTGGGTAATATCAATCACCCTTTGGTCTCAGTTGCACCGTCAGCCCCCCATCCTGAAGCCTTCCTGACCCTCTGTACTAGTTTTCTCTTGCAGCGCCTTGCTCTTTCCTCCAAAGTCCTGAGAGCGATAGACACTTGTCTCACTGTTTGCTTACTGTGTGCTGACTTGCTCCCCACTCCAGGTCCCACTCGGACACTGAGCAGATGTGTTTAATCTGCCTCTGCATCCCCAGAACTCGGCACAATGGCTACAAACAGCAGGCACTCAATGAACACGTGTTGACAGTCAGTGATGAGCTTCCCTCTTCAGGAACACCCTTGCACCAGTTATGCAAGGACAGAGTTCACATCAAAGACAGAGAGACGGACTTTCCTGACGGTCCATTGGCTAAGAGTCTGCCTGCCAATGCAGGGGACACGGGTTCAATCCCTGGTCCGAGAAGATTCCACATGCCACCAGACATCTAAGCCTGTGAGCCACAACCACTGAAGGCCGTGCACCTAGAGCCTGTGCTCTGCAACCGGAGAAACCACTGCAATGAGAAGCCTGTGCACCGCAGTGAAGAGCAGCCTCTGTCTGCCACAGAGAAAGCCTGAAAGCAGCAAAGAAGGCCCAGCGCAGCCAATAATTAAATAAGAAAAACTTTTAAAAAAGAAAAAAGAGCTGGGCTTTTTCTCCTCTTGACAAGATGAATCCTCCATCCGAAGAACACTGAGACTCCCTTGTTAGAAAGCTCCACCTCCCTGTGTCCTCCACACCACTCTGCATCACACAAAGCCTGCCCGTCTCCTCCTTTCCTTCCTAGGCTGGTTCTCATCATCTTCCACGTGGGTCTCCTTTCCACAGCAGGATGGTCCCATGCATCAGGGTTTAGGCCTCAGTACTCTCTCCTCTGCTTCATCTCATCCAAGCCCCTTCTCAGATTCTACCTCCACATCCAAGACCTCAAGGGGAAGCATTCCAGCCCATCAAGGAGGAGGGGATGCCTCAACCTGAGCCATCACTCCTGGCTGTCCCAGCCCTTATCTCAAGTTGGCCTCCTACTGCTGACAGATTAGATTCGTGACTAAAAGCCCTGGATCCAAAACATGAAGTTAGCCACAGGGTTGACCCTCAGCATAAAGATGAGTGAGAGGTCCCCTTGGCCCATGCAGCCAAGTTGTGGGGGGTGCGTCACGATGGGACCCATGATGCCTGCACCCAGCATCAGACAGCCTCACCTCCCCCAAACCCAGTGTCACACCCTATTGATGCAGCTGATTTGGCCACCATACAACATAAGGGCTCATGGGAACCGCCAGCTAGAACCCCAAAGAGAAAGACAGAGGGCAAGGAAGCACCTATCCCTGAGAACAGATTCTGTCCTTTATGATCCAGATTAGACCAGCAGGGCCTGGCCTGGGCTGAAATCTACATTCCTGGGGGTAAGACCTGCACTCTGGTGACCAGGAAGAACCTAGGGACGTGATCGTCCAGACTCAAGACATGAAAGGAAAATGCCGGCTAGGAACTATGAGCTGGAAAACAGTGACGGCAACATCAGATGGAGCCACCTCCCTGCAGGTAAGTGAGGGGCCCTCCTGAGACTCCTACACCCCAACAGGGGAATCTTCTTGGCCAGGTTTCCCAGCAAGTCAGGCTGAGGACCAGGTCTTGGAAGCCTTGGACTGCTGGATTCCACCACTCCTTCAGGAAAAGGCACAGTGATCCCAGAGCACCGAGGAGGTGGAGCAGTGGGTAAGACCTAGGTCACACCCGTGCTGCCCCCTCTGGGAAGTGTCCCCACCTCCTCTAACCCAACAGCCCCACTTTCCCAGGCTCTGAAGGCTGGCCCAGGTGCGTCTCTCTCCTAGTCAACAAAGGTGGCCTCTGCATGTTCAGACTCTAAAGATCCAAGGAAACAACAAAGAGATCCAAACTTTGGCCAGTGTGTAAAGAAACAGAACCAGACCTTGCATCCTGGCCTGCACTGCTTCCCTCCTCCCTGGTGGCAGCCTCTCCAACCCAGCTCGCTCGCCCTGAGTGTGCCATGGGTGGCACTGGAAAACCCAGGCTGTTTTGGAAAAGACCCAGCCCTCCCCAGCTGCACCCTGCAGGGCAAATGTGAGCCAGTCATAGCAGGCGTCATGGAAACACCCCTCCCACCAGGTGTGCCCCTCCCGCTCACCCCCGCCTGGCGAGTCCCTTCTTCCCAGTGCCGCCTGTCTGCAATGGGAGACCAGCCCTGGAACTTCTCAATCAGAGAGAATTCCCACTGCTTCAGTGTTGCTTAATTTTTTCTTTCTCTCTCTCCAGCATTAGTAATAACTGGATCAGATGCCTGCATGAGTCAGCCTAGCTAGAGGCCCAATTAGCTCGCCCACATGCACCCATTAACTCTCCCCTGGACCCCGGGCATCAGGCAGCAGGCACCTCTCCTTGTGAGCCTGGTACATTCAGAGACTCCTCCCACTGCAGCCACACACAGCCACCCCATCCTGCCCCCACTACCTCCCACCCCTGCCCGGATTCAGGCTTTATCTCTTCTCTTGACTCGCTCCCACCTTCTGGCAGGTGTCCCCACCTCTGAGACCATCTCCTGCAGGTCTGGTTCCCCCACCACCAGCTGGTTGCAGGGCGGCTCTCCAAAAGCAGGCCTACTCAGGGCACAACGAGGCTCGCGTTTCAGGGTCCAGGCAGCAGCGGCAGGAAGTAAGGAGCCCACCAAGTCAGTGGAGCGTGCTCGTGGGCCACCTTCTGCGCCGTCAGGCTGGTGGAGGGGTTACGTCTCCACTCACGAGTCCACCAGTGACCACTGTGAGAGGGCAGTCCTGGTCCATCACAATGACCTACCTCTGCCCTCCGTTTCCAGCTGCATTAGTCATGGCCAGTCCAGGTTTGTTGGAACATCAGGGTGATTCTGCCACTGGCCCTTTCGGGGCTAGAGGAGCAAATCAAGTGCCCCTGAGATGTTCTTTGTGAGAAACTATAAAGTAGAGAAACTTGCTTTCCACTCTCCAGTCACTTCTTAGGACATAACACTGCTTCCCCCTAGCCCGCAGCCCTGCTCTGCCTTACACACACACACACACACACACACACACACATACACTGTGCACCCAGCACATAACACTGCTTCCCCTTGGCCCGCAGCCCTGCTCTGCCTTCCTGGCTCATCTCTGAAAACCACAGCATAATAGTCACACACAGACACACACACACACAGACACAGACACACACACACACACACACACACACTGTGCACCCAGCCACCGAGAGTCCATGTCCACCACCTAGACCCACTCTTGAAGCTTCATTTCTCACCATTTAATGTTATGCTAAAAAAAAAAATTCACAGCAACCAGGAGGCAAATGGGAGTCATGTGTTCCTGGAATACCCTACTATCAATCAGGATGATACTAGGTGGAGGGAGGAAACCATTCATTTGTCAGACTTTGACTGAGTACCTGATAGGTGCAAGACACTGGGAGCAGCCTTTCTTGTCCTGTCTGGAAACAGCACGAGGAAGAAGCCACACGCCACCTCCATCAGATCTTGGAGCTAGCCTCAGGTATGAGAACAATGCCCGAAGGGGTGTGAATTGCCCCACAACATTAATGATATCCACATTTTAAAATAAAAATTGTGCTTTGAGAGGTAAGCTTCAGTACGCAGGACATAGGCAATTCATCTTACAATCTGATATACTCCACATCCTTGTATTTCCTCCTGCGCTCCCATGTTATCATCCTTTTCTGTTTCTCTCATGAAGACAGGAATGTCCTTTGAGGCAGGTAATTGCTGTTCACCCTACACTGAACAGCCCCAGAGTGCTGAGTTTCCTGTCGCCCCTCACAGTCAAACTCTGCTGTTCTGACAGCTTTTCTGACACCTCATCAAGGAACCAAAGTACATAATCTCTGCCATCTTTGGGTCATTTGAGTCCTAGGGACATCATCCAGCCATTCACTTATGCATGCATGCATGCATTTGCTCATTCAACAAAGGCTCTGTGAGCACCTGCTCTGTGCCAGGCCCTAGGGCCTCCACCTAAGAACTCAGATATACTCTACCATATGTAAAACGGATAACTGGTGGGAAGCTGCTGTGTAGCACGGTGAGCTCGGCTCGGTGCTCTGTGATGACCTACAGGGACGGGACGGGAGGTGGGAAGGGAGACTCAAGAGGGAGCAGATATATGTATACGTATAGCTGATTCACTTTGTTGTACAGCAGAAACTAACACAACATTGTAAAGCAATTATATTCCAATAATAAAAATTTTTTTAATTTAAAAAAACTTAAAATTTTTTAAAAAAAGAAATGAGTTAAGTCTATCCCTACTTCCTTCCAGGCATGTTTGCTGACCTGAATCCCACCTAACCTCTCAGACCTTTGGTCTCTTCTTCCACCAAGGTGAAGAATTAGGGCTGGAACAGTCTTTAGAGATGATCTAACTCGAGGGTCAGCAAAATATAGTCCTCTAGCTAAATCTAGCCCTCCATCTGTTTTTGTACAGACTGGGAGCTAAGTATGGTTTTCACATTTTTAAATGGTTGAGGGAAAAGAGGAATGTTTCATGACACATGAAAATTCTATGAAATTCAAATTCCGGTGCCCATAAATAAAGCTTTATTGGCCCACAGCCATGCTCATTCATTTACCTATCGTCTGTGGCGGCCTGCCTCGCTGCCACAGCAGAACCGAGGACTTGCAGGAGAAATAGTATGGCCCACAAAGCCAAAATCATTTTCTTTACAGAAAAAGTCTGCTGACCCTGCTCTGGTCTGGTGTTGTATGATTCATCCAACTCTGCCTCCTCCCAGAGCACCAGCTCATCCCAGAGGCCCAAAGGTGCAAGCCTGGGGGAGGGGTTCACGTGCACAGACAGGCCCTGGAACATGGGGGCCACGGTCCTCTCCCAACAAGCCAAGTTGGCTTAGTGACTCCTCCTCCCTAGAAACTCTCAGGTCTCAATGCTCCTCCTTCGAGAGGCCTAGCTGCCCATGTGCTGCACTTCCGGGGCCCCTGGAGATGAAGTCCAGTCCTAAAGCCGAGCCCCGGGTTATGCTGAGCATCGGCCAGTTTGGCCCACCACAACTTCCACTCCCATGTGCCAATCTCCTGCTCTCCCATTTTTAACCCCCATTAAAGCTTCCACGTTGAAGCATTACGGCATCGAGAAATGTTAACAAGATCTACATCTTCAAAGGAAACACAACTCCTTCTAAGTCCTCGGTGGCCACCTCCACATGGCCTTCAGGCGTCCTCTGTGGATGTGGGGACCCAGTGGCACCATAGCCAGGGGACAAGGAGGCAGTGGGGGGTACTGTCTTGCTCCAAAATGTGCCCCTGGAACCCAGACACCTGCCCTCCTGCTGCAAACCCTTTCTCTTCCTTCATGCCTTAAATCATAAGGTCTGCCCATATCTGATAACTCAACTGTCTCCCTGCCACCCAAAAGCACACTCGGCCTTAGTCCCATGTGTCACACGCGTTCTCTCAGGGATAAAACTGCAGCTGGAGAGACAAAGAGGTTAGCAAGGGCTTCCCAGACCATTATATCAGGAATACCCCAGAGGGGGGGTTACTTTATAACCTCGCTCAGTAAACAAACAGATCCCTACACCCCAAAACGCATCAGCCCAGCGCGGGAAGGGAGCTGGTGCATGAAACCATGAGAAGCGCTGGCAGCACCCGCCGGACAAAGCCTTGTGTTTGAGAGTAGACAGAAATCAAAGAAACAGACTCACGAATGGGCAAGGCAGCACCCAGGGAGGGATGAATTCTGTGAAGGAATCAAGACAGGTGGGTGTGCTTGTGCGGCAGAGACAACATTCGAGTTGATCATCAGAGACGGCCTTTGAGCGGGGAAGGAGCCAGCTTTGAGCATATCCAGAGAAACATCTGCAGACAGAGGGTGCAAAGGCCCTGACACGATGTGATGAACACTCCTCACTCTAGCTGGGACTCCCCTTACAAGCCAGGGCCACTTCTTTCCGCAGGACATAAAGTATCAGAAGCGTGCTCATCAGCCTCCCTTGTAGCTACCACATGGCTCATACAGGCGTCTCAGTCAGATGTACTGACCCCAGAATTTTGAGTCAGACGTGACCGACACAAAGAAATGGAGGCTGGGAACTTCCCTGGTGATCCAGTGGCTAAGCCTCCCTGTTCCCAGTGCAAGGGACAAGGGTTCGATCCCTGGCCAGAGAACTAGATCCCACATGAGGCAGCTAAGAGTTCATATGCTGCAACTAAATATCCTGCGGGCTGCAACGAAGATCGAAGATCCTGCATGCTGCAACTAAGACCCAGCACAGCCAAATAAATAAATATTTTTTTAAAAAAAGAAAGAAACAAAGAAGTGAGGGCTGGGAAGACCACAGGCAGGCAAGGGTGTCTCCGCGCAGTAGTCATGCCGTCTCTAGGGAGGTGGCTGGGGCCGTGGTTCCAGTAGCCGAGTACCTATCTAGTGCTACCCCTTGGTTGGATGGCCATGGTGTCTGCACCAGGAGCAGCATCTAAGAGGTGCTCTGAAGCATGATTTGGAGTGTGATTTCTAGTTGCATAACCTCTGATTTTAGTTTTCTTGCCCTCCAGGAAATTCACTAAGCAACACAATATTGTTTTATTAAATTTCTTTTCTGCTTACACACTGAAAGTCACTTTCTGTTGCTTGCTACCCAGAACGCTGACCAATACAGGCAAGTATGGCAGAAGAGAGCAGCACCCACCGAATAACCATCAGCTCCTTCCCTCGCCCAGCCTCCCTTTTGCTTATGCTGGGACCATGTGACTATTTCTAGCTGAGACTGTGAGCACAATGACAGGTGTCATTTTGGAGTCTAATGAACTGATAGTTACCTCCATGGTTTGGAAGCTACCCATTGAGACAATGGCATCATGAAATGAAGGAAGTCTGGGATCCTGGGTCACCAGATGGAAAACACCCCTGCCAGCCCACATCAATTCAGTTCAGTCGCTCAGTCGTGCCCTACTCCTTGCGACCCGATGAACTGCGGGACACCAGGCCTCCCTGTCCATCACCAACTCCCAGAATTTACCCAGACTCATGTCCACTGAGTCGGTGATGCCATTCAGCCATCTCACCCTCTGTCATGCCCTTCTCCTCCTGCCTTCAATCTTTCCCAACATCAGGGTCTTTTCAAATGAGTCAGCTCTTCTCATCAAGTGGCCAAAGTATTGGAGTTTCAGCTTCAACATCAGTCCTTCCAATGAACACCCAGGACTGATCTCCTTTAGGATGCACTGGTTGGATCTCCTTGCAGTCCAAGGGACTCTCAAGGGTCTTCTCCAACACCACAGCTCAAAAGCATCAATTCTTTGGTGCTCAGCTTTCTTTATAGTCCAACTCTCACATCCATACATGACTACTGGAAAAACCATAGCCTTGACTAGACGGACTTTTGTTGACAAAGTAATGTCTCTGCTTTTTAATATGCTGTCTAGGTGGGTCATAACTTTCCTTCTAAGAAGTAAGCGTCTTTTAATTTCATGGCTGCAATCACCATTTGCAGTGATTATGGAGCCCCCCAAAATAAAGTCAGCCACTGTTTCCACTGTTTCCCATCTATTTGGCATGAAGTGATGGGACCGGATGCCATGATCTTTGCTTTCTGTTATTGCATAAGGAAGAGACCAGCACATAGTACCTCCACTGAGACCAGCACATAGTATCCCCACTGAGACCAGCACATAGTACCTCCACTGAGACCAGCACATAGTACCCCCACTGAGACCAGCACATAGTATCCCCACTGAGACCAGCACATAGTACCTCCACTGAGACCAGCGCATAGTATCCCCACTGAGGCCAGCACATAGTACCCCCACTGAGACCAGCACATAGTACCTCCACTGAGACCAGTGCATAGTACCCCCACTGAGGCCAGCACATAGTACCCCCACTGAGACCAGCACATAGTACCCCCACTGAGACCAGCGCATAGTATCCCCACTGAGGCTGCGGGTTCATCTGTCACTGCAGCACTGCCTGGTCCATCCTAACTATTACAGAAAGTTTCAGGATCAGATTTTTTAAAAAAGCAAGTGGCGTGAAGCATGATGAAAAGAGGAGAAAAGATGGGGAGAATGGTCTGAAATAACACTGAAGTTATTAATAACATGGTTTGTATTTTTTTACTTTGTGATTAAAAGGCCCCAGAAGGTTTTAGAGAGAAACAGATATAGCCAAACCCTGAAGCAGAATGCCTTTCCCACAGCTTATAGGAACGAGGAGCTTGAGACACGTGTGTGTCGGTGTGGGGGTGTGTGTGTGGTGGGGGTGGGGTCTCAAAAGACCCCTAACCAACCCTCCGCGACTGTCACATACTTCCCACTTGGAAGCTCTTAAGGAGTTACCTGGCCTCTTCTTGTATGTTTTCATTGACAGGAAATGCACTTCTTTCTAGTACTCCTCATTTTACTGAGGGATTTCTCAGAGCTTTTTCATTTTCCTATAGCCTCTCTCTACTGGTAAACCCCAGCAACTCTGAACACACTTGCCGTTCCTCAGAGGCCCCACACAGAACTTTCTGCCATGTTCATGCTCTACTGAACATATATCCTCTGAACATTGGCCTCCCAAAATCTGTCTCCAGCAGAACTGGATGCTGAAAGCAGGGTTGGGGTAAAGGCTTAGGGATCCAGGATCTCTGCACTGAGAGTCTGATCAGCCCAGCAGGAGAGAAGAATATGCCAGAAGGGGCTCACACAATCTGTTGTGTTCTCATCGCGCTCCTCCCACATCCCTCAGAGAGAGCAGAGGGGATATTTGAATCTCTGGGCCAGGCTCCCTCTGCCTGCCCTTGTCCACATCCCCAGCCCAACCTTCAGCTCCATGAGCTGATGCAGCAGGAATTTATTTACAAATTCATTATCCCTGTGAATCATGTCCAGCTTGAGTTGGGGCTTAACACAGAGCTGAGGGGAGGTCCTTCAAACAGCTGTGCCCATGAAGCTTGGGGAGGGGACGGGCCAGGACAAGTAGGGACTCACTGCGCCAAGAGCCAAGAGGGCAGATGGGAGCAGGGCATGGGAGATGGCTCGTGCCAGCCCTGGGGTTTGGTCTGGCTCTAGCAATCGTAGGGCTTTTCCAAACTCTGGCTTAATTCCAACACAGAGGCCCCAGATGGAAGATCTGGCTTGCAGCCATCCTTAACTTCTAAGTCCCCAAAGGTACCAGGGCGCTTGAGAGAGAAGAGAAGCAGCGACCAACGTGTTTCTGACTTCTATCCCAGCAGGAATGCCGCTGCTCCACCAACCACTAGGGTGGAAGATTTTATATCAATACGCTAGTGTTATTCAAATGCAAGCGAAGACCGTTAACTTCTTCCAACTTCTCTTACAACCAGTATTTTATTTCATCACTGTACATAAATTTATCCATCTCCGTTTGAAAGAAAGGGGTTCAAAGCTCTGAAGGGCGGAGAGTCTGGCCCAAGACCAATTATAATAAATGGTGTAGTCCAGGACTTAAAGTCAAATCCTTAACTCCACATCCACACTAACCCAAACCTCAATACCTGCCTCTTCATTCTGACTGCCTTCTGAAATGCAGAATGATGGTTCAACTGTCAGGTTTACTTGGGGAAATAGAAACTCTCCAGATCTTTCAAACAGAAGGAGATTTAATACAAGACATAGATGTCATGGTAGATATAGATTATTTGCAAAATTGGCCATGATTATTCTCCTCCCTATATTCAAGTGATGTGACTTTGAATTTGGGCTGGTCTTGTAGCTTAGTTTGGTCAATAGAATATGACCAAAGTGATGCTACTCCACTTTCAAGCCTAACCCTCAAGACACCTTGCATTGTTCTGTGTGCCTTCTTAGAACCCTGCACAGTCAACATGCATACAAGAGTGAGAGACCATGTGGAGTACAGGCTACTCATCCCAGTTAAGGCCACTCTGGACCAATCAGCCTGTAGACCACCTTGCACCTGAGTTCAGATGCATGAGTGATCCCAGCTAAGAACAGAAGGATGGCCCAGCTGAGCCCAGCCTAAATCCTGATCCACGATGTTGTGAGCTAAATATATCATTTTTGCTTTAAATGAATAACTGTGAGCTACTCATTATTCAGCAAAAGCTAACTGACACAGTACCTACAAAACTTTTAGAACAGCTAAAAACTGAAGGCTACTGTATAAATTTAAGGAGTGAAGTTTTGGGACTTCCCTGGTGGCCCAGTGGCTAAGACTCTGCTCCCAATGCAGGGGCCCCAGGCTGAATCCCTGGTCAGGGAACTAGATCCCGCACACCAAAACTAAGACCCAGCACAGCTAAATCAATCAACCAATCAATAAATAATTTTTTAAAAAGAAATTTGTTTGTAAAAAGGAAGGGAGGGATAGTTAGGGAGTTTGGGATCGATATTTACATACCGCTCTATTTAAAATGGGTAACCAACAAGGTCCCACTGTGTAAAGCACAGGGGACTCTGCTCAATGTTATATGGCAGCCTGGATGGGAGGGAGTTTGAGGGAAAATGGATACATGTATATGTATAGCTGAGTCCCTTTGCTGTCCACTTGAAACTATCACAACAGTGTTAATTGACTATCAGTCAGTCAGTCAGTTCAGTCACTCAGTCATGTCCAACTCTGTGACCCCATAAATCGCAGCACGCCAGGCCTCCCTGTCCATCACCAACTCCCGGAGTTCACTCAGATTCACGTCCATCGAGTCAGTGATGCCATCCAGCCACCTCATCCTCTGTGGTCCCCTTCTCCCAATCGTCTCCTGCCCCCAATCCCTCCCAGCATCAGAGTCTTTTCCAATGAGTCAGCTCTTCGCATGAGGTGACCAAAGTACTGGAGTTTCAGCCTCAGCATCATTCCTTCCAAAGAAACCCCAGGGCTGCTCTCCTTCAGAATGGACTGGTTGGATCTCCTTGCAGTCCAAGGGACTCTCAAGAGTCTTCTCCAACACCACAGTTCAAAAGCATCAATTCTTCAGTGCTCAGCTTTCTTCACAGTCCAACTCTCACATCCATACATGACCACTGGAATTGACTATGCTCCAATGTAAAATAAAAAAATTTTTAATGAAATATTAAAAGCAAACAAAAAAAAAAAGTGAAGTTTCTCTGCAAACTTTCAGAAATAAAGAAATTGCAGGGTCAGCAGGAAGCACTACAGGGCTCGCAGATGCTCCCGACATCGTGACTCAAACAGGAGAATTCTGAGGTTGTTTTAAAACCTCACCTCTGCCATTGCCCTCCAGCCTACCCACCACAGTTAGAGGACAATGAGATGGCTTTGGCTTCTTTCCTTCTGAATCTCATGTAATTACCACTCCAGGAAAGAATCTAACCTGGAACCTGGATGGCAAGTGTTCTCAGAAATGTAGTTATCAGGCTTCCATCCCCTGGTACAGAAAAGAGAGCACAGAAGCAGAAAAGTGAGGCTGGGCTGCCAAAGGCACTGGGGTCTACTCTGCCTCACACATACCTTCTGAAGATACTTAAAATATCAGGAAGGACTTCAGTTTCCACTGCTCCCCATTAGCACTAGTTCTCCTTTTGGATTCACATGGGCCTACTAGCTTACTTCATTCTCATTTAAGATCTGCAATAAAGCAATGGCTGAATGTTCAGGTACCTGAAATGTCATAGGGAGAAGTCCCCAGAAATAAGGATGATCTATATAATTTCCCCAACTACCACTCTGATGACTCCATTCTTCTAGTGTCTACATCAAGTTTGGGAAGGAAGGAGGTAGCAAAATCCAGTTCTCTGCTTTGTCAAGATGGGAAAACTGGTCTGGGAGCACTAACAAAACGTAGAGATGACGAGCTAAGAGCAAGGAGCTTGGGACCCTGAGTCTTCTCTCTCTATCACTAAATCGTTAAGTTCTGCTGGGATCTAATTATAATAGCCCATGTTTGAGACAGATAGAGAGAGATTTGAGGGTTCCTCTGAGAATCTGAATTCATGACAATTTGAAACTCTAAGTGCCTGCAGAATCTCTGCTCCAGCAGAAGGATTCCCTTCCATGTCTCCCCTCGGGCCAAGCTCCCCAGGCTGCCTTGGTCTTGACCCCCTTTGAACAAGCTCATTCACTCCTATGGTTTCAATTTCCATTGAAATACTGATGGCTTCCAGATATCCAAGCCTGTACATCCAACTAACTGTTTAATATTGCTACTGGGATTGCCCACGGGTCTTCCACCCTGTGGAGGTCCTTCCCTCTAAACCAGCACCAGCCACCACCAGTTCACCTGGTGGCATCACCAAGTCATCCAAGCCAAGAATTTCCCCATCTCCCAGGTTTATTTCCATAACCAGCTCCCTGTCTGGTTTCTTGGCCTCCAGTCTTATGCCTCCAATCAGTGAGTCCTACAGCTGCCAGAGGAAGCTCCCCAATCACACACCTGCCATGACCCTTTCTAGATTGAAGCACTTTATCATCAATCTGTGACCTATAGGATAACATCTCAACTCCTTGGTCTGGCGTTCAAGGCCTTCTCTGTGCTGGTTCCTGCCAACATCTTCAACACTATCCAATTTCACATTGTCCCTCAGCCACACTGAACTGCCTGGGATGCCCAAAGCTGTCAAAACCTTTATGCCTCTAGTCAGCATCACTCTACCTACATCTGGGGGCTTCCCAGGTGACACTGATGGTAAATAACCTGCCTGCCAATGCAGGAGACGTAAGAGACCCAGGTTTGATCCCTGGGTTGAGAAGATCCCCTGGAGAAGGAAGTGGCAATGCACTCCAGTATTCTTGCCTGGAGAATCCCATGGACAGAGGAGCCTGATGGGCTACAGTCCATAGTGTTACAAAGAGTCAGACACCACTGAACTGACTTAGCACACACGTTAACCCCTCTTGTCCAGCTCAGTGCTTTTCCTGTGGGCTGCCCCAGTACCATTGTAATTACCTTTAAACTCTATCTACCCCACAAGTTTGGAAGCTCCATGAAAGCTGAGGCCATGCCCCCAGGTTCCTCTTTATATCTCAGTGCCCATTGGGAGTGGAAAGCAGTAAATGATTGTTAAACCAAATCATGAGCTTCCCCAGATGCTGTGAAGTTCATGGTAGAGAGTGTGTTCAATCCATCATAATATAATAACAGTAATAGCTAAATATTTTTAGTGCTTACTTTGGACCANCTTTATATCTCAGTGCCCATTGGGAGTGGAAAGCAGTAAATGATTGTTAAACCAAATCATGAGCTTCCCCAGATGCTGTGAAGTTCATGGTAGAGAGTGTGTTCAATCCATCATAATATAATAACAGTAATAGCTAAATATTTTTAGTGCTTACTTTGGACCAGAAGGTTTACAGACATTATTAGCTCATTTAATCCTCCTTGCAACCTCAAGAGATATTACTGTTATTATCCTGATTTGTAGATAAAAAACTGAGATTTAAAGAGGTTGAATAACTTGCCCAAGTCATTCAGCTAGCGTGCAGTGAAATCAGACACTTGTCCTCCCTTTGAGATCACACAGGCATTACTAACTTATTTAATCCTCATTTACACCCATCTGTGGGCTCCAACCCTGGCTGATCCCTATAGAGATAAGAAGATTTCACCTACATGTCTGCACTTCAGGCTTAAGAATAAAAACGAAGGGACAGAGGACCTGGATGTGTTATCTTGATGCTATGCAACACCCTCCCACTCCAGGCTAGTCTGCTCGCAGCAGTGAAGGACCGAATGACTGAAAGGATTGGAAATCAGGTGGTCCACACACTTGACCACTAGACATATGGCCTCTCTAGTGTTCCCCCTTCATAGTACAGCCAACTCCATCACCGCATGGTGAGGGGTGGGGTGGTATGGTGAGGGATGGGGTGGTATGGTGAGGGGTGGGGTGGTATGGTGAGGGGTGGGGTGGTATGGTGAGGGATGGGGTGACATGGAGTCCCATCTTCCTTTGTCAGATTGCTAACAAGTACAGGCAGCCTCCATATCCATGAGTTTCACATCTACCAATTCAACCAATGGCAGGCCAAATAACGGTCCGAGGAATATGTGGATATGGAGGGTCAATCTTATACCTTACTCCACAAATATCTGTAAGGGCTTAGATAATTAAATAAGCTTTCTTGCTGCAGCAATTATCAGAGCCTTTAATATGCCAGTGTTGTTTTGAACAAAAGATATGTAGCATTTCCTGCACTTGTTGGACCACAGTGAGCTTCATTTCCTCAGACCTCTGCCAGGACTAGGGACCCATGGAACACAGTTTGGCAAACATTAATTCCTGGGGCACATCCCTCCAGAGGCCTGGCTGCACTTGGTCTTCATGAGATTCACCAGATCCTTTCCAATAAATTTTCTTCCCTGCTGAAGTTAACTCAGGTCAGTTTCTATCAGTTGCAATGACAGATCTTGACTGAGACACACCCTCACTTGCCCTCAGAAAGGCCATATCTTTGGCAACTTCTGTGATTTACACTCAGAGGTAGAACATGAGAGAAGGATCTGGGGAGACCCAAGCAGTCAGATGTGGTCATGGCAGGCTGCAACTGATACCCACCACTGAGGGGTCATGCTCAGAAATGCATGCTAAAGGACTCCTGGATCTTTTTTTTCAGTTTCCCTTCCTGATGAGAAGGTAAAAGTGAAGTCACTCAGTCGTGTCCGACTCTTTGCGACCCCATGGACTGTAACCTACTAGGCTTCTCTGTCCGTGGGATTCTCCAGGCAAGAATACTGGAGTGGATTGCCATTTCCTTCTCCAGGGGATCTTCCTGACCCAGGGATCGAACCCGGGTCTCCCGCATTGGAGGCAGACGCTTTAACCTCTGAGCCACCAGGGAAGCCCAATGAAGAGAAAGTTACCATTTTTAGAGAAAGAGAACTGTGACTTATGCTTTCGGATTCCTGTGGCTGAGTTTATGTCCTTTTGATATTTCTATCATGTTTCTGGCCGTTACAGAAGTTTCCCTTCCTCCAGGATGTTGAAGGAGGGGGTCACAAGTCTCTTCCCATCTCCATTCATCCCAGCTCTGACACACACACACACAAACACCCTACTTCTGTTTAGTTTCTCCCAAGTCTACACTCTGGGTTGAGGAAGGGCTTACGGGTAGATATAATGCCCATCCTTGACAAACACATGTTCCATATTGGTTTCTGGGAGAGACAGAAGCCTTGACTTGCAGAATATCCCCTTTCTAATCATGGCCACACCCTAGGCGAGCTGAAGTTCCATTCTCTTAGCTGACAGAGCCTGTCTACAATGAGAGTGGAGGTGGGTTGGTTGCCACCAAAATGGCAGCAAGGGTGGACAGAACTGAACTAGGTTTCTCCTGCACTCCATCCACACTGCCTGAGCCATACTGCATAGCCATGCTAAGGGACAAGAGAGTGGCTTGGAGATAGAACCAGACCTGGTCACTCCATGGAGAAAGATGCTGTTCCCCAGAGCCCTGGGCAGCAAAGACCACTCATTCTCATGCTCCCCAAATTGCAGGCTGGGATTGGGTCCATCTTGCCTCTTACTCCTTGCCATCACTCACCATCACATGTGAAAGACCCCTGCTCCTTGAGGCTCATGCCACCTGGCTACAGTACCACCCCCCACACGTCCTGAGCCATCCACCATTCTTCCAGTCCTGTCCCAAGATCATTGACGACTTTGGCATTAAGATGCAGCCCTCATCTCCACTGAGACCTTACCCTGGTGACTTCTGTTTCCACATGAATGCCCCATCCAATACCCTGGGTGCTCAGTTCCTTAATCTCCTGCATGAAGACATTCTCCCTCTCTCCACTCCAGCCAGTCACCCACGGATTTGGCCATGCTCTAGGCTTTGTCATCACCTTGAACTGGCCTATTTCTACCACTCTGAAATCATAAATTCTGTCCAGATCATTCTTTCTGTTTTGCAACTTTTTTTTTGTCCTAAAATACACATAACGTAAAATATACCACCTTAATAATGTTTAAATATATAGCTCAGCGGTATTTTATATATATATATATTCTTATGGTGAATATATTATCAGTAACACTTGCTATTTTCTGGGGTTTTTTGGTTCTTTTTTTAAGATAATAGTCATCATATGGATATGGGTGGTATCTTATTGTGGTTTTGATTTGCCTTTCCCTAATGATTAATTCGGAGAAGGCAATGGCAAGCCACTCCAGTACTCTTGCCTAGAAAATCCCATGGATGGAGGAGCCTGGTAGGCTGCAGTCCATGGGGTCGCTAGGAGTCGGTCGCGAGTGAGCGACTTCACTTTCACTTTTCGCTTTCACACAATGGAGAAGGAAATGGCAACCCACTCCAGTGTTCTTGCCTGGAGAATCCCAGGGACGGGGGAGCCTGTTGGGCTGCCGTCTATGGGGTCGCACAGAGTCGGACACGACTGAAGCGACTTAGCAGCAGCAGCAGCAGCAGCAGCAATGATTAATTATTTTGCATATGATTTCATTTGTTTATTATGCATTTGCAGATCTCCTTTGAAGAAATGTCTATTCAAGTCCTTTGCCCGTTTGTGAATAAGCTTGCTTGGCTTTGGGTTGCTGTTGGGTTTTAGGAGTTCTCTATATATTCTGGATATTAATCCCTTACCAGATATATGGTTTGCAAATATGTCCTCCCATTCTGTGTGTTGCCTTTTTACTCTATAAATCAGAACCATCAGACATTCTCTTTCAGGCCCTCTTCATCCCCACTAAACCCACCCTTGCTTTCTTTCTTCGTCCAATAAGAGGGTGTCCCTTCCTACCCAAAACTATTCCCACTCCCATGAACTCCCTGGATTCCAACCTAGTTGGCCTTCACCAAAAAATCCCATTTTCTTGATAATCCTTGTAGGAGCTACACTTCAAAGATGCCTCCCACTCTCAGTGAACTATTCCTTTTGGTATTCAGACCCTTATACACTGCTGCCACACTAAATTTGTCCTGTCTGCATAGATCTAGGAGAACGCAAAGAAAGTAACTCTGCACGACTTCCAAGGCTGGGTCATAAGCACCTTGTGACCTCAGCCCTGAGCTCTTGGAACACTTGATCTTGGGAACCCTGAGCTACTTTATAAGAATGCTATTACACTGAGACCACCACGCTGTTAGGCAGCCCAAGTTAGCTACCTGAAGAGGCCACACAGACAATGAATGATGCTGGCCAGATTCCCAGCTGTTCCAGCCACCCTAGCCGAGATGCCAGCATGTGAGTGAAGGTGCTATCTCACACATAGAGGACTGAGGTCCCACACAGTCCCTCCCATCTCCAACTGCACGCCTCCAAGCCTTCATCTAAGCCCTTCATCTCTTTGTAGCATTTCCATGCTGTGAGCCACTCTTTCTTTCTTGAAATGTTCTCGCTTGGCTCCTCCAGTGCCATTTCCTTCTAGCTTTCTCAGAATCTGACTGCTTGTTCTTGTCTCCACCATGATCTCCTTATTTTCTGCCACTCTCTTTGCTATTTTTGTGGGGGAGTATATAAATGTAATATGTTTTGAACATTCAAAAGATGTAAAACTGTGTACAGTGAAATTTTTCTTTCTCACCCCTCTCTCTTAACCACAAGATTCTTTTCCCGAGAGGCAATCAATGTTACCACTCATGTATTCATGTATTTCTCCACAGACATAATAGGTATAACCAGGCATATATCTATAGATTCTGCCTCTCCACACACATATACATTTTTTCCCACAAGATTGGCATTCTATATCAATAAGATATACCTTACTGTCTTCACAACAGTGTATCTTAGAGATCTTTCCAAATCAGAACATCACAAACGCCTTCATCCTGTCCGTTATACCTACATAGTATACTCTTGTATGTGTGTGTCTGTTTGGGTTGCTTTCTATCTTTTGCTATGGCAAACAATGTTGTAATAACTAATCTCATATGCATCAATGCATCATTTTTCAGATGTGGGAATCTTTCCCTCGTTTAAATTCTTAGCAGTGGTTAGGTCAAAAGCATTTTTAATGTCAGAAGATATTGCCAAATTTCCCTCCTTTGCGTTGTACCATCTCAACTTGCATCAGCAATGCATGAGCGTCTGTTTCCCCATCCAATGTGTTACCAAACACTTTGATCTTGGCCAAACTGAGAGATGAAATTGTGAAACTTTAACTATATTTCTCCTATTATGAATAATGGGGCATTTTTTCTTAGGTGTTGGTAACTCTGTACACCTTGTCCATCTTTCTTCTGTGTTGTTGATCTGCTTTACATTGATGTGTGGAAATTCTTTATATAATAGGGAAGTAAACTCTGTAAGTGGAGCTACAAATACTTTCCCAAGTTTCTCTTTTGACTTTATGTCTGTTGGGTTTTGCTGTACAGAAGTTTTGTGTTAATAATTAAAATTGCCGGTCTTCTCTTTTATGGCTTCTGAGTTGTGTTGCCCTTAGAAAGTTTTAAAATGCTCTCTTGTTTCTGGTACATTTAAGGCTTCATTTTGTTACATTTACATCTTTGTCTCATGTGGAATTTATTCTACTCTAAAGTATGAGGTATGGATCCAACTTTTTTTTTCCAGATGGTCCTCCAGTTGCCTCAACTTCATTTATTAAATAACGCATTTTCCCACTCAATTTGGAATGCCATATTTACCTTAGACAATATTCTCATGTATAATTTCTGGAGCTACATTTTGTTCCACTGAGTTGTCTAGTACTATGGTTTATGCAATATAGCTTTATAATACGATTTAATTTCTGATGGGGCTAGATATCCATTTTTTTCCCCAGATATTCTGTGAGTATTAATGCCATCAAGAAATATGAACAGGCTAAGAGAGCTTTTACTCTGCTTGAAAGCCCATCAGTTAGCCTGCTCTGTTTCCTGGATGCTGGCAGAAGACATGAGACTTCTGGGTTAAAGACAAAGGACTTTATTACTCACAACAACAGCAATGGCCAGAATATCAGCCTTTGTGACGGGCCCATGAGCCCCAGTTCTCACAGGGTGGCAAGACAATGTCCAGATGATGCCTGCACACGCAGTGGGTTGGGTTACAGCAGAAGAATCTTGAGTTTCCTGGTAGATTTTCAGTTGCTCAGTTCAGTTCAGTTCAGTTGCTCAGTCGTGTCTGACTCTTTGTGACCCTGTGAATTGCAGCACGCCAGGCCTCCCTGTCCATCACCAACTCCCGGAGTTCACTCAGACGCACGTCCATCGAGTCGGTGATGCCATCCAGCCATCTCATCCTCGGTCGTCCCCTTCTCCTCCTGCCCCCAATCCTTCCCAGCATCAGAGACTTTTCCAATGAGACAACGCATTGTGGCCAAAGTTGCTCAGTCACGTCCAATTCTTTGTGACCCCTTGGACTGCAGGACACCAGGCTTCCCTGTCCTCAACTGTTCCCAGATCTCACTCAAATTCATGTCCATTGAGTTGGTGATGCCATCCAACCATCTCATCCTCTGTCACCCACTTCTCCTTCTGCCCTCAGTCCTTCCCAGCATCAGGGTCTTTTCCAGAGAGTTGGCTCTTTACATCATGTAGCCAAAGTATTGGAGGGTCAGCATCAGTTCTTCCAATGAATATTCAGGGTTGATTTCCTTTAGGATTGACTGGCTTGATTTCTTTTCTGTCCAAGGGACTCTCAAGAGTCTTCTTCAGCACCACAATTCAAAAGCACTCAGCTTTCTTTATGGTCCAACTCTCACATCTATACATGACTACCGGAAAAAACCATAGCTTTGACTATATGGACCTTTGTCAGCAAAGTGATGCTTTTGCTTTTTAATACACTGTCTAGGTTTGTCATAGCTTTCCTTCAAAGGAGCAAGCATGTTTAATTTATGGCTACAGTCACTGTCCACAATGATTTTGGAGCTTAAGAAAAGAAAATCTGTCACTGCTTCCACTTCTTCCCCTTTTATTTGCCATGAAGTAATGGGAGTGAAAGTAGGAAGTCAAGAAACTTGGGGGTAACAGGCAAATTTGGCCTTGGAGTACAGAATGAAGCAGGGCAAAGTTTAATAGAGTTTTGCCAAGAGAACACACTGGTCACAGCAAACACTCTCTTCCAACAACACAAGAGAAGACTCTACACATGGACATCACCAAATGGTCAACACCAAAATCAGATTGATTATATTCTTTGCAGCCAAAAATGGAAAAGCTCTATACAGTCAGCAAAGACAAGACCGGGAGTTGACTGTGGCTCAGATCATGAACTCCTTATTGCCAAATTCAGACTCAAATTGAAGTATGTGGGGAAAGCCACTAGGCCATTCAGGTATGATCTAAATCAAATCCCTTATGATTATACAGTAGAAGTGAGAAATAGATTTAAGGGCCTAGATCTGATAGATAGAGTGCCCAATGAACTATGGAATGAGGTTCGTGACATTGTACAGGAGACAGGGATCAAGACCATCCCCATGGAAAAGAAATGCAAAAAAACAAAATGGCTGTCTGGGGAGGCCTTACAAATAGCTGTGAAAAGAAGAGAAGTGAAAAGCAAAGGAGAAAAGGAAAGATATAACCATGTGAATGCAGAGTTCCAAAGAAGAGCAAGGAGAGATAAGAAAGCCTTCCTCAGTGATCAATGCAAAGAAATAGAGAAAAACAACAGAATGGGAAAGACTAGAGATCTCTTCAAGAAAATTAGAGATACCAAGGGAACATTTCATGCAAAGATGAGCACAATAAAGGACAGAAATGGTATGGACCTACCAGAAGCAGTAGATATTAAGAAGAGGTGGTAAGAATACACAGAAGAACTGTACAAAAAAGATCTTCATGACCCAGATAATCATGATGGTGTGATCACTAATCTAGAGCCAGACATCCTGGAATGTGAAGTCAAGTGGGCCTTAGAAAGCATCACTATACACAAAGCTAGTGGAGGTGATGGAATTCCAGTTGAGCTATTTCAAATCCTGGAAGATGATGCTGTGAAAGTGCTGCACTTTATATGCCAGCAAATCTGGAAAACTCAGCCAAGGCCACAGGACTGAAAAAGGTCAGTTTTCATTCCAATCCCAAAGAAAGGCAATGCCAAAGAATGCTCAAACTACCACACAATTGCACTCATCTTACATGCTAGTAAAGTCATGCTCAAAATTCTCCAAGCCAGGCTTCAGCAATATGTGAACCGTGAACTAAGAAGACTCTTGAGAGTCCCTTGGACTGCAAGGAGATCCAACCAGTCCATTCTGAAGGAGATCAACCCTGGGATTTCTTTGGAAGGAATGATGCTAAGGCTGAAACTCCAGTACTTTGGCCACCTCATGAGAAGAGTTCACACATTGGAAGAGACTCTATGCTGGGAGGGATTGGGGGCAGGAGGAGAAGGGGACGACCGAGGATGAGATGGCTGGATGACATCACTGACTCAATGGACGTGAGTCTGAGTGAACTCCGGGAGTTGGTGATGAACAGGGAGGCTGGTGTGCTGTGATTCATGGGGTCGCAAAGAGTCGGACACGACTGAGCGACTGAACTGAACTGAACTGAACTGAACCACGCTTATGGCAAAAAGTGAAGAGGAACTAAAAAGCCTCTTGATGAAAGTGAAAGAGGAGAGTGGAAAAAGTTGGCTTAAAGCTCAACATTCAGAAAACTAAGATCATGGCATCTGGTCCCATCACTTCATGGGAAATAGATGGGGAAACAGTGGAAGCAGTGTCAGACTTTATTTGGGGGGGGCTCCAAAATCACTGCAGATGGTGACTGCAGCCATGAAATTAAAAGACGCTTATTCCTTGGAAGGAAAGTTATGACCAACCTAGATAGCATATTCAAAAGCAGAGATATTACTTTGCCAACAAAGGTCCATCTAGTCAAGACTATGGTTTTTCCTGTGGTCATGTATGGATGTGGGAGTTGGACTGTGAAGAAAGCTGAGTGCCAAAGAATTGATGCTTTTGAACTGTAGTGTTGGAGAAGATTCTTGAGAGTCCCTTGGACTGCAAGGAGATCCAACCAGTCCATCCTAAAGAAGATCAGTCCTGGGTGTTCATCGGAAATACTGATGCTAAAGCTGAAACTCCAATACTTTGGCCAGCTCATGCAAAGAGCTGACTTATTGGAAAAGACCCTGATGCTGGGAGGGATTGGGGGCAGAAGGATAAGGGGATGACAGAGAATGAAATGGCTGGATGGCATCACCAACTCAATGGACATGAGTCTGAGTGAACTCTGGGAGTTGGTGACGGACAGTGAGGCCTGATGCACTGTGATTCATGGGGTCGCAAAGAGTCGGACACGACTGAGCAACTGAACTGAATGGGAGTGAATGCCAAGATTTTAGTTTTCTGAGTATTGAATTTTAAGCCAGCTTTTTCACTTTCCTCTTTCACTTTCATCAAGAGGCTCTTTAGTTCCTCTTCACTTTCTGCCATTAGAGTGGTATCATGTGCATATCTGAGGTTGTTGAAATTTTGCCTGACAATCTTGATTCCACCTTGTGATTCATCCAGACTGGCATTTTGCATGATGTACTCTGCATATAAGTTAAATAAGCAGGGTGACAATATATAGCCTTGATGTACTTCTTTCCCACTTTTGACAGTCTTTTGTTCCATATCTGGTTCTAACTATTGCTTCTTAACCCACATCCAGATCTCTCAGGAGACAGGCAAGGTGGTCTGGTATTCCCATCTCTTTAAGAATTTTCCACAGTTTGTTGTGATCCACACAGTCAAAGGTTTTAGCACAGTCAAGGAAGCAGGTAGATATTTTTCTTCAATTTACTTTTTCTCCATGATACAACAAATGTTGGCAATTTGATCTCTGGTTCCTCTGCCTTTTTGAAATCCAGCTTGTACATCTGGAAGGTCTCGGTTCGTGTATTGCTGAAGCCTAGCTTGAAGGATTTTGAGCATTACTTTGCTAGCATTTGAGATGAGCACAATTGTATAGTAATTAGAACATTCTCCAGCATTGTCCTTCTTTGGGATTGGGATGCAAATTGACTTTTTCCAGTCCTGAGGCCACTGCTGAGTTTTCCAAATTTGCTAACATATTGAGTGCAGCACTTTAACAGCATCATATTTGGAGATTTTAAATAGCTCAGCTGGAATTCCATCTTGAGTTTAGGGAATCTAAATCTTTTATAATGGACAGTAAGCCTGCCTGGGTTTTGCTCCAGAAGACTTCATATTTATTATACTGACCAATAAACGAAGTTCTCCAGAGGGAGCCATTACCTCTATTTTCCAAGGGAGTTCACTACACGAACATCCCTAAACAGACAGTCTGGGAAAAAGGTAGCTATTGCTTCTGCTCACCCAAAACATGAGAAGCCCATGGAGAACAGTCTTTTCAACACTTGTTTATCCTTCCATATGAACTTGAGAATCAGTCTAAAAAACAACAAAGTCTTAGTTTTTATGGAGAATCCTATTAAATTCTAAATTATCTGAGGGAGAATGGACAATTTTATGATGTGAATTTTCCTATCCAAAACTTTTATTCAAATGCTTTCCTGTCCCTTGGAAGCATTTTAATGCTTTCTCCACTTAGATTTTGCACATTTCTTGTTACACTTATTCCTAAGATTTTTAAACCCTTTTTTGTTGCTATTGTAAATGTTTTCAGTTCTCATTTTATCTCTAACAGGTTGTCATTAATTCCTGCTCTTTAAATGAATGGTTTTCCTCCAGGGTCCCTCTCAAACTTCTTCTCTTCTTACTAGAAGATTTCCCCCGATATCTCATTCTCTCCCAAAACTTCAATGAGCATCTGCCAGCCGATGCCTCCCGTCCTGTCATCTCCAGCCCTGGTCGCTCTCAGGAGTTCCTGACACATATGCTGTGGACGCCCCTGGGTACTTCACACCCAGCCAACAGTGAAATTAAACTCCTCATCCTTCTCCCCAAACCACCTCCTCCTCTGTCACTCCAGCCTCAGTTAATGGCACCAGCGTTCACCCAGGTTCCTCCCAGCAAACGGGCGAGGCTTTCCTTCACCCTCGTTTCCAGTCAGTTGCCCAGTCTTTTCTGTTCTTCCTCTTCAATTCCACTTGAATCTGTGCCCCTATCTTCACCCTCACTGCCACGACCTGAATGAATGGAGAGCCCTCTAAGTGACTGCTTGGTCTTGCATCTCCTTCTGTGTGCTTATGCTCAGCCATGTCTGACTCTTTTATGACCCCCTGGACAGTAGCCCACCAGGCTCCTCCGCCCATGGGATTCCCCGGGCAAGAATACTGGAGTGAGTTGCCATTCCCTTCTCCAGGGGATCTTCTTGACCCAGGGATCAGACCGGAGTCTCCTGCACCTCCTACACTGGCAGGTGGATTCTTTACCACTGAGCCACCCAGGCTCCTCTCTGTCATCAATTCCTATCCTGCTGCAGGAGGGGCCCACAGTGTCAGCCACACCCTCTCCCAGAGGCTCCGGATAATATAAAGACCACCATCCCTCCCTGCCAGCTTGCTATCCCCTGGCCATTAGTGACCTGGCCCCTCCCAACTTCTTGAACCTCAAGTCTTCCATTCCCACGCTATCCTGCACTCATGCCTTTCACATCTCTGTGCCCCTATCCTGGAAGATCCTAATCCACCATGGCCCTCTTTACCTGGATACCTCCTACCCCTCCCTAAGGCTCCAATTCAGACATCAGCTCCTCCTGGAAACTTCCTGACACTCACCACTGTATGAGATGCTTTCATTCATTCACTCACTCATTTCCTCATTTCATCAAGCATTTATTTGTTTCTGCACTTGCCAGCTTCATACCACAGATAACAAGATGAACTGAGAACAAGTCACCACCCTCTCAAGACTCACCCACTCAGTTATTGTCATTCCAAATATGGTCTGGAACCAGCAACATCAGCGTTCCAGGGAGCTTGTTAGAAACACAGAGACTCGGACTCCTTCCTGGATCTACTGAATGCAATCTGCATTTGGACAAGATCCCGAGTGATTCTTGTGCACAAAAAGTTGAGAAGCACTGACCCAGGTGACATGTAAACAGAGGAATAGAATAAACACAATAAACGAGGTAAGTGTAACCTTAGAGCAATTCAGAGAGTGTTCTGAGAACATGGGGAGAGATACTAACTAAACAGGGAGGGAGGGACCAAGGGAGGGGCTGGAGGGGTGGGCTCAGGATGGAAAAGCAAGTGGGAGTTGAGGAGAGGGGTCTTCCAGGGAGAAGTCATAGCTTGAGCAAAAGCATGGAGTGGGGAAAGTGTGTCTGCTGGACTGGGGATGTGGGAACCACTGGCTGCAGTGGACCTTGCTGACACATTCTAGCTTCACTTCCTAACACTCCACCCTAGACCCATATCTCATGCCTTCAACCACCCATGGTGGGGCCAGGGGCGAGGTGGAGGGCGGTGCTGGGGCATGGGTAACCACTTACTCAACTGCCAGGCTAAGTCAAGGAGCTCTTAGGTCCCTTCCGAGTAATGCAGCTTGCATTTCAAAGGCACAGTTTGCTGGAATCACATGTGAGGTGCCTTCAGCAGCAGAACCTGATTAGGGATCACAGTTGTGCAGGCCAGGGGAGACATGAAACCAAACTAGAGCAGAGGCAACTTGAGTGGAGAGGAGAGCAGATTCCAGAAAAGTCTGGAGGTCGAGCGGTAGAGACGGATGTGGGAACGATGCCAAGAAAGGAGCAGGAATAATCCTCGGGAGGCAGGTTTGTGCACCTCAGGTTTGTTTTGTGTGTGTGCCCAGTTGTGTCTGACTCTTTGTGACCCCATGGACTGTAGCCCACCAGGCTCCTCTGTCTATGGAACTTTCCAGGCAAGAATACTGGAGCAGGTTGCCATTTCCTATCCCAGGGGATCTTCCTGACCCGGGGATTGAAGCCCCCTCTCCTGAGTCTCCTCCGTCTCCTGCTTTGGCAGGCAGATTCTGTGCCACTGAGCCAGCTGGGAAGACCAGGTTTGTGTCCGTGAATGTAAAACCCTACCGAGGCAGGGGCGATGAGACAAAGACCCAGCATAGGAGCAGAGGTCGTAAGTGCTGTGTTGACTCATTCTGTGTTGGGCACCAAAATCGATTTCCTCCATTAATCCGCATCTGGCAGTCTTCTCAGAAGAAACTATTATGGTCTTCAGTTTACTAAGGAGGAAACCGGCACAGAAAAGTTAAATTACTCATCCAGAACCACACAGCAAGAAGTAGGTGAACTGGGGTCTGAGCTCGGGCCATGACCACTTTGTCACCCCACTTGATGGACTGGCTGCTGACATGCTGGGAGTTAAGGGCCTGCAGACTTCCAGTGGGAGAAGGACGAGAGGGACTGGGGCTCAGGTGAGCCATCAGGTGGGGTATTAACCCACAGAGGTTCCAAGCACCCTTGGGTGGATCGATGAGATGATGCTGGAGGTGGATGGTGTTTGCTAGGGTTGGTGGCAGCGCGTGGGGCTGCACAACCACGTGGCTTCCCAGTGCCCCTTGGGCTGCATTTGCTGGTTTAACCAGAGCTCAATATTAGGCAAATAAGCCATGAAACTTAGGAACTGGCCTCTCCTTCTGGGACCCAGGGCAGAGGCTAGAGAAGAGGGGGATCCTTATTGAAGGAGGGAGACAGACAAGCCAGAGCCAGGCAGCAGATGGGCTTCGGGGTTCAGAAAGCAGACATGCTACTTCACAGGCCCTCCCCCTCCGACCCCAGGGATTCCTCAATAGTGGCGCCCCCACCCACCCAACTCGAGCTTTGTGGACAGCACACCCTTTCCGTCCTTTCTGACCTGGTAGTAGTACCACTTTCAGGTCACCATTTTTAACCGTAAGACAAAGGCAGCGAGTCTCTCCTCGCAGTAGGACCAAATAGTCCTTCCACAAAGAAGGTACTACACATACTGCAGGGACTTTCCACGTCACGGCAGCGGGGAGGGTCTTTTCATTGTGGGTATCAGGGTCAAAGCTGGTCTGGAGAACCAAGGGCCTCCTGCTCCTAGCTCAGGCCCCAACGGCAGCGCTGGGTGTCCAGGTTGGAATCGCTGATTAGCTGACAAGGGCTCCCCAGCCTCTCACCTGGGCTGGCAACCTTAAATACCCACTGGGGGTGGAGGGAAAGTTGAGGCGGGGAAGTACAGCCTGAGAGGACCCCTGTGGTTCAGCCCCAAACCATTATGGTCACCAGATGTGTTAGTTGCTCGGTCGTGTCCAAACTCTTTGCGCCCCTATCTATGAACATCAGCCCGCCAGGCTCCTCTGTCCATGGAATTCTCCAGGAAAGAATACTGGGGTGGGCTGCCAGTCCCTTCTCCAGGGGATCTTCCTGACCCAGGGATTGAACCTGGGTCTCCTGCACTGCAGGCGGATTCTTTACCGTCTGAGCCACCAGGGAAACCCCAGTGTCGCCTGAAACAGGCCACAGACCTCAAATTGCCAGATCATCTGGTCTTGCAAGGAAATACAGAAATTCAAATCTCTATGTGAAATCCCTAGGTTTTTAACATAGACGGCTAATTTATAAATAGTGTAAACATTGGGGTGGCTAGTCTAGTTCAGATCTTGTCTAGGATTTGAACTAGGTCTCATGTCACCCCAGCCTTTGGCAAGGACAAGGATGGCACCTGGCCCTGCCTCTGAGTGTGCACGGACACGACCGTGTGTGTGTTCATATGCGTTCCTACATATGAGCGTGTGAGCAGGGCACGGCCGCAGAGTCCACAGGGATGCCTGTCCCTCTGTGAGCGCAAGCAGCGATGTGCTGTAGGTCAGCCTGGGAGTGAGCACCGTGTGCTCAGTTCTCACATGCGCATCTGCGAATCGCATGAACGAGCGACAGGCTTAAAATGTGTGACAGCACGTGCGTGACCGTGAGCTCGTGTGAGTGCGCACATGTGTGTTAATGCATGTGCACGTGCGCTCCAGGGCGGCCCGTGTTTGCACGCAGAAATGGCCCACTGCCCCAGAGGGGAGCTGCGTGCACACCGGCAGCCAGGGGCGCGCGCTCGGGGACGCGCGTGCGCGCTCCCGCGGCGGGGCGGCGGCCTCGGCCGGCGGAGGGCAGCAGCGCAGCTGCGCCCGGGGCGCTGCAGGAGGGAGGAGCGCGGCGCGCGGCCGCAACCATTAGTCACCAGATGTCACGTTCTGCTGCCAAGGCGGCGCCGGGCGCAGACAATGGCCTCGCAGACCGCGGGGCGGGCCGGGCCGGCCCCCGGCCCCAAAGCCGCGCCTCTGCTGACACCTACAGTCTCGAGCCCACCCTCGGCCGGCCCCTCTGCGCTCCGCGACGCCAGGCTGCCGCTGCGCTCTCCTTGGCACTTTGCCTTGCCGCCTCCACCTTCTCCATTCCCCTCCCGTCGTCGGCTTTACGCCTCATTTTTCACGATGGCAGGACGGGTGTCACCTCCTCCAGGAAGCATTTGCTGGCCTGCCCCTCTCTAGTTCTCACAGCACTGTCTCCCCCAGCCCCAACGTGGATACCTGTCTTGCGGCCAGCCCTGTCCTCCCAGACTAACTCTGTAGGTCAGCACAGACTACCCTTTCTTCCACCGTGCCTGGCAAACGCCTGGCACATGGGGCTGAGTGGCTGGAGCGACATTTGGTGGCTTCTAGTTTGCAGGTGAATCATGCAAGATGCTGAAGATCATTGCCTTCCACACAGTGGTGCACTAGACCCCACCTAGAAGAAAAAGCCCTTCGCCCTAGAAAACCAACCAGGGAATCACTGCGCTTTTCCCTGGGCGCAGATATCCCCAAAATTAAAGTGGGGGTGTTTAATTTGGCTCCCTCCTTTGCATCCTAAGTAGTGGCAGATCTGGGAGGATCGTTTGTAAGTGTCTGTCGCCGCCAGGGCCAGGGATTTTGGGACACAGCTCCTGCTCACAGGAGACACGGGAACAGCCAAGCGGGGAGGCTGAGGATGGAGGCCCAAAGAATCCTCCTTGGTCCTCAGGATCCTAACCCAGGGATCCTCAAACTTATTCGGTAAAAGGCCAGAAGGTAAGAATGGTACTTTGCCAGTCATTCTTTCTCTGTCACTTAATGCTCATTTTTACAACATGTTAGAAACGTAAAAATCATTCTGCGTCCCGAGGCCCTACCAAAACAGGCCGCGGGCTGGAGTTGGCCCTGGTTTGCAGTAGTTTACCACAGCTGTCCTCCGCAGCCGTGGAAGTGGAGTGGCATGGCAGAGCACCGGGTCAGGATCAGGGCCGGAGCAGTGCACGCTAGAATCCCAGTTTTTGTGCCTTGAGTGAATCCTAGACTGGCCAAGCCTCAGGGCTAAATGAAGATATCATTAGAACCAGCCAGGCAGGTATGCTAGAGGACAGCATGGGTTCTAGCATGCTGGCTGGCACGTGGGCACCTGCTAACCGCTGCCTTTCCCCTCCCTTACTGCACTCACCTAGCGTGCACTGGTGTGCAAGCATGTGCATATATACACAGCCCGCTAGCAAGAAGAAGCCAACCCATGATCTGTGGAGACAGACTAACAACGAAATATCAAAAAGAGAAGTTAAGGAAGCAGTCTCATTTATCATCTCATTAGAAAGAATAAACTACCTAGGAATAAACCTAGGAGGCAAAGGGCATGTACTCTGAAAACTATAAGACACTGGTAAAAGAAATTGAAGACCACACAAATAGCTGGAAAGATATACCATGTTCCTGGATTGGAAGAATCAGTATTGTTAAAATGATCATACCACCCAAGGCAATCTACAAATTCAATGCAATCCCTATCAAATTACCAATAGCATTTTTCATTTTAGAACTGAAACAAAAAAAATTAAAATCTATATAGAAACACAAAAGACCCCAAATAGCCAAAACAATCCTAAGAAAGAAGGACAGAGCTGGAGGAATCAGTCTCTGAATTCAGACTATACTAGAAAGTCACAATAATCAAAATAGTATGATACTGGCACAGAAACAGACACTAAATCAATGGAACCAGACAGGTAGCCCAGAGGAAAATTCACATGCTTATGGTCAATTAATCTATAACAAAGGAGCAAGAATATACAATGGAGGAAAGACAATCTCTTCAGTAAGTGGTTTTGGGAAAACTGAACAGCTATATATAAAAGAATGAGACTAGAGTACTCTCTAACACCATTTACAAAAATAAACCCAGAATGGATTAAAGCCCTAAAATATAAGACCAGATACTATAAAATCCCTAGAGGAAAACATAGGCAGAACAGTCTTTGAAATAAATCGCAGCAAGATCATTTTGGATGCATCTCTTAGAGTAATGAAAACAAAAGAAAAAATAAACAACTGTGACCTAATTAAACTTAAAAGCTTTTGCACAGCAAAGGAAACCATAAACAAAATGAAAAGACAACCTATGGAATGGGAGAAAATATTTGCAAATGATGTGACTGACAATGGCTTAATTTTCCAAATATATAGGCAGCTTATATAGCTCAATATCAAAACAAACAAACAATTCAATCAAGAAATGGAAAGATCTAAATAAGCATTTTTCTAAAAAAGACATTCAGATGGCCAACAGGCACATAAAAAGATGCTCAACATCACTAATTATTAGAGAAATGCAAAGCAAAACTAATGAGGTCCTACCTCGCATTGGTCAGAATGACCATCATCAAAAAGTCTACAAACACTAAACGCTGGACAGGGTGTGGAGAAAAGGAAAAACTCCTACACTGTTGGTAGGAATGTAAATCGACGAAACCACTATGGAGAACAGTACGGAGGCTCCTTATAAAACTAAAAATAGAAGTACCATATGATCCAGCAATCCCACTCCTGTGCATATATCCAGAAAAGATGAAAACTGTAATTTGAAAAGATACACATACCCCAGTGTTTATAGCAGCACTATTTACAATAGCCAGGACATGGAAGTCGCCTAAGCCCATCAGCAGATGAATAGATAAAGAATATGTGAGATATATATTGATATAGATAATGGAAAAGTTCTCAGCCATACAAAGAATGAAATAATGCCATTGGCAACAACATGGATGGATCTAGAGATAATCATACGAAATGAGGTAACTCAGAGAAAGACAAATATTACATGATATCACATATATGGATCTAAAGAAATGACACCAATAAGCTTATTTACAAAACAGAAACAGACTCACAAACATATAAAACAAACTCATGGTTACCAAAGAGGAAAGAGGGGAGGGATAAATTAGGAGTTTCGGATTAACAGATACACACTGCTATACATAAGACAGATAACCAACGAGATGCTATTGTATAGCGCCGCTGCTGCTGCTAAGTCGCTTCAGTCGTGTCCGACTCTGTGCGACCCCATAGAGGGCAGCCCACCAGGCTCCTCTGTCCCTGGGATTCTCCAGGCAAGAATACTGGAGTGGGTTGCCATTTCCTTCTCCAATGCATGAAAGTGAAAAGTGAAAGTGAAGTTGCTCAGTCGTGCCCGTCTCTTAGTGACCCCATGGACTGCAGCCTACCAGGCTCCTCCGTCCATGGGATTTTCCAGGCAAGAGTACTGGAGTGGGGTGCCATCGCCTTCTCCATTGTATAGCACAGGGAACTATATTCAATGCCTTGTGATAACCTATAATGGAAATGAGTCTGAAAAAGAATATCTAGTGGTAAAGAACCTGCCTGCCAACGCAGGAGACACAAGAGACATAGGGTCTATCCCTGAGCTGGGAAGATACCCTGGAGGAGGAAATGGTAATGCACTCCAGTATTCTTCCCTGGAAAATTCCATGAGCAGAGGAGCCTGACGGGCTATAATCCATGGGATCGCAAGGAGTCAGACACAACTTAGTGACTGAACGTGTGTGTGTGTATGTGTGTGTATTTGAATCACTTTTCTGTGCATCAGAAACTACATAACATGTAAATCAACTATACTCCAGTAAAAAAATCAAAAATGGCAATCAGTTCAGTTCAGTTCAGTTCAGTCGCTCAGTCGTGTCCGACTCTTTGTGACCCCATGAATTGCAACACGCCAGGCCTCCCTGTTCATCACCATCTCCACAGAATGGACTGGTTGGATCTCCTTGCAGTCCAAGGGACTCTCAAGAGTCTTCTCCAACACCACAGTTCAAAAGCATCAATTCTTCGGCGCTCAGCCTTCTTCACAGTCCAACTCTCACATCCATACATGACCACAGGAAAAACCATAGCCTTGACTAGACGGACCTTAGTCGGCAAAGTAATGTCTCTGCTTTTGAAAATGCTATCTAGGTGGCACATAACTTTTCTTCCAATGAGTAAGCATGTTTTAATTTCATGGCTGCAGTCACCATCTGCAGTGATTTTAGAGCCCAAAAAAATAAAGTCTGACACTGTTTCCACTGTTTCCCCATCTATTTCCCATGAAGTGATGGGACCAGAAGCCATGATCTTAGTTTTCTGAATGTTGAACTTTAAGCCAACTTTTTCACAACAGTTAAATAATATTCCATCAAATCTTTTAATAACTAAAAATAAAAATGCAAAGCACCATAGCTAGAAGGTCAAATGATCATATTAAAATGGAATTTTGAAACAGTCACTCAGCCTCCTGGGTGGACTGCAGGGGAGAAGGGTGAGGTCAGAAAGACTAGTTAGGATGTGATTGATATAATCCAAGAGAGAGCTAATGTTGGCTTGGACTAGGATGGATGCACTGGAGATGGTGGGAAATGTCAAGACTCTGAATGTGTTCTGAAGGCAGAGCCAAAGGGATTTGTTAATGGATTGGTTTTGTAGTGTGGGAGAAAGAGCCAAGGGTGATCCTAAGGCCTGCCATCCAAGCTATAGGGATGGAGTTGCCATTTGCTGCAGTTACAACAAAGCTTCTTCTCCTGCCCGCCTTCTCCACTGCTCTGCAGCATCTGAGAGCTCAGAATGTTCTCAGAAGCCGAGCTGGGCTGGAGGCCATGTGTGAAAGGAGAAGAGAAGAGAGTCCTATGCCATCCACTGTAACCCTCAGGTTGGAGTGGGGATGATAGGGCATGTGTGTCTTTCACGGTTCATGTCAGATCAAAAAAAAAAAAATCATCCTTATGACTTCTTCCAGCTTCCAGGGCCCCATCTCCAAGAGTTGTTTTCCAGTTAGGAAGTAATTGAGAAATAATTGCTAATATTTCACAGAGATGGCAGAAGCCTCAGTCCCAGCCTCTGGTGAAACAAATTAGAGATGAACACGAGGTTCAGCAATGGAGAACAGCCCTGCTTCTCATTAGCAATTACAAATAAGATTACAGGGAAAGTGTTTCTGTCATGAGGGTGGTGTTTGCCTGGAAAAAATTAAACTCACTATAGGGGCCAAGTGGAGACCCTGGACCAGAACTCAGGAATCTGGGCCTAGATAAGGCTCCAGGGTCAACTCGCCCTGTGTCACAGGACAGATTTGCCACAACATGTCTGAGCCCCGGTTTCTGAGTCTACTAAATGGAAAGAAGCTGCAAAACTCAACTCTGGAGCTGGATGAGTCCTTTCTCCTCCCTGTGAGAGGATGGACCCACCAGTTCAGTCTCACAGAGCTGGATAGTAAAGAGGTGCAGAGAGAGCTCAGAGCACCAGCTTAGAGATCTATACATCACTGGGCCTTCCCCAGCCTGGCCTGACTCCTGCATCCTGCCTCCATCCCAAGTAACAGAGGCCAACTCTTATTGAGTGATGGGCACTGTTCTGAATTTTCTATTTGTGTCCATTCATTTAATCCCATAACAACCCTGAGAGGTAGGTACTATCATTATCCCCGTTTTACAGAGGTAAGGCACGAAGAGATCATCTGATTGCAAGCCCAACTTTGGCCAAGGCCAAAGAGCAAGCCTGCTGCCGAGCCAGGACAGCGGACCCAGCCTGATTTCAAACCAGGTGAGAAATGGGGTATTTATTCCCTGCTGTATCAGTAAACAAGGGTTTCACAGTCATCTGCAATTCTGGCCCTTCAAAAGTGAACTCCTGAGCCCTAGGGGCACTCAGGAAGGAGACCTGGCAGCCATCAGGACGCCAGCCACTCCCCACTGTGAGCACTGAGGAACCCAGCTTGTGAAAAATGCAGGATCCCGTCCCCAGATAGCTGAGATAGGTATGAAAGGACTGATCTGTGGGCCCAGACACTGGCATCTTCCCATACATAGACAAGCGCTAAATTCTTTACTTTGAGATATCTGGTTTTCTATAATCTTTTGATATTCAGATTACCTGCCCTTTGTTGCAAAACTTCTTTATAACCTGGCTCCTCCCTTCTCCATCTCCTTAGAGCATTCTGTCAGGGTTAGTTGAGATGCTGTCTCCCAGGCTTAAGTCCTAAAAATTTCCACCAAATAAAACATAACTGTCAACTTTTACGTTTTGACTGTTTTTTTAAGTTGACACTAGGTCCCTAATCACCATGGCATCCTGTCTTTCAAAGCTTGCAAGTCTCTTTGACTCTGCCCCAGACTTCCAAAACTTCCATTTTTGCAATTAGCCCATAAAAGGATCCCAGACCCTGAAGTCCCACAGACTTGGGGTGTGAATCCTAAATACCACTGGTGGCTGCATGAATGAGCCTGTTTTGCTTGTGTGTGTTTTTAAATTGATTATAGATTTGGCACGGATTTGCTCTACGGAAGAAGCAGGCCTGAGTATAAGATACCAGGCACTTTCTGAGGGTCAGTTCCTCTCCCCAGCTCTGCACCCCATCTCTGGCCAGGGGCTAAGGGAAATACTCTCTTCTTGCAGGCTTCTCTGACCCTTTCTTGACCCAGCACCAAGGCCGCATCTGCTAAGAAGCCCTCCTATTCCCATCCCTTTCCCCTGTGTATCGGTGCTCCATCTTGGGCCTCTGTGGCTCCGAGTGATGCCACCTGCGTGGGCCTCCTTTCCACCCAGAAACGTAGACCATGGTTACCTGGTCCTTGGGGGTTCTCCCTGTGCTGTTGCCATTAAAAGTGGTGTTTGAGGAAGAGCAAATTCTTCAGACTGGCGTTCAAGGTCCTCTCTACTCCTGCACTCTGCAAATGCTGACCTCATTTCGGTAACCTCCCCGGGCTCCATTTTCCCTGCACACACAAGGGCCTTTGTCCAAACTGTGCTCCCCCCAGCCCCCACCCAGGGACCAAGAGAATGGGGTGGATTCTGAAATAGAGGATATTCTGGGCAGAGCTGCCCTGGGGACAGGCCATGAAAGAGAGTCCTGAGGCCAAGGCAGAGGGGTCAGGTTACTGGAGGGATAATTTGATTATATCTAGTCAAGGGAGGAGGGGGATGGGCTGGGGGGGGAGACTTGAGCCTAGAAAAGTGGAGAAAGAGACAACTAAGATGCTGAATCAGAAGTAGGAGCAGATAAACAAGAGGATAGAACAAAACGCCGAGGGAATAAACAGCCCCAAGTTCCAGCCCCAGCTCCACCACTTACCTCCACCTGCCAACTGGGTGATCACGTCCAGTTCACCTAACCTTGCTAAGGCCTAGCGTCTTATTCTAAAGTCAGGCCAACCTGTCCGGTGACTCAGGTTTGCTGGGGTGATTCCTGGAGAAACCATAGAGAAGAGAGACCAGGTGCTGTGCTTCCTAAGTTTCCTGTCCCCCTCTCCATGCACAGAGCCCTTCAAGGCAGCCCCACTCCACCCTGGGGGCTAGCCAGTACCCCCACAGCACTGCTGGCAGCTGGCCTGTCAGCCTGAGTGAGAATCTGCCCCCGGGGAGGCTCCTAATTTAATCAGCTTCACAAATCAGCTCGATGGGCTTAATTGATCTTTTTCACTCCTAATATTGTCGCTGTCACTTTCTGAGCTGTGCCTCCTCCAGCCACCCCATGCAGGCATCGTGCTCAGCCAGCTGGAGTGGCAGAGGAAACACGGAGGAAACAGCCAGGAGGCCCATGGAAGGGAGCTGGCGCGTGGGAAGGTGAGAAGGCTGGGGTAGTGGGGAGTGTCAGGACTGACACCCCGAGCAGACCCCACGGACTGCGCAGCACCTGCAGTGGCCACGGTGGGAGCAGAGCGGAAGGGCTCCTAGTGAGTCACAACCAAAGCCTCAAGAGAGCCACTCTGAACTTCAGTTTCCTCATCTGTGCAGATCACAGCAAAGCTCTGCCCTTCACAGTTCATTCATTCGGTAGGTTCCTGTGGAATCCTCCATATCCCAGGCACGTGCTGGGCCTAAGGAAGGAGGACAAGCCAAAATGAACCTCTTCCGGCCCTTGTGGGGTGCTCCGGGCAGGCAGACTTCCTCCAGGTGACTCCTCCCATGGAGCACATAGACTAGTGGGGGGCAACTGATGTTAATCAAATACCACGTGAACCAATGTCAACTTGCAACAGAAGGATAAATGCTGGAAGAGGAGGTCTGTGGAGCCTTGGAGGCAGATAAGTGTGGGGAGGGGGGTGAATGAGGGGGAGGGGGCGCAGGGGGCGCTCTCTGAGGAAGCAGCACTTGAGATCTGAAGGATGAAGTAGGGTGATCTCAAGGAGAGGTAGGAGGAACATTCCAGGGAAAAGCCTGTGTCTTTGACTGAAAGCTGAACGCACTTACAGCTGACCGCTGTGGGAGGAAGAGAGCGAGTGTTGTGGGTAAGATGAGGGTAGACCAGGAGCTCCTAACCAGGGGCTCCCCTAGAGGTTGACAATGCCATTAGGAAAACATTTTGCATTGCGAGGGGACCCCAGAGCACACATGTGTGCACACGTGTATGTTACCTGTATACATCAATTTTTTTAAATTGGTGAAACAAAGTTTCTTTTACCACAATAAATGCGATCCACTCTGAGAGTTTCTGTTCTATTTCTATTCCCCTATTCTACTTCTTTGACTTAAGAAAACTCAGGTCACCAACCACTGCATGGATTTCACAGCTCCCTAATGGGCCACAGCTACAGGTGAAGAGACAGTGCTTTGCAGAGGGCCTTGGGGCTGTGTTCAGGGGCTGTATCTTTACCCCACAAGCAATGGGAAGCCCCAGTTCTCTTTTTCCAGGGCTATCTAATGAGACTTGCATTTTGGAAAGTTCTCCCTGGGTGCTTCAGGGGGGTCAATTGGAAGGGGCAGGAGTGGAGGCAGGGGAACCAGAGAGGAGGCTGCTAACCGCCAAGTGAGAGATGGTGTGGCTTGCATTTGACAGTTTTCCAAAGCAGATAGGTTAAGTATGAAAAATTTTGAGCCATTTAAAGACATGTTCTATGGGGCTTCCCTGGTGATGTAGTGGTTAAGAATCCACCTTGCAATGCAGGGAACACCGGTTCAATCCCTGTTCTGGGAAGATTCCATCTGCCTCAGGGCAACTAAGCATACAACTACCAGGCCTGCGCCCTGAAGCCCATGCTCCACGAGAAGAGAAATCCTTCCACCACAACTAGAGCGTAGCCCCTGCTTGCTGCAGCTAAAGAAAAGCCCACACAGCAACGAAGGCCCAGCACAACCAAAACCAAATACGTGTTTAATGCTTTATGAAAATTTGCACAATGAAACAGCAAGACCTTCAAATCTAGATCCAGGAAACCTGGGTACAAATGCCAGTCGCATCACTTCCAGTTATACCATCTTGGGGGAATACTTTGCCCCGTAGGTCTCAGTTTACCAACCGTAAAATGGATCTTAAGAGTCCCCGCCAACTAGAGCCATTGCCAAGTTTGGATATAACGGCGAGTGTGTGTGAATGTTAGTCACTTCAGTTGTGTCTGTGTGACCCCATAGACTATAGCCCGCCAGGCTCCGCTGTCCTTGAGATTTTCCAGGCAAGAATACTGGAGTGGGTTGCCATTGCCTTCTCCACAGTGGTGTATATCCTCAAATGCCTGACCTGTAGCAAGAACGCAGTCAGTTATAAATATGAAAAGAAAGCTTGAACTTATTCATCAGTATGAATTCAGTCCCCATTCAGTGTCAGGCAGAGGGGACACGATAGGGAATAAAATCATACAGCCTGTGCCCTGTGGGAACTCCTGGTCCAAGAGGAATTTCTAGAGCCATAAGATGAACTGATTTTGAACCTGTGACTGAATGGCCAAGTTTACCTGGTCAAGCTCTCTCACTTACAGGTGAGCAAACGAAGGCCCAGGTCTGTGAAGGTTCATTTATAAACAGGTTACACCTTCAGACAAATGGTTATCTGGCACCTATTAGCTGAGCCCAGTTCACTCTGCAGGACTTCTCCCCATCCTGGTCTATCCGGTACACCTATGGTGGCATCTCTTAAATATACCGCTCCCCACTCATCCCCTCTCCCTCAGAGGGGCAGATTTATGGACAGGCCAGAGCAACAGCAGGCTACACCACCAGGAGCTCGTACAACCAGCTCGGCTGTCTGTTCCCTGCAAGCCAAACTCAAGCAAGCAGATGGGGAGGTGGCCGGGAACTCCTTGCTCATGAGCATCACCATCTCCCCTTATACCTCCACTAAATAGGTCTGGGCCGGAGAAGGCAATGACACCCCACTCCAGTACTCTTGCCTGGAAAATCCCATGGACGGAGGAGCCTGGTAGGCTGCAGTCCATGGGGTCGCTGAGTCAGACACGACTGAGCGACTTCACTTTGACTTTTCACTTTCATGCATTGGAGAAGGAAATGGCAACCCACTCCAGTGTTCTTGCCTGGAGAATCCCAGGGATGGCGGAGCCCAGTGGGCTGCCATCTGTGGGGTCGCACAGAGTCGGACACGACTGAAGCGACTTAGCAGCAGCAAATAGGTCTGGGCAGGTGAATACAGGTCTGTACTTCCCACCTTGGGCTGGGCTCTGAGCACCTGCCAGGCATGCAGAGAGAAGGAACGTCTTCACCACAGCACCCTCTCTGTGGCCAAGACTCACTGGCCCTGATTTCTGAGCCATGTGGCCGCTGCCCATCAGGGGTCTCTGTCTGAGAGCCTACCAAGTCAGCACCCAACTTCCTCCACTCTTTGGCGCACTGCCTGGGACCAGGGGAGAGACTTTCAAGTGTGTGTAGCTGGTTCTCTTTCCCATTACCACTGTCTTCACTCTTCCATATCCATGAATTAATTTCCCTTCTGGTCTGTGCTTCCTTGGTCTCTGGCCTGTCTCTCTAAGACTGGGCAGATCTCTGAGTCTCTGGCTGTCTCAGGATGTTTGTCTCTCTCTCTGGCTTGCATCTCTGTGGATGTTGCAGAACATTGCTCTCGGTTGTCCCTACTGGCTCTCACTGCATCTTGGATTGACCTCAGCTTTCTTTTTCATGCTTTCTTGTCTCTGTGTTTCTCTCTTTCCTTATGTGGCTAAGTGAGTCTCTCTGTCTCCCACCTGGGGCAGGGGAGTGGGAGGTGCCTCTCTCCGGGCCTCAAAGCACCTGCCTTGAAGTCAAGGGCTGTCTTTGGAATGAGCCAATCAGACTGTAAAAGTCACTTCCTTACCTGCCCACCTGGCCCTCCAACCCCTACTGACGCCCACCTAGACAGACTTGTTTCCCTAAGGTTTGTACCAGCAAAATGCCTGGGAGACCCTGACTCTGCTAGGCAAGTCTCCCCACTCCACACTTCTCATAGTCAACATGCTAATTATACTCCTCTCAAGCAGCCCTCAGATGCTACTCCCATACAACTCAGCTGCGTGACCTCGGGTGGGTTACTTAACCTCTCTGTCTCATACCCCCCAGAGGTTCCCTACACAGCATCATGCTGCCGTCCCAACTGACCTCTCCTGTAGAGGATAATTAAGACTAATTACCCTTGGAAGCCTTCCTCATGAAACGAAGAAAACCTAAATTTGCCAGTGTGCCATCTCCTCCCCGCCTCCAAGAGGACTCTCTGCCCTGGGACAGTAGCCACGCCCTCTGTATCAGGAGTGGGATCAACCACTTTACCTGGAGAAGAGCCCGGCTGCCGTTCAGCTCTTTGCTAAACAAGAGAGAAAGAGCCTTGTTCTTTAAGAGGCTGCTGCTCCATGAAAAATAAGACTAAATGCAGCCACAGATAGCACACTGACAGTGGGGAAATCTTATTTGATCACCCTGATGCCTTGCCTTTCTGGGGGCAGGAGCAAAATGGAGCGGCCTTATCTGATGGTTTGCGTCTACAGAAGGAGGAACAAGCCGGTTGGTAATAGACCTCTGCTTGTTTACAGGCATCCCCACAGAAGAGGCTGTGGGCGGTGATGCACGTGGTCTGCGTGGGCAGGCTTTCTACACAAGGGAGCCTGGGCTACCCAGTCAGCAGAGATGCAGCGAGGCTTTGCAGACTCCATGCTTTGGACCGAGGGCTGCACTGAAGCCATAGATAGACACCCTGCCCCCACCTATGACAGGGAAAGCTTTAGAACACTCAGTCATTTCGGTACCAGGGAGGGACTAGTTTTGTGAAAGACAATTTTCCCATGGACTGGGAAGGGAGGGATGGTTTGGGGATAATTCAAGCATGTTACATTTATTGTGCACTTTATTTCTACTATGATTACATCAGCTCCACCTCAGATTATCAGGCATTAGATTCTGGAGGTTGGGTACCCCTACTTTAGGGCACAGCCTAATACCAGATATTTGACATGATACTTAATTAGTGCTCACACCTCTGATGAGTGAGTGCTTGTATTAGCCCCTGTTTTACAGATGGGGAAAGAGAGAAACAGCATGGGTAAGAAACTGGCCCAGAGCCACCCAGTCAACCAGCTGAACTTGAACCCAGGCAGCCTAGTTCCAAGTCTGTGCTCTCACCTACTGCGTAGTGTATTTAGACTGGAAGGTACGACAGAAAAGTGAGCCAGTAAATTCACTGTGTGGGGTGCATGCACCTGTCAGGGGATAAAGGAAGGACCCAGCTATCCTCACATGTTGCTTCTACTAATACAATTGCTTGATTATTAATCTACAATTAATAGATTTAAGGGACTAGATCTGATAGAGTGCCTGATGAACTATGGACAGAGATTCGTGACACTGTACAGGAGACAGGGATCAAGACCATCCCCATGGAAAAGAAATGCAGAAAAGCAAAATGGCTGTCTAGGTGAGGTGAGGTGAGGTGAAGTCGCTCAGTCGTGTCCGACTCTTTGCGACCCCGTGGACTGTAACCTACTAGGCTTCTCCGCCCATGGGATTCTCCAGGCAAGAATACTGGAGTGGATTGCCATTTCCTTCTCCAGGGATGGCTGTCTAAGGAGGCCTTATAAATGGCTGTGAAAAGAAGAGAAGTGAAAAGCAAAGGAGAAAAGGAAAGATATAAGCATTCTTTGCAATGCAGAGTTCCAAAGAATAGCAAGGAAAGATAAGAAAGCCTTCCTCAGCGATCAATGCAAAGAAATAGAGGAAAATAACAGAATGGGAAAGACTAGAGATCTCTTCAAGAAAATTAGAGATACCAAGGGAACATTTCATGCAAAGATGGGCACAATAAAGGACAGAAATGGTAGGGGAAGCAGAAGATATTAAGAAGAGGTGGCAAGAATACACAGAAGAACTGTACAAAAAAGATCTTCACGACCCAGATAATCACAATGGTGTGATCACTCACCTAGAGCCAGACATCCTGGAATTTGAAGTCAAGTGAGCCTTAGAAAGTGTCACTACGAACAAAGCTAGTGGAGGTGATGGAATTCCAATTGAGCTATTTCAAATCTTCAAAGATGATGCTGTGAAAGTGCTGCACTCAATATGCCAGCAAATTTGGAAAACTCAACAGTGGCCACAGGACTGGAAAAGGTCAGTTTTCATTCCAATCCCAAAGAAAGGCAATGCAAATCACTGCAGATGGTGACTGCAGCCATGAAATTAAAAGATGCTTACTCCTTGGAAGAAAAGTTATGTCCAACCTAGATAGCATATTCAAAAGTAGAGACATTACTTTGCCGAGTAAGGTCCGTCTAGTCAAGGCTATGGTTTTTCCTGTGGTCATGTATGGATGTGAGAATTGGACTGTGAGGAACGCTGAGCGCAGAAGGATTGATGCTTTTGAAGTGTGGTGTTGGAGAAGACTCTTGAGAGTCCCTTGGACTGCAAGGAGATCCAACCAGTCCATTCTGAAGGAGATCAGCCCTGGGATTTCTTTGGAAGGAATGATGCTAAAGCTGAAACTCCTGTACTTTGGCCACCACATGCGAAGAGTTGACTCATTGGAAAAGACTCTGATGCTGGGAGGGATTGGGGGCAGGAGGAGAGAGGGATGACCGAGGATGAGATGGCTGGATGGCATCACTGACTCGATGGACATGAGTCTGAGTGAACTCTGGGAGTTGGTGATGGACAGGGAGGCCTGGCATGCTGTGATTCATGGGGTCGCAAAGAGTCAGACACAACTGAGCGACTGAACTGAACTGAACTGAACTGAAGCTCAGAAAATTGTGGCTGGTCCCGGTAATCAAGGACAGCAGAGTAGCTGATGCCAAAAGTTGCCACTGGAATAAAGGTTGGAGGATGGTTGGAGGCTGGAGCAAGGGGCGTCCCTGGGTCTGTTTCATCCAAGCACTGCTGAAGCAAGAGACAATCCCTAGGATCACACCTCCTGTGGCTCATTCAGGTTTAATGGGCCCTCCTGGACTCTCCCTTGCTGACTCTGGCGACCCTAATGGGCTGGAGCTGAGGTTGGCATGGGTGTGCCTAGGTTAAAAGGCAGCTGCTGTTTGGGGCCAATTCCAGGTCCACACACAGGAACTCCTAGGGGGGCAGGCTGACTTGGCCTTCCCACCTCTGAATTTCCTGACCTCAGGGGCCACGGCTTGATGCAAATTAAATTTGAAGAACCAGCAGAGCACCTGGCATTTAGAGTATGAGACCAAAAAAAGAGGAGGACAGGAGAGTGGAGGAAGGAGGGAAGAAGGAAGGGAGGAGGGGAGCAAGCAAGGTAAGAAAGAAGGGAAGTGGGAAGGAGAGAGGGAGAGAAGAGACCCTTCTGCCCTTTCAGAGTATCCTTTAGCTGGGAGACAGGGTCACAGGTTGCAGACTCATGTCCTTTGGGGACCATCGTTGAGAGCGTGCTAGTGAGAGAGTTTGGGTCCAAGAAAAGGAACCACACGGCAGGTCACTTTTGTAGAGGCTTGCTGAACTCACAGGAAGCCGGCATTTGATTCCTGGTGGGATGTGGGACTGAAATGCTCAAGTTTGTGAACATGGAGCTGGGGGATCCTGAGACCCTGCCAGCTGTCCTGGTGAGCCAGGTGCCTTCTGTGAGTGGCCGTGGAAGGAGCAAGGCTTTGAGGAAGACAGTGTTTCCTAAGTGTGTTTTTTTTTTTTTGCTGTACTGCATGGCTTATAAGATCTCAGTTCCCCAACCAGGGACTGAACCCAGGCCCCAGCTGTGGAAGCATGGAGCCCTAACCACCAGCAAAGTCCCCTAAGTGGGGTTCCTGCTGCTTCTATTTGTGCTGCCCGTGTTGGCCCCAGAGCCAGGCACCCTGTTGGCACCAACTGCCCCACTGCCTGCGTCATGGTTTCTGGGCTCCGAGAGGAGGTGGGGCGGGGGCGTCTGAAGCCTGATACTGTCACCTGCAAGAAAGTTAAGAGGGATCTTCAGATAGAGAGTCTGGAATTTATTTTAGCTGTGGGGCAGTAGAGGCAGGTGCATTTTGGGTGTTAGCGCAAGAGGCTGCTGGGAAGGCATGTGAAGAGCCCACATAAGTATCTGGGCACCCTTGAAACAAAGGTCATGGATCCCAGGGAGTGCCTGCTTCCCGCCTCTGGTCCCAGCTGAGGGTTAGTGGTGTCCTTTCCAGCTCCAAGGGGGCCCGGCCTGGAGGATGAGATGGGCCACTCAGCGTTAGGGGAGAACTAAATCATGTTCCTTCTTTCCAGACACCAGCAGCTCCACGAGATGCGCTGTTTTCTTCTAGCTCATTTGTGACTTAGAGCTGGGCTTCTCATGCTACCACCCTCCCACCTTCTCCGGCGTCTGGTCCATGTCTGTATTTCACACTGTCTGCTCTGTTTTTATCCAATTGACAACCTGCAGTTCCCCTGGATTCTGTGGCCCCGTTCTATGGATGCTGTTCTTTCCTCTAAAATCCTGGCTCTTTTCAAACACACTCACTCCATGGTTCTATAATCTCTGCTTCCCCGAGTGTCATCTCTCCTAGTCCCCGGAGCCCAGGCTGTGTTTCATGGCCTTTGATAACCTGCATGCTGTCTCAGAGTCCTTCTTCCGGTGGAGGCCCCTTCAGCTGTGTCTGGGCTTGGCCATCTCCCTGTGGGACCATGCCATGGGCCTCCACTGGGGTGGTGTGGCACTCATTGACTCCAAATCAAATTTTTCTTTGGTATTTTTGGGGAGGGAGTTGTGTGCTGTGACAAAGGTGAGAATCTGGGTCCTGCCCCCGGTGCCAACCAACTGCGTCCAGGCCTTGGGAGGGTGTCTCTCCCTGATGGACTGAGTTGGGTGATGTCCAGACAGCAGGTCCTCCCGGCTCCTGGGCTGGGCCATCCCTCCTGCACCAAGGATGCTCCCTTGTCCCCTGGCCCTGGGGGCTGGGCCTTGCTGGCTGCCAGGGTTTTCTCTTCACTACTTTCATAGGACATTGTCCTTTCTTGTGTCAATGAAAAAAATCAGTAGATCTAAGAAAGAAATGGAAAATTTTATCTGAGCCAGACTGAGGATTATAACCTGGGAACTGCCTCTCAGAAAGCTCCAAGAACTCTTCTGCCTGTTAGAGGTCAAAGCACAGTTATGTAAGTTTTTGAGACAGAGGGCTGTAAACTACATGATGCATTATTGACAATTTGCACAGTCCAGATATCCATGAACAAAGTGATGGAGGGTCATGAGTCACCATGGCCCCTTACAAGGTTAAGAAGGAAGGTTCTCTCCTAAGGGGTCTGATCAACGCAGATGCACAACACACACCAGAGGTCAAGGAGGAGGCCCAAAGGGGCAAAGAAAAATTCGTTTAAATTTTTTTCATCTTGCCATAAAACATAAATTTTATTTCACCAACTGTTTCTGAAAGAAGCTAGTACTTTTAGTAGCAAAGCCCCTCCTTTGGGGCTGCTGTATATCTCAGTTGCTTTCTCTGTGCATTCTCTACCCAGAGCTTGCACCTGGGACTCAAATCCCCAACCTGAGCAAGTTGCTCACCTCTTCTGTGGGCGCAGCATCAGTCCTGGGGAGTGCTGCTCACTGGCCGTCTTGGGGGAGAACAATGGAGTTTCTGAGTGTTGTTGCCTGTGAAGTATTACACCTCAGGTAGACCACTGACCTGCCCTGGAGGCTTCGGCGTGGGTTCCCTTAGTCCTTGTCTGTAGAAAATGAAGTCTGGGCTATTTGATCTGGGCTGTGTGTTCTCATACCCCTCGATGTGTAGGGAGAATTGATGTGAAGGTGTGTGCAGCAATTTAAAGCTTTGCCCCCAGTTGCTGTTGTGTGTGTGGGGGGCAGATAGAGTTGTGGAGATACACACCAACAAGCAATTAGGTTCTAACACCCTGTCCCCACAGACAGCATCAGATCCCCCAAGACTGCCCCATCCCCCAGCTCAGACTCCAGTGGAAACTTCAGCTTGTCACCTGTGCTTCTGACCAACCTGCTCCAGGTAGGTCCCCATGATCCCGTCCTCAGGTTTGATTAATTAGCTAGAGTGGCTCAGAGGGCTCAGCGAAACATTTTACCCACTAGATCACCAGTTTATTGTAAGAGAATGTAACTCAGGAACAGCCAGAATGGAGAGATGCAGGGGGCAAGGCATGGGGAAGGACGTGGAACTTCCATATTCTCTCCAAACACCCTACTCTCCCCAAATCTCCACGTGGTCATCTACTGGGGAGCTCCCTGAACCCTGCCTTTCTGGATTTTTCTGGAGGATTCATTACATATGCAGGATTGATTAAATCATTGGCTATTGCCAATTGATTGATTCCCCAGAGGTCAAGGGAGATGTAACTGAAAATTCTAAACTTCTAATCACAGGACTGCTCCATTGGCAACCATCTCCCATCCCCAGAAGCTTTCCAAAATCACTCCATTAACGTAAAAAGAGACACCTATTGCTTTCTTCACTTAGGAAATCTCAAAGTTTCTAGGAGTTAAGTGCCAGAGATGGAGACAAAACCCAAAATTCTAAACTTCTAATCACAGGACTGCTCCATTGGCAACCATCTCCCATCCCCAGAAGCTTTCCAAAATCACTCCATTAACGTAAAAAGAGACACCTATTGCTTTCTTCACTTAGGAAATCTCAAAGTTTCTAGGAGTTAAGTGCCAGAGATGGAGACAAAACCCAAATATATATATATATATATGAAGACGGCATGGCAGCCCACTCCAGTATTCTTGCCTGGAGAATCCCATGGACAGAGAAGCCTGGCGGGCTATAGTCCATATGGCCACAAAGGGTCAGACATGACTGAAGTGACTTAGCATGCTTGTATATATATGTTCTGTGTGCTGTGCTCAGTCACTCAGTCGTCACTCACAAAGAGTGACCCCATGGACACCAGGCTATCCATGGGGATTCTTCAGGCAAGAATACTAGAGTCAGTTGTCATGCCCTCCTCCAGGGGATCTTCCCAACCCAGGGATCAAACCCAAGTCTCTCTCACTGCAAGCTGATTCTTTACCATCTGAGCCACCAGGGGAGCCCAAGAATATTGGAGTGGGTACCCTATCCCTTCTCCAGAGGATCTTCTTGACCCAGTAATCAAACTGGGGTCTCCTGCATGGCAGGTGGATTCTTTATCAGCTGACTTACCAGGGAAGCCCATGCATATATATATATATGTGTATATATATATACACATGCATACATATATGTATAATATATAATCATAGTGTCATACAACTCCAGGGCCATGAGTAGAGAAGTCCTGGAGTGGATTGTCCACGAATCTCTGCGTTTCTCCATGTAGTCAATTCCATTTTAGAGCAAACTGTTTCTCTATTTTATGCATATTTCTTATAATGAACCAAATTCTGTAAAATATGATTGCTTGGTGACCCCGTGGACTATAGCCTACCAGGCTCCTCTGTCCATGGGATTCTCCAGGCAAGAATACTGGAGTGGGTTGCCATTGCCTTCTCCAGGGAATCTTCCTGACCCAGGGATTGAACCAGATCTTCCGCATTGCAGGCAGACGCTTTAACCTCTGAGCCACTGGGGAAGCTCCCATGGAAATGTACAGTTCTATAAAATCATGTCACTCCCCAGTGAGCCATCAAAAAAGATAAATCCTACTTTTTCTTACCGTACAGTAATAAACTTTTTTTTCATGTTTTCTGCCCTCTCTTCTCTTACTCAGAAAATAGGTATTTCTTAAAAGCCACCACTCTGTGGTATTTTCCTAAACAAGTGCATGTTATAAGATGGTAGAACTTTCTATCATGGGATAAAAACCTAGAATTGGCTGTAGCAAGGGAAAATGTTTGACCCATTTCGGGATCTGGTTTTTACAAGCTGTTTCTGTGGCTGGTGAGGCAGTCCATGGAGTCAGTTATGATCACTTCTTCCAGGGTAAGGGGAGCCTGCCAAGACAAGGCACCTTCCAGGGTCAGCCAGGCTGCCTGGCTTTCTAAGCAGCTGTGAGGGGTGCCCAAGTGGACCACATCACGAGGGCTGCTCGGAGTCAGGGTTCACTGGGATTGGGTTAGGATGCTGTGTTCCTCCACCACTATCAGTGGATGTAATAGAAGCCAGGGAGACTGCTGCTCAACAGAAGCTGACTTCTCACATTCCATGTTCCCGGGGGGCCTGCCGCTCTGTCCTGCCAGCTGCAGGTCAGCCGTGACGGTGGATTGATCCTCCTGGCCCCGTCCATGACTGTTCTGCATCCTCGGTCAGGGACGGGGCCTCCCTCTTTACTTGGATCTGGAACATCCCCTTCTCATAGCAGAGGGAAAAGAAGGCACCAAACATCAAGATGAATGCTTCCGACAGCATCAGCTTGAATCTGGTCCCCTACCACACCTGCTCCCATCCCAGCATTCCTGGCAAATCACAGGAGGAAGCACCGCTGGGCCTGGAAGCACATGGCATCTAAGAGGCCAGACACTGAGCATGCGTGGCCGTGGGCCGTGGGTCACAGTTTCCTTGCACGAGCAGGGCCAACTAACTGGGACCCGGATACAGACTCCCATGTGGTCTTTCAGGTGCTAATGGTAAAAACCCAGCCTCATCCAGGCTGAAAAAGGAACACAAAAGAAAGCCAGAGGTACAGAAAGAAAAGCAGAGGGTCATCGCACTCCAAAGTTGCTCTGCTTTTGCAGGTCTGACCAAGAGTTAATGACCAGCCTCCACACTGGGTGTCTAAAGGAGGTCTCGCCTTCACCGCACTGGCCCTGTCCCCTCTTGAGCTGACGGCAACCAGCCCAGCCCACATCTTCTCAGAATCAAGCTTTCTCCAAATCAGAATAGGTTTCCCCAGGAGCCCAAAATCTTTTTGCTTCATGTTGAGTCAAATCAGGGTCACCCTTCCTGGATTCCCCCTGGGGTCAGAGGAATGTTCTGATTAGCCAGGTCTGAGGCCACACTGTTAGAATCAGAGGGATAGGAAGAGGGGAGGATGAGTCCAGAACCCAAACTTTTTTCTTAGTCCCTGGAGTCAGTGACCACTTTGAGACCAGGCAGATCACTCCTGGTGAATTTTATAGCCAATATAAATAGCATACATTTGCATTGGCGACTAAAAGCCTCAGAGTCAATATTTTCCCTCCAATTTTATTTTGAATTATGCAAGCCTCATGGAGCTCAGTTCCATGTGATCACTGCTCATGTCCATCAGTCATCCCAGCCGTCCCTTCTGATGTCCTCCTGAGCACTTCCCAGTGCTCACCCACCATCTGGGACCCCATAAAGATACTGGTGCTTTGAAAATTAAGTCAGATGATTGTACACTGGAAATGCTTTTGTTTTCTTCCTTTGACCATAAGCAAAGGATATTTTCTTAAGTTAGTTTTGTCCCCTTTAAAAGAATAAAAGAAAGAAGTGTCCACTAGGATATAGAGAATTCTTTATTTTGGACTTCTAAAGTCTCATGGGAAAATTGACAGATCTTCCACAGTTGCTCTAGTCCTAACCTTGAATATTGTCTGTGGAGAACAGAGGTCTGAGGCCACTCGAATAACAAGATTTAATTGTGGAGGAAAAAGGGGAAAGGAAAATAAAAAATCATATACAACAGTGCTGTCAGTGCAACCAAGGTCTGTGAGTACCAACAGAGTCTCAGACAGACCCCGGGGGTTACCACCAGAGCTTCTGGAGCAACTGAGGAAGGCAGGCAGGGGTTCCCCTGCCCTTGACGGCCATTCCTCTGAGAGAAGCTGTTTGTTCATCTTTATTTTCCCAACACCCGGTATGATCCCTGGTTCACAGTGGGTGTCAGGCAAATTTTGGAATAAATATTGCTAATCTAGCACTCGTATCACCCCACCCCAACTCCACCTCATTTCCCTGTCTAGTGCTTATCAGTCACTAAGACCCTGATTATACTCCTTGTTTGTCATCTGTTTTCTCCAGAAGAAAGTAAACTCCTGAGGGTGGAGTTGGCTTTGCTTCTTACTGGTTTCCCTCCAGGTTGTACAAGGCCGGCCATGCTGGGCTTCCGTTAATATATGTTGACCGAATGGACAAAGTGAGGAATGTGTCCTTCCTCTGTAGATGTTCTCTCAGTGGGCATGGTGGGTAGTGTGTTCTAGGGGTAGCATTTACATTCATGGAGCACCCACTCTGTGACCAATTGCGTGCTTTTTGACATCATCATGGTTATTGAATCCTCACACCAACCTGGTTTCCTCTAATCCATTCGTTCCATTCAATCCACTTCTGTTCTCATGTGGCACGGAGCTAAGATGTCAGGTGTTAAGGGAAGCTCATTTCTTACAGGGGACAGGAAGACCTTATTTTCCTGCTTGATGGCACTTATAAGAAAGATAGCAAGTATATTCTGTCACTAGGGAGGAGATGATTAGTGCTAGCGCTCAGTCGCTTACTCGTGTAACTCTTTGTGACCCCAGGGACCGTAGCCCATGAGGCTCTTCTCTCCTTGGGATTTTCCAGGCAAGAACACTGGAGTGGGTTGCCATGCTCTCCTCCAGGGGATCTTCCCAATCCAGGGGTTGAACCTGGTCTCTTATATTTCCTGCTTTGGCAGGTGGATTCTTTACCACTAGTGCCACCTGGGAAACCTTGGGGAAGAAGTACTTATGGAAGATCAAATGCTCTATTAATTATTTGGAATGATGGTCAGGAAGGGCCACCACGGATGTGAGAGGCAGACAGTTTTGTGCTAGCTGCCATCACAGAGCACCACAGGCTGAGGGGCTTAAAACAACAGACACTGGTCTTCTCGTGGGTCACAGAGCTGGAAGTCTGAGATCAGGGTACTGAGAGGGTTGGTTTCTCCTGCAGCTTCTTTTCTTGCAGATGGCTGTCCTCTTGCTGTGTTCTCTTGAGAACTTTTCTCTCTGTGTGTTTGTGATAGGGACAGAGTAAAGGGACAGCTTAGGAGATTAAATAGCTACTCTCACTAGGGGTTCATAAATAGACAAAAAGTATGGAGATGCCAGTAGATTAATGATCTATCAAGAAAGCAGGCTTGCTTAAAAACAGACCATGCAGACTTGCTTGGCAATGAAACCATGCACAGGAAGCATGAGACATGCCCCCAAGCATAAACAGTGGTGGAATGAGGCCTGCATCCTGTTCACTGAAGTCAGCAAATGAATGATCCTTGAGAAGGGGCTTTCTCTGCTTGTACTAAGAGCAGAAATATAGGGAAAGGTGACTTTTTACTGAAACCTGAGGTAATTTACCATTTAGTATATGTTATTTTGAGAAATGCTGGGCTGGAAGAAACACAAGCTGGAATCAAGATTGCTGGGAGAAATATCAATAACCTCAGATATGCAGATGACACCACCCTTATGGCAGAAAGTGAAGAGGAACTAAAAAGCCTCTTGATGAAAGTGAAAGAGGAG
>SJYT01043615.1:650215-707918 GCA_006410635.1 Cephalophus harveyi
CAGCCATGAAATTAAAAGACGCTTACTCCTTGGAAGGAAAATTATGACCAACCTAGATAGCATATTCAAAAGCAGAGACATTGCTTTGCCAACAAAAGTCCGTCTAGTCAAGGCTATGGTTTTTCCAGTGGTCATGTATGGATGTGAGAGTTGGACTGTGAAGAAGGCTGAGTGCTGAAGAATTGATGCTTTTGAACTGTGGTGTTGGAGAAGACTCTTGAGAGTCTCTTAGACTGCAAGGAGACACAACCAGTCCATCCAAAAGGAGATTGGTCCTGGGTGTTCATTGGAAGGACTGATGCTAAAGCGGAAACTCCAATACTTTGGCCACCTCATGTGAAGAGTTGACTCATTGGAAAAGACCCTGATGCTGGGAGGGATTGGGGGCAGGAGAAGAAGGGGATGACAAGAGGATGAGATGGCTGGATGGCATCACCAACTGACGGACATGAGTTTGGGAGGCCTGGCGTGCTGCGATTCATGGGGTCACAAAGAATTGGACACAACTGAGCGACTGAACTGAACTGAATACAATTTCTTAAAATGTCAAAGCAGGGTGACCAAAACTGTGGATAGTTTTAAACGTTTACATTTCTCAAATTAACACTTTCAGCCCGCAAAGTACAATGTGAAAAAAATTAGACTCTTTTCAAAATAGTCACATTATTTATAAAATAATGTGATTTCACAGTGCAGTACAAGCAGCGTGGGCTGGTCACGGGGCAGGAGACGAAAGTTTTGAATGATCGCTTTCCCTTGAGTGTTGCTTTGAGGCTACTTGTCTGATGACTTTAAGGAAAAACATTATAAAGTCTAATCTGGGAAAAAAATCAGCCCAATTTTGCTAGCTTTGAAGATGGAGGAAAGAGGCCATGAGTGAAGGAATGGATTTCTGCTCTACAGAACTGTCAGACAATGAATGTGTTATTTTAAAAGGTAGGGGGAAGAGGCTAATCAGTAGACACTTCAAGAACCTGAGCTCCTCTTGCCCCTTCTCTCCCACTCCCTTGGAAGATATGATGAAATAACTACAAGGAATAGAAGCCATGGAGGGAAAAGGTGTAATCAGTTCTCTCAGGGAGAGTTATTGGGAACCAATCAAGGATGGCTTCTCAGAGGAGATGACCACTGAGCAGGGGTTCTGCAGGATGAATAGGAGTTTGTCAATCAGCTAAAGGGGCGAAGAGCATTTCAGACAGAGGAAATGACTCTGAAAAGGCTCAGAATTAGTGAACTGTCTGTACAAGGACACCACACATGGTTCAAGGTTACCTGTATTAAAGTACAGAGAAAATTGTGGGTGGTGGGGAAGATTGAGCAGGACCTGAGGAAAAAAGGTCTTCTCTGCAGGAAATGGAAAGAAAGTGAAGAGTCCAGACTTCACTTCCTTGGAAGAAGGTTCAAGTAACCTGAAGATGTTTAGCCTAGAGAGGGAAGACTTGGGGGTAGGCAAGAATGTAATAACATCTACTAGACAATCTTCCCATGTTTGTGAAGTCTTTAATTTCCACCCCAGTGTGCAGGACTTAGGACACGTGTGGAAATTAGAAAGTGACCAATACAGTTTAGAAATAAAGATGACAAGCAAAGATGGCCAAGAATGGAATGGGACACTTAAGTGGTATTGGGTTCCCCAGCACTGGAGGCATTTAAGCAGAAGCCAAAGGGCCATCTGGCAGAAATATTGACTGGAGATTCAAAATCAGGTAAGAGCCGGACTATTTAATTTCTGAATTTTCTTCCAGCCCTGACAATCTCAGATACTATTTTGTCTTGTATTAGAATAGATTCAAGATGTTGCCTTTGGGGGGAAAATAGTAATCAAAATGTAAATATCATGGGAATAATAGATTTGGCCTAATTATCAGCGATTACTCAGAGTTTGTCATTATTTCCCTACAATATATCCCAAAGTTCCAGAAAACAAATCAAAGAAAGTACCACGGCCGATGCCATTAATAGAAGCAAAACACTTCAAGACCGAGAATTTAATTTACTGGGTGAGTTCTTGAGGCACGTTTCTGTTGATGAATATTTATAAAAGTGGGTTAGGCTGGACCTGGTAATGATTGCAAAAATTTTAATGCTGCCCCCTCATTAATTTACTTTTAATGAATGACTTGGTAAAGCGTAACTATTTGTACGTAATGATTTCATTAACGGCGATGGCATATGCAACCGTTTTTTCACACGTTTGAATGTCACTTGAATAAAATGATACCTTAAATTATACAGTATAATAAAGTATGTTTGTTGAAACATGACAAGCTTCTGCCTCTTTGTACTCAGGCTCCAAGAATCCGTTGCATTTGGAATAGCAACAGTTTAACAGAACTGGAGTGATGGGTCTCTTCTTCCATATCTGAGGTTTTTGTCAATACTAGACCCTGGGCTTCCGCCCTAAAAAAAAAAAAAAAAACCTGTACATGAAAAGTTGGAGCCAGAGAAGGCAGTGAATCCTTAGGCAGTGAATCCTTCAGAGCCCCCACAATCCCACGGTACTCACCTCAGCATGTAGAATTTGCTTAATACCACCCCCCCACCCCCCGCCCTCCCGCCTCTTGGAACAGATATCCAGCCAGATTATCCCATAAAAACAGAGCATCTGTGGGCAGAACCCAGCTAGGGGCAGTACCAGGCCAGGGGCGGGGCAATGAGAGGGGTGTGGCCAGGAGAGGGGCGTGGTCTGGTGGAGTGGAGGCTGGGCTATTGCCTGGTGCGGCACAGACCGCAGGTCAGAGCTGACTGGCTCTCACATACCTCCTCTAGAACTTGGCAGCGCTGGTCATAAGGGCTGCCGTAAGGTATGCCTGCACACCTCCTTCAGCTTTGTTGAAGCCAATTTAGGAGAACAGAGAGGCCCCGTCCTATTTTAAATGGGTACCCTTGATAATTCCTTAGCTTAGTCTCATGTCTGTTTCCACAAGTGCTGATCCAGTTTGTAAGTATATTATTTATCTGTTCATTTGTTTAGGACAGGGACCATGCCGCTGAGTTCACTATTGACTCCCCACCCCTAGAACATTAACAAGTTATCAGAAAATGTTTCTTGTGGGGGGCGGGGAGCCAGGGCAGGGCAGAGAAGAAGAGAGCAGAAGAGGAAGGAAGAAAGGAGGGAGGCAGAGAGAGAGAAAGACTAATTGGATTAGATTCGAAGCATAAAGCAAAGTAAGCCACTGGCCAAAACAAAGACATGTTGAGATCAACGCCATGGGCTGTGTGAGCCGCTGTTTCTCTGCCTGCCACCCACCACCCCTCCCTGGCAGGGCTCAGGCACCTTGCTCCAGGTCTCATCAGCCTTGCTCCGCACGATTATTTATTCCCTCCTCTCATGAAAGTGGTCCCGGAAATGAATAAGGTGTTTGGACAGCAATGAAAACAATACTCTTCTGCAGGTGTACCATGGTATGTGGTTTTCAAAGTGTCTTCCTATCTTTGATCTCAAATTCTTGCCAGTCCAGTCTATCTCACAAGACTGTTTCATTATTACCCCCCCCGCCCCCCCCCTTTTTTTTTCCAGAGAGAATGGTCTCTGTGGAATTCAATGCTGGCTCAAGGTCACAGAGCCAGGAAATGGCTGAGCTAAGAAGACTTCAGCTCAGGTCCTGGGTTATGTGGTTGAGCAGCTTTTAATGTTTCTCAGAAGCTTAATAGGTTACCTTTCCCGAGGGTGTTTGTGTTTTAAAAGGGAATTAAAAAGAGAGGAAAATGTATAATCCGAATGAATGAATTGCGAATAGCAAAATATCCCATACAAAAGCATGTGTACAGGAAAGACCGGCACTGGGGCCAAAGGGAAGAGGTGGTCCTAGAAGATTCTTGACACACCAGCTATCAGGATCAGACAGATCTGGGTTCAAATCTCTTCCATTCCATCCACGAACCCAGTGGTCTGGTGCCAGTGGTTTCCATTTTCAGAGTCTCTTTCCTAATCTGTGACGTGGGGATGATAATCCACCCCAAAAGGGCGACGTGAGATTGGCATGCAGAGAAGTTGGCACCTAGTGGGAGATCTGCAAAGATCGGCAGCCTTACAGGCAAGATCCGAGGAGTGGGGCCCAACACAGTTGGCCTCCACAGAAATCAGGGTGCTGGATGGAGCTGGCCCTCACCCACAGCTCCACAGGGAAGGGATGGGGAAGATAGGAGACGGGGAGCCCAGAGCTGCTGCTCCAGGCCCATCTTGGTGCCTAGAGCTGGGCTGGGCTCACCAGGCCCCATGCTAATTGCTCAGCCATTAGGATCAAGCTGGGCCAGGGTACCTACATCCACGCTGCAGCCCTCATCTTTTCCGTGTCTTCCCCCACCTCCTCCGAGAAGATTTATGGAAAGATTAAGGGGCCTTTTTTTTCAATATCTATTAATATTCATGGCAGTCTTCACAGCCATCTGCTTTTAACGATTTTGTTTGCAAAGACCTGAGATTAAAATATGGCCTGCTAGTGCTCTGAAGCATCTGAACTGAAGGCGATAAAACAAAGGCCTTTTCAGGAGCTCCAAGCTGGCCTGTCACTCTACCTGCAGTGGGGGAGACTAATGACTAGAGGGAGGGAGGGAGGGCGGCTGACGGGCGCTCAAACCTGGCTGAGGTTGGATCCAGGCCCAGTGCTCCCCCTCAGGCCTGGCAGGGTTCACTACGCGGTGGGGTGGGGGGTGAGCGATGAAGAGCCCCATCTCCCTCCTGCACTGGGCGCTGAGAAGGAGGGGATTTAGCTAGGGCAGGAGAAAGATGATGGCTAGAGCATCCAGGAAACTCAGGGCTTTGAGGACTCTGAATCCCTAGGATCAGCACCCTGTGTGGGGGGCAGGGCGCGGGGGGGGCGGAACGCTGTCCACACTGGGAATGTCCAGGGGTCCAGAGAGGGCGGGGGGAGCCCCTCGCTGTGATGCTTTGTCCCAGACCCATCGGAGTCACACTGCACCTCCTCTATACGTCAGTGCAACGCAAGCAAAGCCCATGTCTCTGTCTGGACTTCACAGTCGGTCACTTCAGTCTAACTCAGTCTTGTGTGGACCCTCATTTGCCTACTAATATGGGGTGCCCATGGCCAAGCTGGTGTCCTTCTCTTGGCTTCCTCCTGGAGAGGAGTTTCCATGAGGTGACTGCCAGGAGGTGGCCTGGTGACAAGGTGGGGGACCAGCGGTGGGACCCGGGCCAGAATGTGTGGCGATGAAAACTGTGCCCTGCACAGCTCCTGGGGGCGCCTTTCCCAGCCTCTGCAGTGGTCCTGAGCAGGCCTCCAGGACCCCATCCTGAGCAGCCCTAGGGCTTTCTGCTCTGTATGTCAAAGCTCCACTCACAGCTCACTGGACTGAAGGCGCCTGCGGCTTAGGGATGTTTGAGAACCAGCAGAATTCAAGTCACCTCTGTCATTAGACAGCCACTTCTCCCCTCTGGCTCCTACAGTTCTGAGCTCCATGCTTCCGAAACACCCCCAGTGAGACCAAGTCCTGGTTCCTGGGCACGCCGGAAGACAGAGATGATGGGTTTCCACATGCCTGCTCAGCCCCCTCCCCATGCCAACAGGGTCACCTCCTAATCTAATCCCCAGCCTTCCGGTCCCAGGCTCCCCCGCTCCGAGCCTGGAAAGTCACCGTCTTTGGCCACCACCTGTCTCTGGAGCCAAGAGCTGCCCCACAAGTGCCAGGAAGCAGGCCTGCTGCTCCTCAGAGGTGAGCAGCTCTTCACAGCAGCACTTCCCCAGGGACCGCATCAGGCCCCAGGAACAGGGTCTGGGAAATCCTCCTTGCATTCCCACTCCTGGCCAGCCTGCGTGTGGTTCTAGAGCAGACCAGCCTTCCTAAAACACCACGGATTCCAGCTGCCCTGGCCCCCATGGCCTCCCGACAGGAGTGCTGCCTTCTGCCAGCCCTCAAGGCCAGAACGAGGGAGAGGTGGCTGCCGGAGAGAAACAAGGGTACCCCCTCCTCTGAGCCCCACTCAGGCGAGGTGGTAGCAAGTTGAGGTGGGCACCACGTCCAGCATTGGGAAGGAAGGAGAGCAAAGAGTTGTGAAGAGAAAACCAGAGGTGACAGATGGGACTCCTCTGGAACCATCCAGAGGTGAGCCCTGGCCTGAGAGCGGCCGGTGCTGGTCTAGCTGCTGCTGATGGCCCACTGCCTGTACCTCCCTGGGCCCTGGAGACAACCGTGGAGACTTCCTGGACCTCCCTACTTCCACTGAGGCCACTTGGGATGGGTCTCCATTTCTAGAAGCTCAAGAAAACCAGGATAGAAGCTTCCAAATATCCACTCCTAGGCCCTTGTTTCTCTGTGACTGTGAGACCCACCCTCTGCCCACCCTAAGCCTCCCTGGCTCAGGCTATGCCCCCTCCCCACCAAAGGACTAGCCAGTCCTCACTGCCACCTCCCCAAACAGAAGGCCGCCTCCTCCCTGCCCGGTGCCTGGAGATGCCAGCAGCTCTTCAGAGTCAATGTCTGTCCTCCGGGCCAGCTACTCTCCCAGGAGAGCCGGGGTCAGGAGCAAGCAGGATGCCAGCTTCCTGGTCTGTCTGTCTGTGTGTGCATGCTAAGTGGCTTCAGCCGTGTCTGATTCTGTGTGACCCTATGGACTGTAGCCTGCCAGGCTCCTCTGCCATGGGATTCTCCAGGCAAGAATACCAGAGTGGGTTCCCAGTACCTTCTCCAGAGGGGCTTCCCAACCCAGGAATCAAACCCGTGTCTATTACGTCTCCAGCATTGGCGGCAGGTTCTTTCCCACTAGGGCCGCCCAGGAAGCCCTTATCTCTCTGACTCCGGTTTAAATCCCCTGAGGCTCCTGGCATTGGGCTTAACATTCACTAGGCTTTCCTTCAAAAACGTTTCCTCTTTTTGTCTCAGAATGAGTCTGCTTCTCCTAGTGCACACCTCTCCAGTGCACCAAAGTGTTGGTTTAGCCTCGAGGAGATGCTAGGATAGTACCACCAGATGGGTCCTTGGAGAGCATGTTCAACTCTCCCGTTTTATAGCTGCAGAGACTAAGGCCAAACCAGATGCCAGGTCACCTGACCCCACCCCCTAAGGCCAAACCAGATGCCAGGTCACCTGACCCCACCCCCTGGGGCCATGACTAGCCCATCCCTCTGCCTCCAAGTTGCCCCCTCCAGGAGCACACATCACCGAGCAGGGAGGTCTTGCTAAGAGACCCTTGGAGGTCTATTTTGGCAGTTTCTGCCGTAGTCACATCCCTGCAACCCACTGCCAGGTAATTAAGGAGTCAAGAGCCACTGCAGAGATTTGGAATTGGACCTAACATGCCCATTTACATATCTGATTTGAGAGACAAGAGTAAAAGATTGTGTGTGTGTGTGTACCTAAGCATGTGAGCAGGTGTGTTCATGTGTGACTGTATATGAGTGAGGGTTTGCATGTGAGCGTGTGGATGTGTTCATGCATGACTGTATATGAGTGAGGGTTTGCGTGTGAGCATGTGGATGTGTGAGCGTGTGGATGTGTTCACGCGTGACTGTATATGAGTGAGGGTTTGCGTGTGAGCATGTGGATGTGTTCACGCGTGACTGTATATGAGTGAGGGTTTGCGTGTGAGCATGTGGATGTGTGAGCGTGTGGATGTGTTCACGCGTGACTGTATATGAGTGAGGGTTTGCGTGTGAGCATGTGGATGTGTGAGCGTGTGGATGTGTTCACGCGTGACTGTATATGAGTGAGGGTTTGCGTGTGAGCATGTGGATGTGTGAGCGTGTGGATGTGTTCACGCGTGACTGTATATGAGTGAGGGTTTGCGTGTGAGCATGTGGATGTGTGAGCGTGTGGATGTGTTCACGCGTGACTGTATATGAGTGAGGGTTTGCGTGTGAGCATGTGGATGTGTGAGCGTGTGGATGTGTTCACGCGTGACTGTATATGAGTGAGGGTTTGCGTGTGAGCATGTGGATGTGTGAGCGTGTGGATGTGTTCACGCGTGACTGTATATGAGTGAGGGTTTGCGTGTGAGCATGTGGATGTGTGAGCGTGTGGATGTGTTCACGCGTGACTGTATATGAGTGAGGGTTTGCGTGTGAGCATGTGGATGTGTGAGCGTGTGGATGTGTTCACGCGTGACTGTATATGAGTGAGGGTTTGCGTGTGAGCATGTGGATGTGTGAGCGTGTGGATGTGTTCACGCGTGACTGTATATGAGTGAGGGTTTGCGTGTGAGCATGTGGATGTGTGAGCTTGTGGATGTGTTCACGCATGACTGTAGATGAGGGAGGGTTTGCATGTGAGCGTGTGGAAGTGCATGTGTGTGGGGCGGGAGGCTGAATCATTAGCTCTGCACAGCCTTCTCTCTGGTCCCCCTACCCTCAAGCCCACCCTGGCAAGCCCACCTGCATCCTGCTTGTCCCCGCCTTCGCCTGTTCTGACGGCATGACTCAGCGGTGGCCTCAGCTTCTACAGGGAACCCAGCCCTTGAGAATGAGACACAGCATCTGCCACCATCAGGGTCTGTCTACCTTTCCAGAATATTCTCCCACCCAAGCCTCACACTACCCTCCAGTCACGCCAAACCTGCAGCATTCGAGGCACATGCGGGCCCCACATGCCTCCAAACCTCGTCCCGTGTTGTCTTCTGCGCCTGGGCTGTGCTCTCCCTCTTTTCTTCCAAGCTGCAAGGCCCCACACTCAAATATCACCTCCTGAATGCCAGGCCACTCCCCCGCAGGCGGAGTCAGCCGCTCTGCATGACCCTAAATGACCCTTAACAGCACTTGGGGGACACTTTACCTGTGTTACTGCATAGAGTTCTCGCCGGGCCCTGAACCGGATGTCCCATCCTTATCCCCAGCTTACAGGCGAGGACACTGCAGCTCAGAGAGGCTGAACGACTTGCCTGGGGTCACCCGGCTCTGACACCAGAGCAGCAGGATTCTCACCAGCTGGCCCAGCCCCAGAGCCTGAGCCCTTACACCCTCCACCACACTGTCCCCACACACCCACCTCACTCGGGACATCAGCAGCGTGGCGTGGGCACAAAGAGAGGCCGGACTATGGTCCGCCGGCCTGTCTTCCCTGCTGCCCAGAGCAGAGCTCTTGCCCACCTGCTTCCCCGCGCCTGGTGCAGAGCCCACCTGGCACAGCGTGGGGTGTGGGAGGGCTCTGAACAATCAGATGAGGGAAGGCATGCTTGCCTCTGTGTGTGTGTGAGACGTGTGTACAGGAGGGTGTGCGTGGACAGGAGGCTGTGAAAGAGTGTGGCTGTGCAGCTGCGAGTGGGGGTGAGTTTGAGGGCTGTGTCATGGGATTGAGTATGGATATTTGTGACGGTGCTATGGGGGATGTGTGGAGTGTGAGCTGTGTGTTAGTGCATATGAGGGTGGAGGGATGGGGTGCTTGTGTGTGTATGTGAAAGAGGGCTGTGTGAGGGGCCCTGAGAGCGGCGTGGATAGCGCAGGCGGCCTGTGAGGAAGCCTGGGCCCTGGCCATCCTCAGACAACCTCCAGACCCCGCACGGGTGGGAGGAGGCCCGTCGCGCCTGCATGAATAGTTAAAGCCCTTAAACTGTGCCGCTTCATCACTGATATTTTTACAAAGTTGTCACAGAGAAATATCATTTTTCTTCCTCCTTTATTTCATTTTCTTTGGGATATAGTAATTAACAAAAGCTGTTAGATGCCAGCATAACTGTTTCTTTTGAAGTTTCTACATGGCTGTCACCCAGAAGATAAAGGCAGATTATTCAATCTTGACATTATAATTGTGGATGCCAGATAAAAGCCTGGATTAGACACTTCACAGCCCCACTCAGAAAGAAGAGTGAGATCACGGGCGGTGTGCAGGAGGGGCGCCCCAGCAGAGAGGCGGGGCGGCTTGCCACGTGGCTGGCTTCTTTTCATTTTAAGTTGGACGGTACCCAAATCACACCATGTCAGGTGGGAAGGGAGCATATTCAACACGGAGGTGTAACAATCCAGAAGTCGGGGGCAAAGCCTGGGGTAGCCTTGCCTGGCAGGATGCTCCTCGCCTGCCAGCCTGGATGCCCAGCTCCTGGAAGGTGGGGCTGGGGTCATCTCAGGGAGGGTGTCTCCAGCCCTGGCACTGAGTATGGAACACAGCAGGCATGGGACATGCGCCTCCTGATGGAAGGACTCCTGGGTTCTAGTCCTGACTTGCATAGCCTCCCTGTGGCTCTGGAGAAGGCAGGAGAAGCAAGGGTGTGGGAAAGTCATCTGCCTGCTGAGAGCCTACCCGAGACCCTCACAGGTCGCCCAAGAGCAGTGCCACCTCATTGCCAGGAGGGGGCGCCAGCTAGGGAGAAAGGCTGGGCCCCAGAATGGAGAGGGAGGCTCTTCAGTGGAGGCACAACGGCCAGTATCCAGATGTCAACTCTTAAGACTGGACCCCTCTAAAGTGCAGGGACCAATGTTTCGTGATTTTCTCCATCAACCCTAAACCAAGTCACGACCTTGGAATTCAGCTTCTCCAAACTGGGGTTCTCCATACTTCGTCCAGTCCACAGACAAGTCATCACTGTCTTAAGTAACGATAATGATAGAAAAAGACCCTGATGCTGGGAAAGATAGAAGGCAGGAGGAGAAGGGGACAACAGAGGACGAGATGGCTGGATGGCATCACCTTCTCAACGGAGGTGAGTTTGAGCAAGCTCCAGGAGACAGTGAAGGGCAAGGAAGCCTCACGTGCTGTAGTCCGGGGGTTTGCAATGAGTCGGACATGACTGAGCGACTGAACAACAAATAAGAATAACGATACAATTTTTAAATGTATCAGTCAGGGTCCAGCCAAGAACCTATCAACCACTCTAGGTATTTAAAGCAGAGGGAATTTAACTCAAGACTGGTTACGCAGGAGGTGAAGGGTCAACAGGAGAGCAGGTCTGGAGGAAAGAAGGCGGGAGCTGGGTAACCAGAGCCCAGGGGCTGTGATGACCTAGCCAACCTGGAACCCTGATGGGTCAGAGACAGGAGCACTGCCGGAGACGATGCCCAGGGCAGAGATGGGGAGGGGGACGCCCTGGCTGCTCCCTGTTCCCTGCCCTCTCCCCTTCCCGTCACCAACCGGCGCCTCTTGTTGACTCAACACAACCCACCCAGGAGCCTGGAGGGGCCAGACCCCCAGGATACAGAGCAAAACAGAAGAAAGGCAAGGAGGGGATCTGAGGGCAAGTGAACCAAGGGCCAGTACCCTGGCCAGCATTTTTAAATCTTGAGCTGGATTTCCAGCTTCTCATGAAAAAGAACTATTTTGGGTCTGTACTCCCAGATGGGGCAAACATCCGGGGGCAATAGAGGCTGTCCCCTTCAGAAGAAGCATCCTCTTCTCCAGTTTTCCACCATTCCCACCAGGCCTGCCTTATTTGTTCATGGTACCTGGAGGTTCTTCCCTTCTCAACTCCTATACAAAATCAGTGTTCCCATTTCTCAGAGAGAGAAACTGAGGCCCAACCAAAGGGAAGTGACTTACCCAAGGTTACATAGCGGATCCAGAGCAGAGGCAAAACCAGAACTTAGATGCCCTGGATAACATTTCCTGAGCGCTGGATTGATGAGCAAGGAGTGGAAAGCATTTGTGAAGCGACCAGGTATGTCAGTGGGGCAACAAGTGGTCATTTACTGGACCAGTGAAACAGTGGCACAGCTGCTCATGGTCCCCCGGCCAGTGAACTTCGTCAGGAGGACAGCAGGAGAGATGCCAGTGAGGATGACCAAGACAGGACCGGGGCGGCCAAGGCTGCTCTGAACCCGGCTCTGCCACCCAACTGTTATGTGGCCACAGTGAAGTCGTTCTTGGAGCGCTAACCATGAGGAGGAAGGACCACACGCCCTCCTGGAGCCTTCCCCACTCCATCAGGCTGGGACGTGATTTCCTGGGCACAGGTGGGAGGAAAGCATCCTGCTCGCGGAGCCAGCAGAGTGCAGGAGGGTCCTTAAAAAGGAAGGTCGAGGGAGACACTGGGAAGCATAAATCTGCCGGCACAGCTCTCTCAGAAAGGGCTTTAATTAATTGTTTTTATACGACATAAGAGCAACTCATTACCGAACAGCTTTGATTTGTGACACCTGCATTATAGATGATTTTTAAATTAACATTTCCCCAATAAAAGGTGTCAGTAGAGAGCTGAGGGCGCCCAGAGAAGTATAAAAGGATAATAATACGAAAATACAAATAAACACCAGCCCAGCCTAACAAAGAGGGCTGTTTAATCAATTTTACAATTAATTAAGGCTGCCTGGGGTAGCTGGAGCCCGGGAGGAACTTGGAGGTACTGGGTTGAGGTGCAGGCATCAAATGCTAGGAAGAGAGGAAAGGTTTGAGGCTTAAGAGAGACACACACAGAGAATGAAAGATGCTGCCGGTCTTCCCTTAAGGGGAGAGAAATGCTCCTCCTGAGCATTCTTTCTCTCTTTGTTCTCCTGGATTTATCATCTATTCCTTCAGTAAGTATTTATAGAGCCCCTATTACCTGTTCCAGGCTGAGTGATGAGCCAGGCAAAGACACCAAGGTGAGAGAACGCTAGTGTCTCCTTGGAGATGCTCAGAGCCCATGGGTCTGATCCAGAGCCCAGGGCACAGCAGTTGAGCAAACTGGAAAGGTAGGCAAAAGCAAGACTATAGAGGCCTCTGGAAAATATCAATTACATTTGGACTTGTTTTCAGATGCCCTTTGAAGAGTCTCAGGTGTAAGAGACACAGGCTAAGATTTCCATCTTAGGTAGATGCCAGTGAATACTGCGCTAGAAGGGTGGCGGGTCACCCAAAATAAGTCACACAGAAAAAGACAAGCACTGTGTGATATCACATACATGTGGAATCTACAACATACAGCAAACCAGTGAACATAACAAAAAACCAGCAGCCTCACAGAGAGAGAGGAAAGTGAGTAGTTATCAGTGGGGAGAGGGAAGCATGGAGGGACAAAATAGGCGTAGGAGAATGAGGAGTACAGACTATTAGGTATAAAATAAGCTACACGGATCTTTTGTGCTTCGGCCGCCTGATGCTAAGAGCCAGCTCACTAGAAAAGACCCTGATGCTGAGCAAGATTGGGGGCAGGAGGAGTAGGGGACGACAGAGGACGAGATGGTTGGATGGCATCACCAACTCAATGCACATGAGTTTGCGTAAGCTCTGGGAGATGGTAAAGGACAGGGAAGTCTGGCGTGCTGCAGTCCACGGGATCGCAAAGAGTCGGACACAACTGATCGACTGAACAACAACAACAACCTATTGTACACCACAAGGAATATAGTCAATATTTTATAATAGCTGTAGATGGAGTATAACCTTTAAAAACTATGAATCACTATATTGTACACCTGTAATTCTTGAGAGTTCCTTAGACTGCAAGGAGATTAAACCAGTTAATCCTAAAGGAAATCAGTCCTGAATATTCACTGGAAGGACTGATGCTGAAGCTGAAGCTCCAATACTTGGCTACCTGATGCAAAGAGCCAACTCATTGGAAAAGACCCTGATACTGGGAAAGATTGAGGACAGGAGATCCTACACCCAAAAGCCAGAGGATTCCTGCTAAAATGAAAGCCCATCACATATACTACTGTCCAAAAGTTCCCAGGTCTTCCCGTGCCCTCAGACCAAAGTCCAAACACTGTTACGATGCTCACCAAGGGCTTTCAGGATCTAGTCCCCGCCTACCCACTGTAGCTCCACGCTAACCCCCTCTCCCTCCTTGCTTTTTGGTCCAAACACAGAGGTCTCCCTTCAGGCTCTAGACTAATGTTGCTCCTCTCATCTGTGTTCTTTCATACCCATAGTTCCTCTGCCTGGAACATTCCAGGTGTTCTGTCTTGCATCACCTCACCTTTCCATGGTCTGGCCACCTTTAACTCCATATCCCAGGCTGCAAGCTAATCAAATGCTTTTGCAATTGTTTGCTGAATTGAGTAGATTCCCCTCAATTTGTAAACTCCACAAGACCAAGAACTATTTCTGCCTTGGCCCCTGTTTCCCCAGCACCCAGTAGACAGACCACATTGCCGAAAGAATTAACAAATGAACCAAATGATGTCACAGAATACAGTGTGCCTTATCCATACTGGAAGTTTAGATGTACATTTAGACCAACAAGAACCAGTATCTTCAGCTTATCAGCACACCTCTCATTGGTCAGTGTGAATCCTCACATACGCCCAGGAGAGGCATTGGTAGTGTGATGAGAGGAGAGGGTGGCCCTCCACTTGAGATGTCCCATCGCCTGCTTCCGTGAAGCCAGTGGGGGTCACGAAGCCAACAGTATGTCCACATGGTCTATAAGCCACCTGGTTTCTGCCATCTCCATATTGCCCCAGGCCCCAAGAGGACATGGCTATCAACATGGGCTCCTGGCCAAAGGATTTGGGTGTTTAGCTCCCCTCTGCCTGGTAGGAATAGATGAGTCCTTCCAGACTGGCCCCATAATCGAGCACCTCCAGCTCACAATTCCATGCTGGACCCATTTAGAGTTCAGGGGTAGTGTCAGGGTTTCAGGGTTAGGGTCAGGGTTACAGAAGTGGTTATAGGGAGTCTGCCACCATCAAATCAGCAAGTAGGGGGAAAGACTGGGGTGGAGGTCGAGGTCAAGGTCAAACTCTTGGGTCCTTCAGAAAGGGTGAGACGGTCTGTGCCTGGAGGAATCCAGGAGGGCTTCTTGGAGGAGGTAGGCTTGAGCTGCACCAGGAAGGACAGGGAGGGCTGAGATCAGGAGGTTCCTGATCAAGTTGCTGCTTCCTTCATCTTCAAAACCTTTCACCAGGAGGAATCACCTCTGAAAGCTAGATTTCTCCTCCTAAGTCCACTGGCAACACAATTACTGATTGTCAGGATGGGAATGGACCACAGTCCAACCCACCCATTTTATAAATAGGAAACCTGAGGCCCAGAGAGAAAAGCAAAAATCATCCTTTGCATTTGAATAAATGCATCCTTTGTGGTGGAAAGGGACTTCTTGCAACACACCTGCACAACAGGCATATTCTCTTCATTTAACAGATGAGGGGGCTGAGGCCCTGGGGGCTCACAAGGCGAGTAGATGTCACATGGGATCTGATAGAACCAGGACTCAAACCCAGGCTGATCTGAGTCCACACCTAACTCCCCTGGGTGAATGTTTCTGTCTTTGGTTCTAATTTTTCTAAGGCACAGAAAGGATAGTTGGCAGTTGATATCAAAAATATATGTAGCTAATTTGATTGACGGTATAAGCTCAGTGATGGACAAACACAGAATGATTCCATTTTTCTCAGTAACTGCTGTCAGCTTTGCCCTGCAAGCCCCAACCCCACAAGCTGGTGGTTGAGGGAGGCAAGGGAGGGATGGAAGAAAACAAACTTCCAGATAATAGTATCTTCATCCTTCTGATGATTTTCCTGGTCCCATGTAATATTTGCAGCAGTCACTTTCTAATGATTAAGGAGCGTTGTCCAATTCAAAGCTACCTCCTGTGTAGCTCCCACCAGCCCCACCAGCGGGGATGGGACTGTCCTGGTTGTGAGCGACTGGCTGCCCCTTGGTGGGGGACTGCATCCTGCCCTGCAGCGTCCTAACTCTGGCCATTGGTGTCCTCACTGCAGCTGGCCTCTAGCGTGATGGGAGGCCAGCTGCCAGGTCCTCACAGTTAGAGTGACACTGGAACCCTATCCACAGCCTCTGACATCAGGGACCTCCCAGGGCACGGCTGCCCCTGCTCCTTGCTCCCGGCAAGTCTAGGGAGAGGAGCATGGCTGTTTCCACTCAGCAAATTCTACTCTTCTCTTTATACAGAGAAGCGGGTAGAGGACACCTTGCTTCTGCTAAAATGCCCTTCTCTTAGCAAAGCCTGGAGTGGATATTGTGGTGGGGACTGCTCACTGTCCACCAAAATTCAATCTCCCCTGACAAAAAAAACCTGGTCGGGCCAAGGTCACCATCCAGACCAGGTGTATGCACACTCTGCTCCACATGGCCAGATCAGACCACTGCCTATTTGTGAACGACCCATGGACGAAGAATGGTGTTTACATTTCTAAATGGTTGGAAAAAAAAAATTCCTGCCATGCAATTTATATGAAATTTGAATTTCACTATCCGTGAATAAAGTTTTATTGGGATATAGCCATGCCCATCATTTACATATTGCCTATGGCTGTTTTCAAGATACAAGGGCAGAGTCAGATTCCTGCAGCGCAGAGCAAACAGCCCACAAAGCTGAAAATATTTCCTGTCTGGCCCTTACAGAAAACGCTTGATGACTCCAGATCAAGATTTCCTTTCCCAGCCTCCCTTGCAGGTAGAGGAGGCACATGCTAAGTTCTCATCAGTAGAAGTGGACTGAAAGTACTGGAAGATATCAGTGAGCCCCTCCATGCTTACTTCCACCTCTGGCTGGAGCCAGGCATGGCAGCCCCCATCACGGAGACCACCAGCAGGCTCACATGGATGGAGGGACTAATGGCTCAGAGGACTCCAGTCCCTGAATGACTGAAAGTCAGAACTGCCCTGCCAACCTGGCTATTTACCTTAAATCATAAGGTGAGAAACAGGAACATCAGTCCTCTCTATGCCATCGCATTATTACGATAGAGCAGCGCATCCTCACCCTGACTAGTGTGGATGTTTATCTGCAGCTGGGCAGTCTCCAGAGACCTTCACTTACAAGTCCCAGTCATGTCATCTTAGGATATTGTTCTTGTACAGGAGAAGATGCACACCATAGATGGGGTTGTGCCCCTCCCTGAATTAGCAGAGCCCTATAGACCTGGTAAGAGTATTGTTCCTATTAGAGTTCTCTTGTTTACAAGGAAAAGAGGGGCACTAGCTAAATGAGAGCAACTCGGAGAGAAACTAGTTCAATATATAGTTCAATATAAAGCAGATTCTCACCAGGATCCCCAAACAGAAAGCCAAGAGCAACTAGGCCCCATGGGAACCAGCAATTGTGATGCACGCCTCCAAGACCAGGGGTATCCATGCACCTGTCTGCTCTCCTTGGTTGGCCAGCTCCCTCCAGCCACTCACAGCTGGTGGCCATGATTGGTGCCCAGTCCTATGTTCAGCTTATCCACTCTTCCCCCGCCCAGGCTCAGCCTCTTCCTGATGCCTTCCCCAGTTAGGAGTCCGATTGGCCCATCTTAGGCTTTTGAGTCAGAATACCCAAAGCATACAGTGTGGAGAAGCCTCTGCTTCACATGCCCACCTTGGATCGATCAGCTGAAGTCTGGAGGATGCAGACATGACATAAACGCAGCTGCCACCCACACAGCATGCACTGGGAGACAGGGCTTTCTCTTAGCCAGGAAATCAACCCCTCGAAGGAGCTGAGAAGGTCCACAACTAAGAACTCAGGCTCACGGCTAGAGCGCTGGGTTCAGCCCCGACTCCTTCTTGTGTGACCAGAGGCAAGTTTCGTACATTCATTTTCACCCCTATGAAATAGGAACCATAATTAAATCCCCTGCCTCAAAGGGTTTTCAAGATGATCAAAAATAAATTAATCCATGTAAAGCACTTAGAACAGTACCCCCGATACGTAGTAAGCTTAGAGGGAAGGTGAGTGATTGGGATTATCATTATCTCTTAAACAAGAAGAAAACAGTAAGTCAAAACTCTACTCCTTGCTGTGAAACTTCTCAGTGTGTTCTCAGTGAGTGATTCAAGTCAGCTTGAGGAAAGCCCAACCGGGCCACAGGGGCACTTTCCTAAGGAGCCCAGGGTACATGGCCTCCATCTACTAAGGACTCACTCACTCTATGCCCAGCCTGTGCTCGGCCCTGTACACACATTAGCCCACTTCGTCCAGTGAGGAGGACATTCCAAGAGGGTCGAGAAGTTGTCCAAACGCACGTACTTCAGGCTTAATTCCACTCGGTGTGTATTTCCACCAGCATGGATAACCCAAGGGGTCACTGCAGGCCAACTGCTGAATCATGCCCGTTTGGAGATAACCCTACCAAAGGCAGAGACGGGGTTCCTGTAGCAAGGAGACGGAAGGTGGAATGATGCGGACAAGATATGAGGAGGCCCAGAATTGGGAAAGGAAAAGCAGCAGGAGCTTGGGGAGAGTGCATCAGGTTTGGGGGTTAGGGGTCAACAGGGGACATGGTTACGTGCATGGTCCAGCCTCCCCCATGCTGCTGCTGCTGCTGCTGCTGCTGCTGCTAAGTCACTTCAGTCGTGTCCGACTCTGTGCGACCCCATAGACGGCAGCCCACCAGGCTTCCCTGTCCCTGGGATTCTCCAGGCAGGAATACTGGAGTGGGTTGCCATTTCCTTCTCCAACGTGTGAAAATGAAAAGTGAAAAAGAAGTCGCTCAGTCGTATCTGACTCTTCGTGACCCCATGGACTGCAGCCTACCAGGCTCCTCCGTCCATGGGATTTTCCAGGCAAGAGTACTGGAGTGGGGTGCCATCACCTTCTCCGACCTCCCCCATAAAGCTGTTCAAATGCAGGCAGCAGAGTCCCCATCTGGTGAACAGAGGACTGGCCTGGAGCAAAGCTGGCAGCCCCGGTTGCCTGTCCCAGCTCTGCCTCCCTGTCTCTGTGTGACCTTGATGGGGACACCCCTCTCCCAGCCGCGGTAGTCATATATGTGACCAGGTGACTCTGAGGCCCTCCTGACTCTGGTCCCGCTATGGAGATTCTCTAGTTTCTGTTGTGTTCTTAGAGGCAAGCCCTGAGCACGGGGCTCCCCGTGACTTCCATCCCAGCGCGGCACTATGGACTTTCACTCCCCAATTTATTGTGTGCTTAGGAATCATGGAAAAAAAGTAAAACTATTATCCTCAAAACCCCAGCAGGTCTCTTAATGACTACTCCACTAATTAGTAGCAGCTGTTAATGAAGTGTGCAGGTACAAGCCTAGCCTCATCAATTAATCCATACATGCTCCTGGCTGCTGTAATATTTAAAGGGGAAATCAATACTTGGCAGCTGGGCCTGGGGAGGTTGGTCGCATGGGTAGGGAAGGTGTAGCATTGTAAGGAACTTGTAACTAAAATAGCTTATGCCTGGAGCATAGTGCAGTGGAGCAGAAACCAGGACAGGCCTTAAGGGGCACAGGAAGCCAGGCATGCCTGTAGAATGGGGCAGGGGATTGAGTGGGCAGGTCAGCTGGCACCTGCTCCACAGGTGGAGAGCTCCAGCCAGGCCCACAGGGGCGCATAGCGGTAACATCCCTCTCCAAACTGTTATCTCACAAACTGTTATCTCCCTTATTTCTGCAGGCTGGGAAGGCTGGGAGACTAGGAGTCCCACTATAACCTCCTCTTGGCAGATGTAGGGATCAAGGCTCCAAATGAAACACGGTCTTGCCCAAAGTTGCAAAGCAAGCGAGAGTAACAATCACTTTTCTGACCAATGCTGTGCCAAACCCCCTACACACATCTTTTCATTTAAGCCTTATGTGTCTATGAGACAAGAAATGCTAGTGCACCACTTTGGAGATGGAAATACTGAAGGTCTGAGAATTTAAAACACCTGCCTAACAAAGCTGGTCTTTGGCAAGGAGGGTGTTCAAACCCAGGCAATCTGACTTCAGAGCTCATACATTTGGCACACGTGGGCTCCTGAGCAGCAATAAGCCTTCAGCCCTATAGAACAAGATCCAAATCCCTTGCATAATTCACAGCATCTTGAACTCTGGCCCTCTACTCTAGTTTCCTATTGCCGCTATAACAAAGTACCACATACTTACTGGCTTAACGCAACATAAATCTACTATCTGGCAGTTCTAGAGGTCAAAAGTCTAAAATGATTTTCACTGGGTTAAAGACAAGGTGCTGATGGGGCTACATTCTTTCTGGAGGCTCTGGGGAGAATCTGTCCTCGTGCCTTGCTCAGCATCTAGAGGCGCCTGCATTCCTTGGTTCACGGCTTTCCTTCCTGCTGAAGCCAGCAATCCAATTACTACAACCTCTGTTTCCATCACCACATCTCCCTGTCTGACTCTCTTCTTCTGCCCCTCTCATAAAGACCTTTGCGTTTACATGGAACCCACTCATATAAACCAAGATAATTTCCTGAATAATCTTGGATAATAGTGTCACTTTTGCTACGTGAAGTAACATAGTCATAGGTTCCAGAGATTAGGATGCGGACACCTTTGAAAGTGAAAGTCGCTCAGTCATGTCCGACTCTTGGCAATCCCATGGGCTATACAGTCCATGGAATTATCCTGACCAGACTACTGGAGTGGGTCGCCGTTCCCTTCTCCAGGGGATCTTCCCAACCCAGGGATTGAACCCAGGTCTCCCCCATTGCAGGCAGTTTCTTTACCAACTGAGCTATCAGTGAAGCCTGATAGCTCTTTGGGGAATATTTACTCTGTATGACCTAAGACATCTTTGGGGGATTATATTAAATAATCTGTATAATATGGGCTTCCCTGGTGGCTTAGTGGTAAAGAATCCACCTGCAATGCAGGAGACGTGGGTTCAATCCCAGGGTTGGGAAGATCCCCTGGAGAAGGAAATAGCAACCCAGTCCAGTATTCTGGCCTGGGAAATCCCATGGACAGAGGAGCCTGTCAGGCTACAGTCCATGAAGTTGTAACAGTTGGACACGACTTAGCAACTAAACCACCCCGAATCTCTATAACATACTGTCTCACTGTCTACCTCTTCACCCGCCTCAAACACCTGTATCAGTCAGCATCCAGCTGGAAAGACCAGAGGATTCTTGGTGTTTCAAACAGAAGGAATTTAACATAGAGAATTAGTTCCACATGTGATAGAAGAGCTATGAAGCCAAACAGGGGCTGTTGAAGCAACCAAGAACTTAGCAAGAAGCTTTTTGTGACCTTTCCCACTCCACTGATACAGACACAGTTAAAGTCAGTGGTCCCCTCCTCCAATCTCCAGTGACCAAAGTGCCAAAGAAATGGCTGAGGTCCCTAAGCCTCTGGGCGGTCTGGGGCGCGTTGCATGTACTGCGTCCGGAGGCTTGCACAGAAGAGGCACCCAGATAGAGGTCACTTAAACCAGGGCCTCCTCCTTCCGTAACATCGGTGAGGGCACAGCCACAGCCCCGGACCGCCAGAAGAGGGCATGGTGCAGGTGAGGCCGGCAGATAGGACGCAGTGACTCAACCGCTGACTGTCAGCCGCTGAAACCAGGGACTCAGTGTTGAGTGCACTTTACTTTCCATCACAGGCTCAGCCAACAAGGGTCTTACCTTTCTGGAGAAAACGCTGAGAGCAGACAGATCTGGGGGAAGAGACCTGGGGCTGGTTCTGGAGGGCCTGGCAGGAATCTGCAGTCCACGAGCTGCTTGAGGGAAGTACCAGGCTTGCCTTAGCTAAGCCATCGAGTCTGCTGTCTTCCTCTGTAAGAGGCACAAGGAGGCACCGTGATTATAACCCTGGGCGAATAGCCTTTCCCGCATTGGATGATTTCCCACGGCTCCTCTTCCCCTTGCTAACCTAAGATGTCTGAGATAAGAGAAGGGAGGAGATTAAAAGAATATACCAGGGAGGAAGGAAAGAAGGCAGGAGCAGGAGTCGGAACCAGCCTTCCCCAGGCGAGCCTGGGTCAGGGTCAGAGGGGGACACGTACTCTACAATGCGTAAATTCACCTCAGATCTATCCAGGGGCACGAGCATCCCGCTCCCTGGCCAGCGGATGATGGTTTACTCCAGGGTCCCCAGTCCTGGTGAGTCACAGCACTCAGCAGCACCGCCGCCATCGAGCAGACCACACCCCTGGTGGGGGCGGGGGCGGGGGCTCTGAGACCCGCTGCCCTCCCTGGGGCTCCCCCTGGCACACTGGTCAGCATGCAGGCTCCGGCCAGCCCACCTCTCCCCCGTCCTGTCTTCAGTGCCACAGCCGTGATCAGGCTCCAGCCATTGCCTCTCCTGGGTTCCTCCAACAGCCTCCTAACAGTGTTCCTGCCGCCCACCTCACCCCCTAATCTAGTCTTCGTGTGCCACCCAGCCTGGCTTTTCTGAAATAGAGTCGGTCACGTCACTCCCTTACCATTCCCGCCGTGTCCAGGGGATTCAAGGACTTCACAGTCTGGTCCTCACCTCCCTCCCCAGCCCCCTCCCTGCTACCACCCGCTTCCCTTCTGTCTCAGATCACCCTCCAGGAAACTAGCTGTAGGATATATCCCTCTGTGTCACACACACACATGCACACATCCTTATACTTGCTCTCTCTGTGCCTAAAATTCTCTCCCTCCCCCACTCTGGGGATAATCTCACAACTTAGGGACCTTTTCAATCCTGTTCTAAATTGAGCCTTTGGAATCCCATTCGGGAGCGAGCTCACACCTGAAGACTGTCCCCACCCGACCCCAGACCCTCCTGCTGCCCCCTTCCTGTTCCCCCGTGTGGCCTCTACCTGGTCCCCCCCGTATCAGCTGCATCACTGTGGATGCCTCCTAACTAGCACCCTCTCCAGGCCTGGCGTTTGGGGGCAGGGCAGTCCCCTGAGAGTGCCCACAGGCATGGCGGGGCAGGAATTGGACTCAAATAGTGGATGTCCATTCGTAACCACTGATGTTCTGCTACACGTTCGATCAGGACCCTCCTTCCTTTACTATCCCTGGGCCCACGGGGAGCTGAGTAACAGAGAGAAGACAGAAACCACCCTGGCTGCTCACTGAAGATCAGGAAATGCTATTGACATCATGACATCTGCCAGCACCTTGGGGAAAGGATATAACCCCTTGTCAATGCTATTTCAAAGGACTTCATTTGAACTAAGGCTATGGATTAGTCAAAAACCCCTTCTCCCTTGGTGGCATTTTATCGCTGCCATTCACTTCAGTCACGCCATCACTATAGCCATCAGCACCCACAACAAGCCAGGGCCACGGGAAGAGATGAGAGAAGCCAGCCTGCCAGTGTAGCCCTCAGCATAACTTCAGGATCGTTCTTTCACCTTCCTAGAAGTTTTAAGCATCCTATAATATTCACCACTCACCCGAGGGCATCAAAGGTCTCAAATGAATTTGGGCTTGGCTGATTCAATCAACATTTAACCACATCAACCTGTCCCATGTCAAGGGATCCAAGAATCATCAACGCAACTGCCATTCATTTACTGATTCTTCAAATATATACTGAAAGCCTAACGGTTACAACAGTTCTCACAAGGCTAGGGGTACAGGAGCAAACCAAACGGCGGGTCCTTGCCCTCACAGAGCTAGGAATCTAGCGCAGGGAGCCAAACACAACGTGCTCATCATTGTGGGCAAGGCAGGGGGTTTGCTCCGGAGAACAAGAGCGCAGAGAAGCCAAATGGAAGAAGCTCTTCTTATTTTGCAAGAAGAAAGATAGGGCAAATTACTCCAAGACCAAGCAAATGGCAGCTTTCCCCCTACTGAAGAGTTTAGAAAAAGGAAAATTATTATTTTAAACTGAAAACTGTGTTAACAGTAGCCAGTCCTGGAGGGTAAAGGAGAAGGAAATATCACCCCCGGACTGCTGTTCTGTACCTTGACACCCTAGAATCGGGCACCCCCAGCTCTCACAAGAGAGTGGTCCAAACAGCCCTCCCCCAGAGCCTGCACAGAAGCACCATCCTGCCCAGCATGCTCGCCCTCATGCGCCCCCCACAGGCTTCCTTCTCCTCGTTCCTCCCAAGCTCTGCGCGCATCCGTGCATTCACTCAAGCTGTTCCCTGCCCCTGCAATGACCTTCATCCCTTCTCTTCCAAACGCCGGCTCACTCCAGGCTCAACTCAGCACCATCCCATACAACAGCTTCTGGCCAGGCCTCTGACCCCTCTGACTGTGGTACACCGGTCCCTCCTCTGTACCAAAGCTATTTGTGGACACGTGCCTGGCTGCCCCGCCCAGGGGCCAAGGGCACCTAAGGACAGGGCATACAGAGGACACAGAAGGGGATAGTGTGTGGGAGGCCCACTCCCTGCCAGGAGCATCATCTCCACTCCTCCTCGTGTGGGCCGCCCAGGACAGGCAGGTGCACGGCCACAGCCCAGCAACCAGCAGCCGGGTGTCCGCATGACACTCAAGAACGAGGACGAGCTGAGGGCAACAGAGCTCTGACTGACGGCAGACCTCCTTCCACTCTCCCACGCTGCCAGATCTCAGGTGACGCTCAACAAATATCTGATGGATGAGCGAGTATCTGAAAAAAGGTATGAACGCCCTGTCCCCTCACTGGCGTGCTGCCTCCCGCTAAACACACAGGCCATGCTGGGCTTGAGCTGCCAGGGAGAGAAGCTCTTCCGGTGCCTTGAGCAGTGTCATATCCCGAGGGAGGACTTTTATCCAAACACTGAGCTTCTTAACTCGGTCTCCTAGAGAACTTTCTAGACCCTTCCTCCAACACTGCAATGGGAGCCCAGTTTTTATGAGGTTCTGAAGCTGTACTCAGTGATAGCCTGGAATCAGCAAGTATCAGATTCAAAAGCCCTTCCAGGTCTAGTGGGCCAGCCTTCTGCTCTCAGAGAAGAGAGGGGTTAGCTGCTCAGTCATCTCCAACTCATTGCAACCCCATGGACTATAGCCCGCCAGGCTCCTCTGTCCATGGGATTCTCCAGGCAAGAATATTGGGGTGGGTTGCCATTTCCTTCTCCAGGGAATCTTCCCAACCCAGGGATCGAACCCGGGTATCCTGCCTTGCGGGTGGATTCTTTGCTGTCTGAGCCACCAGGGACTCAATCCCAAACACAGCCAGCAAACAGACTGGACCAGGCCACACTGCTCCCAGCCTCATGCTCCTCCAGCCAAGCCTGTGAGCAGCTCCCTCTCTCACTTCCAGTACTGCTGGGCACGCAGAGAGGGAAACCAGACCGTCTTCCTGATCCCATCCTGTGACTGAGATGAAGCGGGCATTGTCTGCAGATCACACGGAAGGTTTGGATGCACGACGTTCATTTGTCAGTTAGGACGAGGGAGCTTTTGTCACGCAGCCTGGGGCAGGCAGGTGGGGATGCTTCCTGAGCATAATCAGACCAGGGTTGTCATTTCACAAGAAATGGGGTCACGCTCATGTTAATAGGAGGCACACACATTTCTCACCTATCTGAAGGGGAGCTTGGGAAGGGAATTAATTCTCACAGTGGTGAGGCATGTTTGATTGCTATTGGTTTAGAGGAAACCAGCCCCAGCCTGGGGTGAGAGCCTCTGTTCCTCCACACCCTTCTCTCCCTGCTCCTCTCCCCCTCACCCCTCCTCAGAGCAGGGCTCAGCCCTCCCTCCACAGAGGAAAGCAGAAAATGGGCAGGGAGGGAGCCACCACCGTTGGGAGCGGAAGAGACAGCAGAATCTGCGAAATACAGGAGTAGGAGAGGAGGAGAGGAGGGAGGCGTGACGGGGTGCTCCTGCGAAGACTTGGGAGAATCCACATGTCAAGGTCAGGTCAAGGGAATACCCTGCACCCTCGTTGCCCACACCCTTTAGTCCAGAGCCGATCAAGGGGCCTGGTGGGCTACAGTCCTTTAGCATCGCAAAGAGTTGGACACAACTGAAGCGACTTAGCACACACACATGCACACAGGGGTGACTTTTTGCTGCCCCTCGTCCCCCTGAAGCCACCCAGAGGGAGTTCCCGGGTATGGCTGAGTGCTTCCTGCAGACCACTGGGAATGACATCCCCACTCCCAGACCAAACTGTCCCTCCCCAGAGGCCCTTAGAGGCGAGCCACATGAAGCAGGAGGAAAATGGACTGGCCTCCAGGGTTCCAGCTCTAGTCTTCTGCAGGATTAGCAGATCAATGGCAAAGCAATGTTGGAGGGAAGAAACCTTAGGGAAATGTACCTCCTCTTCGGCACCCGCATAGGGAGAGCCCATGCTGTGCCCCAACCCTGCAGAGGAGGGCGCAGGGAGGCTAGGTCTGCTTCCAAGGCCTGACCTGCAGCAGCCAGGTCTCCAGTGACCAACTGCCAAACTCACCTGGGCCTTCCCGGTCCATTAATACAAATACAAAAATTCCAACACAATTCGACCTCCCTTAATATCACTCATCTCAGTTCAGTTCAGTCGCTCAGTCGTGTCCGACTCTTTACGACCCCATGAATCGCAGCATGCCAAGCCTCCCTGTCCATCACTAACTCCTGGAGTTCACCCAAACTCATGTGCATAGAGTCAGTGATGCCATCCAGCCATCTCATCCTCTGTCGTCCCCTTCTCCTCCTGCCCCCAATCCCTCCCAGCATCAGAGTCTTTTCCAATGAGTCAACTCTTCACATGAAGTGGCCAAAGTACTGGAGTTTCAGCCTCAGCAACAGTCCTTCCAAAGAAATCCCAGGACTGATCTCCTTTAGGATGGTCTGGTTGGATCTCCTTGCAGTCCAAGGGACTCTCAAGAGTCTTCTCCAACACAACAGTTCAAAAGCATCAATTCTTCAGCACTCAGCTTTCTTCACAGTCCAACTCTCACATCCATACATGACCACTGGAAAAACCATAGCCTTGACTAGATGGACCTTTGTTGGCAAAGTAATGTCTTTAATATGCTATCTAGGTTGGTCATAACTTTTCTTCCAAGGAGTAAGCGTCTTCTAATTTCATGGCTGCAGTCACCATCTGCAGTGATTTTGGAGCCCCAAAAAATAAAGTCTGACACTGTTTCCACTGTTTCCCCATCTATTTTCCATGAACTGATGGGACCAGATGCCATGATCTTATCTCAACTCCATGCAAACCTGAAACCCCTGACTCAGGGGCTCCTCCCTCCTTCTCACCCCTTACCCTCCCTCCCATTAAACAACTGCTTTCATTTAGTATCCGAAACCTACCCTGCTGAGCGATGTTCTCAGTGCTGGAGATATCACGTGAACCAGCCACACTTCCTGCCCTCCTGATGCTCACTGACCTACAAGAGGTCCCAATATGGAACCTGGCAGTGACCGTGCAGCTGGAAAGTGCTGTGATGGGGGAAAGACAGAGTACTGCCTGTGTGCAGGAGACGGTCAGAGGGTCCTCAGGCGGAGATGGAGAAGGGAGAAGTCTTCCAGGCAGAGGGAGGCACTGGCCAAATCCTGAAGGTCAGAGAAATTGAAAACTTGGTGTGTGGTTAGCACTGGAGGAGGGGAGCCATGGGGTGGCAGCCACATCTGATCCAGCCTCCTAAGCCACTCCAAGGAGAATAGAATTTATCCCAAGGGGCAGCAGAAAGCCTTCCAAGGTAATGGCAGGTCAGGTGTGTAACTGAGGAGAGTTCTGGAGGTGGAGAAGGGGATATTAGAGGGGCCACACAGAGGAGGCCAGGTCAGGCCCAAGACTATTACCATAGGCGGAGGCAGAGATGGGAGCACAGAGAAGAGGACGGTGAACAGAGGAGCGACCCTGAGAAGGCAGCACCTGGGGAGTGTGGTCCTGAGCAGCCTTGGGGAAGGGCGGAGAAGAGGAGTCAGAGGCGCTTGCTGCCAGTCTCGGAGCACTTGCCAGCCGCTGTGATAAGCCCATGCCAACTATTCATCACCATCTCATTGAATCCTGCAACAGCTCTGTGAAGCAGATATTGCTATTATGCCCATTTTACATCTATGGAAACTGAGGCTCGGTGAGGTTATCCTCTCTGACTTAAGTCAAAGGGCCAGAAAGTAGGAAGCCCAGGATGACTCAAGGTTTGGGGGGCAACCAGGTGAAGTGGGTGTTATTGCCCTGAGAGGGGCCAGTGGGAGAGGAAGGGGCTTGGAGAGGCAGTGAGGGGTCAGCGAGGGGCATGTAGTTTGGGGGTCTGGAGGACACCAAGGTGTTGGGGTCTGGCGGGCAGTGGAATGTGTGGGTCTGAAGGTCAAGGGTGCAAGGTATGTATGGATTGGGGAGCCTATGTTTAGAGAAAGGAAGCCACAGGCATGGAAGAGGCTGTCCATGGCCCGTGGTCACAGAAGGAGGTCAAGGACAGAGCTCTGGTAACACAGACTCGGGGTGGTAGGCAGAGCAGGTCTGGGGAGGAAAGGGTTAGCCGCAGGCCACTCTCTACCTTGACTGGGGGAGAAAGAAAGATGACCCGGTCAAATCGCCTCATAATCACTAATGTCAGAGCCCCTGGCAAACACGCTAATGATATTGGCTAGCAGAAGTGTTCTTATCTATGGAATGCTTTTAGCAAGATGTACCATATCTGTCCAGCACTGCTTATGGTAAACAAACCTGGACCCTATGGATTTATGGGGTAGGGCTCCCTGGGAAATGTGCAAACTGTGTAACTATCAGAGAATAAAATGGAGATATTGCATGACCAAGATAGCTCCCTTTATAGTAAGGGATGGCTCGCATGCATCACATAGAGACCTCTTCTGATAACCTGAATGAGGCAACAGAAAAGAAAAAAATGGTCTTACGGAGCAGTACTGGTGGTCTTAGACCTCATGCTTTACCTGTGCCTCACAATTATTTTGATCCTTGCAATTATTGACATGCGTGTTAAGTCCCTTCAGTCATGTCAGACTCTTTGCGACCCTATAGACTATAGCCCAGCAGGCTTCTCTATCCATGGTATTCTCCAGGCAAGAATACTGGAGAGGGTTGCCATGCCCTCCTCCAGGGCACCTTCCCAACCCAGGGACTGAACTTGTGTCTCTTACATCTGATTTGGCAGGCTGTCTTTACCGCTAGCACAGCCTGGGAAGCCCTTGTAATTATTAGTAAAGTTTAATACTGGATGGTGGCTCAGACGGTAAAGTGTCTGCCTACAATGCGAGAGACCTGGGTTCGGTCCCTGGGTCGGAAAGATTCCCTGGGGAAGGAAATGGCAACCCACTCCAGTATTCTTGCCTGGAAAATCCCATGGACGGAGGAGCTTGGTTGGCTACTGTCCATGGGGTCACAAAGAGTCAGACATGACTGAGTGACTTCACTATCTATCACTAATACTGGATAAGGGCTCTGATTCTTAGGAAGCTGACTGTTCAGTCTGAGCCACTGTATTTTTGTCTCAAGGACAGAAACTTTCCAAACTTGGCCATAATCTTTTGAATTTTCTGCCCAGCCCCAGGACTGTGCCAGACTTGAGAAGTGACTCCCTGATCTTGCTGATGAATGAGCATCTTGGGACGGGAGAGGAGCCATGAAAGGCTTTCTACGCCAGGTTAAGGTGATATTTTGTCCAAACAGAGGCAGCAAGATGCTACTGAAGGCCTGAATGTAGGAAAGTGACAAGGTCGGTCTCAGACTCTGGAGAGGCCCCTAGGTCAGTGTAGAACCCACCCGGGAGAAGGTAAGCTTGAGAGCAGAGACCCAGGTCAGGGCTCATCCAGGAGAAAAAGCATGGGGCCCTGGATCGGTCCTGGCAGTGGGAATGAAGAGCAACTGGTGGATTTAAGACTTGTTTAAGAGTTAGCGTGGATGGGACATGGAATTGAAAATTTGGCAAGGAGCAGTGAGAAAGAGGGAGCTGAGGTTTCTCACTTGGGAAGTAGATGGTTAGTGGTGCTAGAGATGGGGCTGGGGAGCACGGGGACAAGGAGACTTGGAGAAGATGAGAGGGCCTGCTCTGAACATTTCAGTGTCTTTGGAAAATCCTCACAGAGTTAGTTGGATAATGCAGTTCTGAAACTCAAGAGCCATGACTGGGCTGGAGATAGTGGATTCCAGGTGGTGGATGATGCCTTGAGCCAGATGAGATTTCAAAAGACATGTGGATGGTGAAGAATGAAAAGGCTCAAGCCAAGAACACCAACGATTAAGGCAAGAATTTGCAAAATGGAGTCCAAAGAGCTCATACATCAGATGACCAGGAGGGTGTGTAAAATGCAGATTCCTGAGCCTGCATGAAAAGCACACAATGTAGGGTATATTATTCTCTCAATAAGTGTGTCTGTGAATGAAGACCAGGAGAAGAAGAGCTGAAAGGAGAGGAGAGAGGAAAGAACTCCATTGTGTATAGGGACGAGACACAAACATGCCTAAATGCTGAGAGAATAGTCCAGTAAAGGGAAGGAAGAAGACAGAGCAACAAGCGGCCCTTAAGACAGCAGCAAGTGGTGGCATTAGCCTTGGTTAAAGAGACATCCGGAGAATAAAGACAGGATGGTGGACAATGTCTTAAAATTTAATTGGCATTGCCACTTGACATCTTCTATTTTCTCTGCAGAGCAGGACCTGGGGTTAACTGCAAAGAGAGAGCGAGATGGAGGTGATAGCAGAGGTTTGTGGAGGGAAACAAGCAATAGAAGTGAAGCAATACTAACGATGTCCATGGTTCTATAGTGAGTATATGTTGGCCAAAATGTGAGCCAGTTGAGATGATTTTGTCCAGGTCAACAGAGCCTAGCCCGAGAAAGTTCTTTCTACAGTCTCCATACTTGTGAGCTTCTAAGTCACATAAAGAATCAGAGCCCATACTGAACAGAACTTTGCCTCTCCACTTAGCTTCTAGGAGGGACAGGGTGAGCGACACCACCCCGACCTTCCAGAGTCAGGAGAGGGACCTACAGAGGACTCGCTGTTCTGGAGCACAGGAGGAGGCGTTCTGCTTCTGTGCCCAGGCCCTGTCACTCAGAAATGCTTCTGAGAGGCAACTCACAACCTCTGCAGTTCCAGAAAACCACATCACTGCAAAGAAGTCATCCCAGCCAAATCCTGATGCACAGAGGATCACAGAAATCACCTCTACCCTAAGCCATACCTTTGTGAGTTGAAAAACTCAGATGGTACAACACCCAACTGCGGGTCCAGAGGTAGACAGTTCAGAGGAGGGGCAACTGCTGGCACGTCCTTTCCCTCTCTGTTCACAACTTCCAGATAGAGAGCCCATTCTTCCTTCTCGAGTGTCTAGTTCTGCATGGTTAATTTCAGCAAAGCCCGCAAGGGATCTTGTGTGTGTGCTAAGTCACTTCAGTCGTGTGCGGCTCTTTGTAACCCCATGGACTATAGCCCGCCAGGCTCCTCTGTCCACGTGTTTCTCCAGGAAGGAATACTGGAGTGGGCTGCCCTGCCTGCGTCCAGGGGATCTTCCTGACACAGGCTTGAACCCGTGCCTCTAATGTCTCCTGCACTCTCAGGCTGGTTTTTTACCACCGCGCCACCTGGGAAGCCCGCAGGGGATCTTGAGGGAGTTAAAATCACTCAAGTGAACATAGAAGGCAAGCAGCAGAATCCATGTAGGGGTTCCATGGAGGTCAGAGGTTCCAGTGGGCTGCATGTGACCTTCCCTCTGTGTAGCCGTTGTTCTCTCCAAGCTTGAGCTCAGAGCGTCCCAAGGGGCTGTTTAATGGAAAGGCCTGGCTCCACTCCAACCTCATTCATCAGAATCTCTAGGGTACAACCCACTGGATACACCGATAACCTCCTAACCTTAGGAGCCCTGGGCCACAGCCTGACACGGCCATGCAAACCAGAAACGCAGAGTCATCAGTGTTCAGGCTTGACAGGCTCTCGGATGCTGACTCACAGCTCTCACAGACAACGACCAAAGCTCAAGTGCCAGTGTCTCCATTTGCAGCTGGTCTGCTGTCTGACGAGCACGTCCTCTCCCCGAGGACCAGCGATACAGGAATCCAGGGCACTAGAGTGTCGCCAGGGGAGCCCGCGGCACCAGGCTGCGACGCTCCTTCTTCACGACAGAGGCCAGGTGCAGCCATTCAGGGCCCTCCCACCCGTGCCCCCGGGCCACCCTAATTCCTCTGCTCCAGTGGGCCGGTGAGGCTCCATGGTGAGCACTGCCTTCACACGCATTCGGTCAGTTGGTGGGTGATTTCCCAGCTTCCCTGACCCACTGCCTCTTGAAGGGATTTGTGTCCTTGCTTTGCTCCATTTTGTGCCTTAATGTCTGGGTTGAGTGGTCAGAGGGCCACAGCATCCCCCTCACATTCAGATTCCCGGGTACGCTTTGCATTTTTAGGGTATTGCCTCATCCCCATTCACAGGTAAGGGAACCGAGGCCTCCCAAGGTAAGTGTCAGACCCAAGGCCACTGGCTTCTTCCTGGGAAAGGCTGAGGTCAGTGATGGCAGAGACAGTCAAGTGGGGAGAGGCTGGCTTGGGGACAGCAAGGCCCTCCTCCACCACCACCCAGTAACCTGAACACCCTCCCACTCTCCATCTCCTTAGTATCTCTCCATCCACCAGGTCTCCAAGCCAGAAGCCTGGCCTCCTCACTGTCCTCAGTATGGCTCCAGCCTCTCCCCACTGGCCATCTCCACTCCCACCAAACTCGGCCTTTCCCAGGAGGAAGCCATGTGGCCTTGGATCTGACACCTACGCTGGGTGGTCTCACAACTGACTAGATAGTTGGCCTGCAGCTCAGACATCCCAGTTGAGTGATCCACCCTGCCACTGTCAAGTAAACTATCAGTCAAGACCCTGAGTTTCAATATAAATCAGCTAAATCCAAAAGGCGAATGTGAGGCTCAGATAGCAGAAGAGTCTACAAGCAGTGCTCCGGCTTCGGGTCTAGCAGTGCTCCGGGTTGGGTCTAGCTGTGCTCCGGGTTGGGTCTAGCAGTGCTCCGGGTTGGGTCTAGCAGTGCTCCGGGTTGGGTCTAGCTGTGCTCCGGGTTGGGTCTAGCTGTGCTCCGGGTTGGGTCTAGCTGTGCTCCGGGTTGGGTCTAGCTGTGCTCCGGGTTGGGTCTAGCTGTGCTCCGGGTTGGGTCTAGCTGTGCTCCGGGTTGGGTCTAGCTGTGCTCCGGGTTGGGTCTAGCTGTGCTCCGGGTTGGGTCTAGCTGTGCTCCGGGTTGGGTCTAGCTGTGCTCCGGGTTGGGTCTAGCTGTGCTCCGGGTTGGGTCTAGCTGTGCTCCGGGTTGGGTCTAGCTGTGCTCCGGGTTGGGTCTAGCTGTGCTCCGGGTTGGGTCTAGCTGTGCTCCGGGTTGGGTCTAGCTGTGCTCCGGGTTGGGTCTAGCTGTGCTCCGGGTTGGGTCTAGCTGTGCTCCGGGTTGGGTCTAGCTGTGCTCCGGGTTGGGTCTAGCTGTGCTCCGGGTTGGGTCTAGCTGTGCTCCGGGTTGGGTCTAGCTGTGCTCCGGGTTGGGTCTAGCTGTGCTCCGGGTTGGGTCTAGCTGTGCTCCGGGTTGGGTCTAGCTGTGCTCCGGGTTGGGTCTAGCTGTGCTCCGGGTTGGGTCTAGCTGTGCTCCGGGTTGGGTCTAGCTGTGCTCCGGGTTGGGTCTAGCTGTGCTCCGGGTTGGGTCTAGCTGTGCTCCGGGTTGGGTCTAGCTGTGCTCCGGGTTGGGTCTAGCTGTGCTCCGGGTTGGGTCTAGCTGTGCTCCGGGTTGGGTCTAGCTGTGCTCCGGGTTGGGTCTAGCTGTGCTCCGGGTTGGGTCTAGCTGTGCTCCGGGTTGGGTCTAGCTGTGCTCCGGGTTGGGTCTAGCTGTGCTCCGGGTTGGGTCTAGCTGTGCTCCGGGTTGGGTCTAGCTGTGCTCCGGGTTGGGTCTAGCTGTGCTCCGGGTTGGGTCTAGCTGTGCTCCGGGTTGGGTCTAGCTGTGCTCCGGGTTGGGTCTAGCTGTGCTCCGGGTTGGGTCTAGCTGTGCTCCGGGTTGGGTCTAGCTGTGCTCCGGGTTGGGTCTAGCTGTGCTCCGGGTTGGGTCTAGCTGTGCTCCGGGTTGGGTCTAGCTGTGCTCCGGGTTGGGTCTAGCTGTGCTCCGGGTTGGGTCTAGCAGTGCTCCGGGTTGGGTCTAGCAGTGCTCCGGGTTGGGTCTAGCTGTGCTCCGGGTTGGGTCTAGCTGTGCTCCGGGTTGGGTCTAGCAGTTCTCCGGGTTGGGTCTAACAGTGCTCCGGGTTGGGTCTAGCTGTGCTCCGGCTTCGGGTCTAGCTGTGCTCCGGCTTCGGGTCTAGCAGTGCTCCGGCTTCGGGTCTAACAGTGCTCCGGGTTGGGTCTAGCTGGATCCAGGAGCTTGGCCCACACCCCCTGGACCCGTGCTTGCGCTCCTGCTCTCTGGTTCTCTCTCTGGTCTGTCTCTGGGCTTTGTTTTCCTCTGTGCTATTTTCACTCTCAGGCACACTCTCTCCACACGTGGGAGTCCAAAAGCTCTGGGTTGACAGCATCACAATCCCAAATCCTGAAGGAGAGAGCTCTCCTCTCCAAAACCCCTCAAGAGTACCAGCATTGAACTAACTTTGCCCCGGACCACTGAGAGTACCTGGGGGAGTCGGAAGCACTGATGTGCCGGGCCTGAGTCACACGCACACTCTGGAGTTATCACCCCCATCCACATGGACTCAGAGTGAAGATGGAGTGGATTCCCAGGGAAAAGGGTTCTCTATTGCCAGAAGAAGGAGATGATTATCGAGCCAGCAATCAATATTTTCTGCTGTAATGAGCAGAGCTCCCTGTCTGGATCCAAGGGGAGGAGGTGAGGATCGGAGGCCATCTAGGTCCAGGCCACACCCAAGGGGCATTAACCCATTCTCCTCCCTATGACTGAAGCAGCTTTGCCAGCACCGACAGAGGGCACCCTCCCCCTCAACAGAAGAGACCCCGAAGGTTTTAGGGGATGGTATTTGGTGGGGAAGAAAACATGGAAAGAGGAGCAAGATGGGAGAGAACGACTCGCCAGGCTCCTAATCCTATTAACAATTATGGCAAGAAGGAGCTGAATTTGACAGAACGTGGTCATGATCAGAAAGAGCCATGGGTGGCTGTTTTCTGGGGCAAAGAAATGGTGTTGGGAGAAACCAGGTCTTTGGGGAGCAGAGCACAAATGAAAGGGGAAGAGGAGATTTGGAAGAAGGCAGAGCAGCTGGGCTACAGGTGTGGCCCTTCAGAAGGATGAGGACGCAAAGCTGTTCAGAGACCTCACTGTTGCAGAGCAGAGTACCACATGTCTCAGGTTTAGCACCGGCTTTTAGTAAACTTCTTTCCTAATTAATAGCAGAGTACAGGATGGGGAAAGAGACCGCCAGCTAGAAAAAGCCAGGTTAGTGCTCTGACAGTTCAGACTTCCTTCAGGGCCAGTTTGAGCCTGCCCTGCACACACGTGCTCTCCCCCAGCCCTCAGCAGCCTCCCTCCTCTCAGCGCCTAAGCCCACCCCATCTCATCTGCCACTCCTGTGGTTCATGAAGGATGATCTTGTCTCCCTGACTACATCTTAGACCCGTTCATGACAGTGCATACATAGGTCAGAATCACCTAGGGCATGGGTTAAACATGAAGGCCCTGGGCCCATCCTTGAAGATTCTGACCTGGAAGTTTGAACAGGTCCTGGGCATCTGTGCTCACGAGCTCACGACAGGCTCCTTGGAGTGTCCTGAAGCAGAGCCGAGTTAAAGAACCACGGTCAGAAACACAAGGGTTACTAAAGCAGAGAGGGAGCTTCCCCATGACATGTAAGTGACCTACTAGAACAACTTTGACCTGAATGTCCAGGACATGCTACTTGGGCTTTTTTTTCAATAAAACTTTATTGAAACATTGCCCAAACCACCTCATCTACATATTGCCTACGGCTGCTTTCAGGTCTTGGCAGAGCTGAGTCCTTGTGGCAGAAACCATATGGCCCAGAAAGCCAAAAATAGTTACTATCTAGCCCTTTCCGGGGAAAGTTTGCCAGCCCCCGAATTCTGAATTAGACGGCAATCTCTGAATTACAAAAATATATCTCTTGGTCACAGATTTAGAGCCAGAAAGACCTGCTTCTTCCTCTCTTCGCACAGCGGTCATACCTCCTCCACTGTTGGGACTGACATGGGTGTCTGTTCTTCTACATACTCAGAATCCACTGCCTCCTTCTGGAAACAGCCTCTTACTTTGGGGAACCCCTTGCCCTGATTAGACGGAATCTTAATGCAACTGTCAGTCAAAACACACTTCCTTCTCATCTTGGTAGCTGAGCCGATCCCATACTCTCTCCCTGCAGTTGGGACCTTGAGCTGAGAAGGGAGGCACTGGCAGCGTTTAGATCGCCGATCATCCTCATAATGGAGCCTAAAGAGGCAGCAGGGGACCCGGTTCCCAGGTCCTCAGGGCTACCCTGCTCTGCCCATCAGACTTGATTTTTCAACCTTTTCTGTGGTTCTATGGATGGCCCTGATTCCTCCCAATATCCCTTTTACCATAAGTTAAACAGTGCTTACACCCCAAAAAGCCCATGTGATGCCAGATGTAGGGGTTGGACTAGGCGATGGGATCTGCCTGTTTCACAGATGGACACCTGGCCTCCAGGGAGGAAGGGGACAGGGGACAAGGCTCTAGACTTCGGTCCTCTGTTTTCACATCTCCTCTTGTCACAATGCTACCTACCCCTACGATCAAAGTCAGGAGCATCAGACAAGGTCAATCCCCAAATCTTTTTGAGAAATGAATAAATATACAACAAGGAGCACTCCTCAGACAGCAAGCAATGATGACAACTCTGTAGAAAGAATGAACCCCAACAAGAACCGTGTGTGTGTGTCGTGTAATATCAGGAATTAAAAAGCGTCAAGAGATCAAGTGGGAGGAACATGAAATGTGAATGAGATGAAAGACATATTTCTGTGCATGTAATAATGACTCTAATGAGTCTCCTCTCCAAAGTCCCGCATCATAAAGTACAAACGCAGGGAAGAGATCGGGGAGGGGAGTGGAGATTGCAGTGGGTGGGGGGGGGCGGGGAGGGGCCTTCCTGAGCAAGGGAGGTTAGCAGTCCTCTGTTTTCACATCTCCTCTTGTCACAATGCTACCTACCCCTACGATCAAAGTCAGGAGCATCAGACAAGGTCAATCCCCAAATCTTTTTGAGAAATGAATAAATATACAACAAGGAGCACTCCTCAGACAGCAAGCAATGATGACAACTCTGTAGAAAGAATGAACCCCAACAAGAACCGTGTGTGTGTGTCGTGTAATATCAGGAATTAAAAAGCGTCAAGAGATCAAGTGGGAGGAACATGAAATGTGAATGAGATGAAAGACATATTTCTGTGCATGTAATAATGACTCTAATGAGTCTCCTCTCCAAAGTCCCGCATCATAAAGTACAAACGCAGGGAAGAGATCGGGGAGGGGAGTGGAGATTGCAGTGGGTGGGGGGGGGCGGGGAGAGGCCTTCATGTGCAAGTGAGATTAGCAGGTGGGCGGAGGAGGAAAAGAAGAGAGCAGAAAGAACTGCCCATGCAGGGCTGTGGCCCCCATACCCACCACTGGCCTCCCAGGAGGTGCCCGGTGGTCATGGAGGCAGCCAGCAGACCCCAGAGTACCGGAGTCCCACCACCCTGTAGTTGATGGCCCAGGCCCACCGCAGCCCACTTGGACAGAGGCAATGTAGGTGCCTTCCAGCTGGCCAAGTCCCTCTGCCGACTGTGGCCCCATAAGTGGGAGCTCGTGTTGGCATTTCTTGGCCGTTGCTGAGGTTCCCCAACTGGCCAGGAGCAATGATTCATGGGGAGACCTGGCTGGGCCTTAAAGGTGACGGAGCATGGCTACCAGCTCGGGCACTGTCATCCCCTGGTGTGGGGCACTGAGCAGCTGACAATATGCTCCAGCTTCTTCAGCATTACTGGGAGCTTCAGCGAGACAGCACACATAAGCCTCTCAGTCCAGTCACAGAGAAGATGTTCACCAACCATCCGTCCCCTTCCCCCCACCCGCTCTGCTGTCAGACCGGGAACCACCCAGTCAGCAGCTGCCACCAGTGTCATTTGGCGCCCATCATCTCATGTGATGTTCACAGAAGCTGGCAGACAGGAGAAGCCTGAGCTGCTCATCACATTGGACAGAAAAAGATGCAGCGGCAGCAGACTGATGGGGAAGAAAGGCATCTATCTCTGTCCATCGCCTCCCTGAACAAATGGTAAGGCAAGACCCAGTGTAAGGCACATCCAGGTGGAGCCAGCCCAGACGTCAGGTTGCAACAACCTGGACAAGGTGCATTTCCATGACAACCCTCTCCTTCCACAGTCATTGTCATCCTCCTCCCACTTGTGGAAACCCTCAAAATGCCCAGGCCAAGCATTCATTGCCCTCCAGCAGCCAGCTCTCCCAGGTGAGGCCAAAGGAAGATCTGTGGCTCTTCAGGCATGGCTGAGCTCCATGGGCACAAGCAAATGGCCCCAAGAGGCAGAGCCAGAAACTTCTGCTGTGCTTGCATCATCAGGCCGACATGCTGGGGAAATAGCAAAGCATAAATGGCACTTACTGTGAATCACGGACTCTACTACACTAACTCATTTAACTGCCGGAAAATTTTATAAGATAGACATTACTATTACCTTCATTTTACATAAAAATAATCGGAGGCACAGAGAGGCTCAGCAACTTATCCATGGTCACATAGTAGTAAGTGGTGAAGGTAGGATTCAAACCCAGGTCACCTAGTTCTAAAGTCCATGCTGCTAACCACAAAGCGATAAAGAATCTGCCTGCCAATGCCGGAGACTCAGGTTTGATCCCTGGCTTGGGAAGACCCCCAGGAGAAGGAAATGGCAACCCACTCCAGTACTCTTGCCTGGGAAATCCCATAGACGGAAGAGCCTGGTGGGCTACAGTCCATGGGGTCACAAAGAATGGGACACAACTAAGCAACCAAACAAAAAACAAACTGAGCATCAGGGAGGTTAAGCAACTCGTCCGCAGTCACACAGCACGTAAGTGGTGAAGGAGGGACTCAAACCCAGGTCGTCTAGTTCTGAATTCCATGCTCCTAACACCAAAGGACTTCATGGTATTAAGTAAGGCCGTCAGAGAAGGGGGCTGGTGAGAGGAAGGCTGGGAGGTAGGGATCAGTAAGTCCCACCTGAAAGGAAGCAGAGGGTGAAGCTGGAGGATTATTCTGTTTGCTGTCCTAGATGTCACTCAGAAGAGGCAGGTCAGGGACTGGGGCTTCAGAAGATGGCAGAGTCCTGGACCTTCTGTGACATCTCAGGGTGGTTCTTTACATGGTCTGCTAACTGTTTGCCTGTAGTGATCAGCAACCACGCAGTTAAACTACAAAAGCCTATATCTTGTCGAGGAAGGAAGCTGTGTGGCCGGGCACGGTGGAGCAACTGTGGGGGATGAAACGGACATCCGCACCCCACAGGAGCCAGGGCAGGGTGGGCTGGGGCACCAGGCAGGCCTCAGAAAGGGGGCAGGAGAACCACGCCTGTTCTCGTATCAGGATCCCAACTGTACTTAAAGAACGGCTTTGTATAATTACGGGTTCAACGTCATCCTGTTGGCTCTAAGTGAGAAAGTGAGCAAATGGATGTCCATCTTGTTAAACTCATGTCCCAGGGTGCTTGGTTCAGAGCCTGGTGCATAGCAGGTACTCAATAAATATTTATTAATTGAATGAGCAAAGAGAATAAGTATAAGCCAGTGTTTCTCAGCCTCAACAGTACTGACATTTGGGGCTGGATATGGTAGCTGTCCGGACTTCCCTGGTGGCTTAGACAGTAAAAAATTCACCTGCAATGCTGGAGATGGGCTTTGATCCCTGGGTCAGGAACCTCTGGAGAAGAGACTGGTTACCCACTCCAGTATTCTTGCCTGGAGAATTCCTTAGACAGAGGAGCCTGGCAGGCTGCAGCCCACGGGATCGAAAAGAGTCGGACAGGACTGAGCCACTGACACACTAGGGGGCCGTCCTGTGCATTTCAGAATGTTTAGCAACACCCACGGCCTCAAACCGCTGCATGCCGATACTACCTGCTCCCAGATGTAACAACTGAAAATGCCTTCAGACACGGCCAGTGTCTCCTGAGGGAACAGATTGCCCCCAGTTGAGAACCACTAGTATAAGCCAATATCCTTGGCGAGTGCCGTTAATTGAACAAAGGAAGTCGAATTGAATCTACTCATTCAACAGGCAGGAGGGGAGCTGAGTACCAGGAGCCACAAAGGGGCTGAGAAAAGAAGGCATGAAATCAGGGCCACACACAGAACACCCAGATGACTACCAAAGCTGGAGCACAGTTTGCCTGTTCAGTTGTGAGACGTGGGGGGTGAGGTGCACCTATCTGAACACACGGAATCGGGGCAGGTGGGGATAAGAAGGGTGATCAGGAAGAGAGAGACAGACTGAGACCAGACACTGGAGTGAGGACAGAAACAGTCCCTGGCTTGGGCCCGAGTACAGATCGGACACAAGAAGGCCCTGTGTGGTTCCTGACATGGGGACTTCTGACAGGTGGCCTTGCTAGAGAGATCCTCTCTTGTCTGCACTTTGAAGCTTGCCCTATGAGACATGGCCTCATGCCCAGGAGGCCTGTGGATCGAGCTGGTCTCAGCAGACCTCCCCGGAGGGATTAGCCAGTGACATTACAGCTACATGATGGCCTCGTTATTATTACACACACACTCTCCCTCTCTAAGCTTCTGCACCCTGATTTGTTTATTTCTGAAAACTGTTTCCAGCAAGACACCAAGCTGGGCTATGAGAGATAGCACTGACTCAGCCATTTCCCCATCCTCAGCATAAAAGGGTCTAAAAAGAATAATTTAAGCTCCTCTGGAGTGAGATCATTTAATGAATCTTCTCGATGCTAAGAGGTTTTATATGCCTTTTTAAAAATCCTTCCCCAAGCACAGGGCTATGATATTACCTTGGAGAGTGGAGAGATGAAGTGATACACGTATGCACAGCACACGGGGAGGAAGGAGGTGGTTTCCTTGGCAACAGCATCCATGTTCTGGCTTCCCTTGGCTAAATTGGAATATATTGAAATATCTGCTTTGGGTGCCTCTCCTGCGAAGGGAAATGAGTGGTTTTCTATTTAGGCAATCTCAAAACCATGGGCCTGCAGCTGGGGAGCCATGTTCTGTGAGTCTGACACATTTGATGGGGGCGAGGCAGTTAGCAAGCTGGCAAATGTCCTCAGCCTTCGTTTGTAAAACCAAACCATCCTTTCCAGCGCCAAAGGAAAATGAAAGCAGCAAACACATGAGGCTCAACTGGCCCAACACACAGGACTCCATCATGCATAGTCTTTGTGCTTCCGCTATTTCACTGCTTTCTTAACATGCCCAGCTCAAGAGATCAGGCTCTGAAAGTCTGCACACAATGTGCTTAAAATGAGAGTGGGTCTAAGAAAAACAGAGACCTACCCCAAAATATCCTCAACTGATCTGCTCCAATCTTTGGCAATAGAGAGGCAACTTTGGATCAAAAGCATGGTGCCTGGCACTCAGTAGCATGCCAACATGCACATTTGTGGACTTGGAGTCAGGTAGAGCTGGTTTTTTCTCCTGGTTTCACCATTAATATTCCACATGACTTAGCACAAATTCCATAAGCCCTGTGGCCTCAGTCTCCTCATCTGTAAAGTGGGGATAGAATTTCTGGGAAGATTATATGTGGTGACCCATCAAATGCCTGGCACAGAAGGGGCATTCAGTCATGTTTCTTCTCATCACCAAGAAACTAGCAGCCTCTTGTTTCTTTAGGATAGAGAAATTTACCAAAACAGAGAGAGAGAGAACAGTGTCTTAGAGGCTAGGAATTACTGCACCAAAGGAAACTGCTTCTTTTCTATTTGTATATCTTTGTTCCTAGGGTGCTTTTGCAGAGCTGAGATGGCCCAAGCTTGGAAAGATCTGGATAAGCAGGACAGAAGGACCAACTCGAGCCCAACTGGAGAAACAGCTACAAGCCTGAGAGGAAGAGGATGGGCCAAAGTCACTACAAGATGCTGAGGTCCAGGCAGGCCAATGGTGGGGAACACAGCAGAGGCCAGTGGTGGCTGCCAGCCAAAGCATCAGCCAACAGCAGGGCCCAAGGTCATGGAGGGGGTGGGGACAGATCTACTGTGAGGTCATGATCTCACAGATGAGACCACATACCTGTAGCACCTGTCTCTTATACACATCTAGATGTGTATAAGAGACAGGGGGTGGGCAGGCCAATGGTGGGGAACACGGCAGAGGCCAGTGGTGGCTGCCAACCAAAGCATCAGCCAACAGCAGGGCCCAAGGTCGGGGGGTGGGGAAGCAGGGCTAAAAGAACAAAGGAGGACTGGCTGTGTGTGTCAGGGACACAGTCCTTGGAACAAGGCTCTCTGTTTCAAGACCCTCACAGAAGATTATTTTCTGCTCGAATATCTCATACCCCTTATTACTAGGAAGGTCTTTCTGGAGCCTCAGTTAAAATCATGCTTCCATTTAAACATACACATCAGGACCAAAGATTTCCCATTAGAAGCACAGAGTTCAGTCCTGATCCCTAGACTGATGCTCTTTCTAGACATCCTTCTGAATAAAAAGCTGCATTCTGATACTTACTGTGTGACCTTGGGAAAAACCTTTATAAGCCATACTTGAAGTGGATGGAATGACCACCTCTTCCTAAAGTCACAGGACTGCTGTGAAGTTACAATTACCAGGTAGGCAGTGTTGTGAGTGCAAATATACCATTTGTGTCTTTATACCTCCTGCTTGTATGTCTTCTGGCCATCTGTGAAACAAGGGTTTGTTTCTTAGCTGAAGAATGTACAAGTAGGGGATTTCCTCCCCTCTCCCCACCCCCAGGGAAAGGTGAAAGGGAATTGAAAATACAATAATTTAGAAGTCCCTCTAAGAAAAATTAACTACTACAAGTCATTTATAAATTTCTGAAAAAGAACATCAGTAAAGGGATATTTGCACTGCAGATATTAGATTAAGTTCTAAAGCTACAATAATTAAAACAGTGTGGTTTCAGCAAAGAAACTGGTAGACTGAGCAATGAAATAGACTCAATAGATTTGAAATTTTAATATGCTTTTAAGACAGAAATCCATAGATGGGCCAGGATAAGGTGTCAGGGGGTCTCAAAGTCTGAACAGGGCAAAAGGGACATACATGAGAGTGGAATGTACCCCAGTGGGGGTGTTGGAGCCCAAAAGGGGTGAGGAGGGCATCTGAGGAGTCGGGGACAGCCCAGAAGGGGATATCACAGAGAAGAGATATCCTGAGAAGAGGAAGGAAACAGCCGTGCACAGAGGTGGGCCAGCACATAGCGTTGGAGCTTCAACAAGATAAGGAAGGAATCTGCACTGAGAGGCAGGGGGAAGGGTATGCTAGGCAGTGACCGCGATGGGAAATTAATTACATACAAAGCATTGATCACGCAGTGAAATATATTAGAGATGATGGAATGGGAACCAATTTTCTCATGACATAGAAGACAGTAACGACAATAGAACGGAGAAGGCAATGGCACCCCACTCCAGTACTCTTGCCTGGAAAATCCCATGGACGGAGGAGCCTGGTAGGCTGCAGTCCATGGGGTCGCTGAGTCAGACACGACTGAGCGACTTCACTTTCACTTTTCACTTTCATGCATTGGAGAAGGCAATGGCACCCCACTCCAGTGTTCTTGCCTGGAGAATCCCAGGGATGGCGGAGCCCAGTGGGCTGCCATCTGTGGGGTCGCACAGAGTCGGACACGACTGAAGCGACTTAGCAGCAGCAGCAGCAGCAGCAACGACAATAGAAAGAGAGAAAGTTAGAATGTAACCTTGGAGCATGGTTGGAATTGGAGACATTAAAGTCACGGTTTTATGAACATATATGTTTTTAACATATAAAGATATAATAAATGCAGATGCAAATGTGTGAATGCATGCTTATATTTGCATGTCCATGAAGGAAAACTGGGAGAAGTGACGCAGCAATGCTAATGAGCATACCTAAGATCCAGATTTTGACTTCTAAATACTATTCTCTACTAAAAGGTGTCACGGTTCCTTAGAGAACTGGCTGATTCCAGGGCCAAAGAGGGACATCTTAGTTCACCAAAAAATAAGGAAGCTCTCAAAGAATGATGGGGACAGAATAAAAAAGCCAAGGAAGCTCACTTGAAGGAGCGCCTACTGGCGAAACAGGACAACTGAAGAACCAGCATAAATAAACACACTGATGGATTATAGCTCATTCATAATATACATCTGTAAGTTTATATGATAAACATATACAAATGAATAAATTGAAAGTTTGAAGAGGGATAAGATATTTACATACTTTCAAAGTATCTCCCTGTAAAATATGTATTAATTTCCAAGGGGAAAGGTAATTTTCCAATGGGGAGAGCTGGCAGACACCACCTTAACCAAGTTATCAAAGCTTCACTCTGTAATGAGACCAATCCAGATCATGTGTGAGCTGATGGGATGCTCAGGATTTTCCTGGCAAGAATACTGGAGTCAGTTGCCATTTTCTCCTCCAGGGGACCTTTCTGATTCAGGGGTGGAACCCCAATCTACTGCATCTCCTGCACTGCAGGCAAATTCTTTAATGCTGAGCCACCAGGGTAGCCCGCCCAATATGGATAAGATGAAGCAAACAAGAGGAAACATGAAAAAACACACTGTGATGGGCGTTCAACAAAACAACTGGCCTATGTGCTTTCTTCAACAGTGTCAAGGTCATGAAAGCTTGAGGGCCCCTTTCAGACCGGGGACAGTAAAGAAACACAGCTAACTGCCGCACACGATTCTGAACCAGATCCTTCTGCTGCAAGTGACATTACTGGGACAATCAGCCAAAGCTGAATGAAGTCTGAAGAATAGCTGGTACCCATATTTCAGTACAAGGTCAGCTTCCTGATTTTGATGTTTGTATTGCGGTCATGTACGAGAAGTTCCTTGTCGGTAGGAAACGCACACTAAAGTCCCCAAGGATGATGGGCACCAGATCAACAACTTATCCTCAAATGAGTCTGGATAAAAAAGTCTTTGTACTATACTCGCATTTTTTTTGATAAGCTTGAGATTATTTCAAAATAAAATTAGAAAGCAAACAACCACATAAAAACGTAAGAGACAAACTGGTAAAATGCAAATCACATGATAGAAAAATAATTACATCCTCAACATATAAACTGCTTATTTAACTTATATGCAGAGTACATCATGAGAAACGCTGGACTGGAAGAAACACAAGCTGGAATCAAGATTGCTGGGAGAAATATCAATAACCTCAGATATGCAGATGACACCACCCTTATGGCAGAAAGTGAAGAGGAGCTAAAAAGCCTCTTGATGAAAGTGAAAGAGGAGAGCGAAAAAGTTGGCCTAAAGCTCAACATTCAGAAAATGAAGATCATGGTATCCAGTCCCATCACTTCATGGGAAATAGATGGGGAAACAGTGGAAACAGTGTCAGACTTTATTTGTGGGGGCTCCAAAATCACTGCAGATGGTGATTGCAGCCATGAAATTAAAAGATGCTTACTCCTTGGAAGAAAAGGTATGACCAACCTAGATAGCATATTCAAAAGCAGAGACATTACTTTGCCGACTAAGGTCTGTCTAGTCAAGGCTATGGTTTTTCCTGTGGTCATGTATGGATGTGAGAGTTGGACTGTGAAGAAGGCTGAGCGCTGAAGAATTGATGTTTTTGAACTGTGGTATTGAAGAAGACTCTTGCGAGTCCCTTGGACTGCAAGGAGATCCAACCAATCCATTCTGAAGGATTTCAGACCTGGGACTTTTTTGGAAGGAATGATGCTAAAGCTGAAACTCCAGTACTCTGGCCACCTCATGCAAAGAGTTGACTCATTGGAAAAGACTCTGATGCTGGGAGGGATTGGGGGCAGGAGGAGAAGGGGACAACAGAGGATGAGATGGCTGGATGGCATCACCAACGTGATGGACATGAGTCTGAGTGAACTCCGGGAGTTGGTGATGGACAGGGGAGGCCTGGCGTGCTGCAATTAATGGGGTCACAAAGAGTCAGACATGACTGAGTGACTGAACGAAACTGAACAACAGATAAACAATGCTTCAAATTGTATTAGAAAAAAAACATGAATGCCCAGACGGGAAAAAAAATGAAAAAAGATGAACAAATAATGCCAAGAAATAAATGTTCAGTAAACATGAAAAAGTTTACCTTCTCTGGAAAAGAAATGAAAATGAGACACTATAATTTTGGGTCCTTCAATTTGCAAAATATATTTTTAAATAATAATATTTCATCTTGGCAAGAGTGTGAGAAAACAGGTACTTTGATTTACATCTGGTGGGAGTATAAATTCACACAGTTGCAGAGGACAGTTTAGCAATTTGTATCAAACACCTTAAAATTTTGCAAAGCCATTGCCCCAGTAAATCTATTTCTAGTAAAGTCTCCTTAGGAGACAGTCACAAATGTTCACAAATATTTATTACATAGTTGCTTGTAAAGAGAAACAACTTAATTAAAGGATCAGATAGATTTACCACAATATATCCAAACAATAGAATACTATGACAACCATTAAAAATTATTCAATCAAATATTATTTAATGACAGCTGTGCATATAAATGTAGCTGTATTAGCATTAATATTTAAATTCTGGTGGCTCTGAGCTCCCACCTGCATAACTTCAAAGTGTTATGACCTCCCTCCACAAACCTCCCCCAGTTGTTGATGGGAGATGCGGCAGGTGCCTCACGTGGCCTCGGAAGCAAGCCTGACCCACTCCCCTGGGAGGACCGTGGGCAAATCAAAGAGGCTTCGTGCACCCAGGACCCTGGGTGCCCCTCTCACCAGGTGGCTCTGGGAAGGTCACTTCCCCCTGGGGAGTGAGGCAAGGGGGTCCGGCTGGACAGTCTCTGAGGCTTCTTAACTAAATCTTTCTTCTGCCTATGCACTTGGCTGACAACATCAGCCACAAACGAGGCAACTTTGGGGGGTCACATCCTGGCCCCTGACCAATGCCCTCACCCAAGCGTGTCGTGCAGGTTGTGCAGTAGGAAGAGACGGTGATTCCCCAAGGTCACATCTGTGTCCTGCCTTGCCCCAGGGATGAAAGATGCATGGGACCCCCATCACCTCGTCTCTCTACCCTGGTTCCCTGAGGTGCCTCCTGCCAGGAGCCCTTCCATAGCAGTTCCAAATGAGAATCTTTGTACTCTCTTTCTCTCTTAATTTTCTTCCTTACTGTGTTAACGAACAGAGTCATCAGACCTGAGTCTTGGCTGATTTTGGGCCTGTGTGACCTTGACCTGATCACTTAAACTCTCTGAGCTTCAGTTTCCTCATGTATAAAATGATGGCAACAACACCTAGCCCACAGATCTACTGTGAGGTCATGATCTCACAGATGAGACCACATACCTGTAGCACTAAGCATAGTGCCTGGCTTGCAGGACACGCCCAGTAAATACAGATAAATACTATTAAACCAGGGCTCCCTGCGGACAGTGTGGACCCCACCACGGCAAGGTTAGTCTGAGCTGGGAGAATTTAGCTCCTCCCAATTTGTTCCTGTTTACAGAGAAGGCCTTTTGGGAAAACCCAGCCTGCTGCTCAGCGCTGAAGCAAATGGAAAGTGATCTCAGCCCATCCTTGAGAGGAGGACACATCGGCCGGAGAAGCAGCAGCAGGGACCAAGGGGTGAGGCCCACCTAGGGAGGCAGAGGCTCAGACAGAAGCATCCACGCCACGTGCAAGTCCAAAGAGGCTACACGCTGGCACCTCTCACGAAGGCTTTGGTGTTTTATTTAACTAGATTTGATGGAAGGGTTTTTCCCTCAGAAATCCTCCTTGTACACTGTATGTCCCTCTCCTTGTGCATGCACAGATACGAGCACCCCCGGCGGGCCCTCACCCCACTAATGTAATCACCCTAGTGCAAGGACTGAACTTAAATCATCCCTGGATTTCCATAAGACTAGTCCAGAGGCTTACACATGAGCACACTCAACAAGCGGGCTTTCCAGGTGGCCCGAGGGGCAAAGAAGCCATCTGTGATCACAGGAGCCTTGGGAGACACAGATTTGACCCCTGGGTCCGGAAGATCCCCTGGAGGAGGAAATGGCAACCGCCTCCAGTATTCTTGCCTGGGAAATCCCATGGACAGAGGAACCTGGCGGGCTACAGTCCATGGGGTCACAAAGAGTCAGACATGACTGACCACGCACACAAGCACACTCAACAAATGTGTGTTTATCAAAAATCTTCAAGTATTGGGACTTCCCTGGTGGTCCAAGGGTTAAGAATCCACCTTGCAACGCAGGGAAGCAGGTTCAGTCCCTGACTGGGGAACTTAGAGCCCACGTGTGGAGGAGCAACGCGTCCCTCATGCCCAAACTACTGAGTCTGCACACTCCAGAGCTTGCACGCCCCAACTAGAGAGTCTGTGCGCCAGAACAAAAGACCCCAAAATAAATATCTTAAAAAAAAAAATCTTCAAGTATTGATTGAACACCTACTTACCATGGTCCAGGGGCTAGGTAGGTACTGGGCACATAGGTGGGACCAAGCTTTGACTCTGACCCCAGGGACCTCATAATCCAGTAGGGAGGATAGGACATAGTCGACTGTGAGAGCAGCCGAAGCAAGAGGATCCTAGGCAGAAACAGAGCAAAGGCCTGGAGGCAAGAGGGCGCTTCATGTGTGCAGTGTGATGAGGCGGCTGGAGCAGCTGCAGCTGTGACTACAGGGAGGGGCTTAATGCGATAAGGCTGGAGAAACAGGCTGGGCCTGCAGGTCACCAAAATCAAGGGCTTTCTGAGGCAATAGAAAGCCATGGAAATCTTCAATACAATGAGTCTATGACACAATCACTCAGGGGCAGCATGGAGAATAACTTGAAAGTTAAATGTATGAATAAACAACAAGATCCTATAAACAAAAATATATATGTGTGTAACTGAATCACTTTGCAGAAATTAACACAACATTGTAAATCAATTATACTTCAATAAATTTGTAAATTAAATATATAAGATAAGAAAGTGATAAAGCTCAATATAATGATTAGAAGTTAAAGCCGAAGGAAAATTTCCAAAAGGAGATCAAAAATACAAAGGGAAAAGAAGGGAAAAAAAGATAAAGCTAGAGGACCAACCCAGGAAGTCGAATATATATAATTATAAGAGTTCCCAGAAAGACAGAACCAAAGAAACAGAGGGAAGGAAGTCATCCAAGAAATAATTTGGGAAAATTTCCCAGAAATAGAGGACATGAGTTTGTAAACTAAAAGTTCCATTAACTGCTCAACACGCTAGATAAAAATAGACCTTCAGCATAGTCTGAAGGTCAACTTTTAGACTTCTGGCAACAAAAAGGGCCCACAAGCTTTCTCAAGGTTTTACAAGAGAAGAAAAAAAAAAAAAGAAGGTGACATACTCCTAATTGAGGAGCAGAATGACATTGACTTCTTTACATCACTGGAAACCAAAACATAATGGTGAGATGTTCACATTTAAGAAAAAAAGGAGCTTCAGGCTTCACTGGTGGCTCAGTGGTAAAGAATCCGTCTGCCAGTGTAGGAGACACGTGTTCGGTCCTTGGTCCAGGAAGATCCCACATGCCACAGAGCAACCAAGCCCGTGAGCTGCAACGGCCGAGCCTGTGCTCTGTTACAGCCCAGAAACCATAACTACTGACCCATCTGCAGCAGCTCCTGAAGCCTGCCTGCCCCAGAACCCATGCTCTGCAACGAAAGAAGCCACCGCCGTGAGAAGCTAGCGCACCACAGCTAGAGACTAGATCTTGCTCGTCGTAGTTAGAGACAAGCCAGCACAGCGACAGAGACTCAGCCAGCACAGCCAAAGATAAATGAATAAAATTTAAAAAAAGAAAATAATGACCCAACTCTGAATATCCAGCAAGTGCGATCTTCAGAAAGGCAAAACTTTTGCCTCTGCTGGATTTTTTTCTTAAAAGCTATTGAAGGATGTGCTCTGACAAAACAGAGTGGTAAACTAAAATAGAGGGATCCCGAAAATACAGGAAACGGACACAGGAGAGACAGGAAGTGCATCTCCAGGATGACGATCAAGGAAGGCCCCAGGAGGAGGCGGCGGCCAGACACGGCACTGCCCGTTCCGAAGGCACCAGTCAGACAGTCTGGGTGACCCTATTTCAGGACGATGACATTGATAGCGTGCGTGATGCATGTGAAAGCCTGGGAGAAAGCACAGGGAGCAAAGACTCCGGAGCAGGATTAGTGATCCTCAGACAGATAGGCAAGCAGGCAAAAGAACAAGATGGCTCTAGGTAAAAAGTTGTGCACGAAAGGAAAAGTGAAGTACACTACATAGAAGTAGTTGTCTTTTTAAAAGAGAAACATGCATGACCCTGAGAGAATGTAAAAATGGCAACAGTTCACTTGTTCAAATGTATCCATCTGAGTCCTCCTCCCCTCTGTCCAGCTTCCCCAAAGTGCCCAGAATGGACCAAGCTAAACTCAGATATCACCCTCTGTTCCTTTCCAAGTAGGCAGTTTCCCTTCCAGGAACAGGAGTTATTTGGCCCCAGTTGGGGGAGAGAAAAAACAAGAAGATAAATTTGAAAAGAGACCTGTAAGACTGAAAGAGAGAAACCTGGTAATTAGTGCTTCAGACAGATAATAAATTCCAAATCTCACAAATAAAGCTTTACGAGTTGAGTGTGTATAATTGATACCCCAGTCTGGAGAGTCTATCAGATTGCCTTAATCCCACTTTTTGTCTTATGCATTTTAAATTATGCAGCTCTGTTGAAAACCAGAAATACTGCCTTTGTACAATCAGACAGCTCGCTCCACAGGGTGCCAGTTCAGGAGCTCCACAGTGGGCTTGGCCAGACACTTGCCTTGAAGTCTGGGGATGAGTCTCCAGTCAGCCACGGCAGTCAGTGTCGGGGTTCAAGCCTGCTCCATTCTGTCTGCATCCGCTGCCTACAGACCCGTCCAGCCCAGCGACTCTGCAGGGAGACAGCCATCTGCGGGTCCGCAGGCAGAAAGAGAACAGCGCCAGCACTAGGCAGGTGAAAGGCTCAGAATTCTCAAGCTATTTGGCTACCCCACTAGAAGCATGTCCAACTCCAACATGACCCTTGTGGAGCAGGGAGCAGGTGCTGGACATTTCTCAGGCCCAGATGTTTCTCTCTGCAGAACAGGTACAGGACTTGGCATTCTCCATTCGTAATCCCATGTGATCCTCATTACAGCCCTGTGTAGCAGGTGATACTATTAGACCCATTTCACAGATGAAGAAAACTGAGGTTCAAAGAAGCACTGTGATTTGCCCAAGACTATACAACTAAGAGAGAGTAGAACTGGGATTGGAAAGCAAGTCCACCTGACTCCAAGAGCCACTGTAGTATGCTACTCTTGAGGACTTGCTCTGGGTCAGACCCAGGGCTGGGCCTTGGAGATTTAAAGAGAATTAAGATGAGGTCATATCTTTTTTGCCTTCTCATACTGTTCATCACTATGACCAAAGCTAATGGAGGGGATGGAATTCCAGTTGAACTATTTCAAATCCTGAAAAGATGATACTGTGAAAGTGCTGCACTCAATGTGTTAGCAAATTTAGAAAACTCAGCAGTGGCCACGGGACTGAAAAAGCTCAGTTTTTATTCCAATTCCAAAGAAGGGCAATGCTGGAGAATATTCAAACTACTATACAATTGTGCTCATCTCACACACTAGTAAAGTAATGCTCAAAATTCTCCAAACCAGGCTTCAACAGTACATGAACCGTGAACTTCCAGAGGTTCAAGCTGGATTTAGAAAAGGTGGAGGAGCCAGAGATCAAATTGCCAACATCCGCTGGATCATCAGAAAAGCAAGAGAGTTCCAGAAAAACATATACTTCTGCTTTATTGACTATGCCACAACCTTTGACTGTGTGGATCACAACAAACTGTGGAAAATTCATCAAGAGATGGGTATTCCAGACAACCTTACCTGCCTCCTGAGAAATCTGTATGCAGGTCAAGAAACAACAGTTAGAACTTGACTTGGAATAACAGATTGGTTCCAAATCAGGAAAGGAGTAGGTCAAGATTGTATATTGTCACCCTGTTTATGTAACTATATGCAGAGTATATCATGCAAAATGCCAGGCTGGATGAATCAGAGCTGGAATCAAGATTGCCAGGAGAAATATCAATAACCTCGGATATGCAGATGACACTACCCTTATGGCAGAAAGTGAAGAAGAACTAAAGAGCCTCTTGATGAAAGTGAAAGAAGAGAGTGAAAAAGTTGGCTTAAAATTCAACATTCAGAAAACTAAGATCATGGCATCTGGTCCCATCACTTCATGGGAAATAGATGAGGAAACAATGGAAATATTGAGAAACTTTATTTGGCGGGGGGGGCGGGGGGGGAAGGTCCTCCAAAATCACTGCAGATGGTAACGGCAGCCATGAAATTAAAAGACACTTGCTCCTTGGAAGAAAAGCTATGACCAACCTAGACAGCATATTAAAAAGCAGAGATATTACTTTGCCAAGAAATGTCCATCTAGTCAAAGCTATGGTTTTTCCAGTAGTCATGTATGGATGTGAGAGTTGGACTATAAAGAAAGCTGAGTGCTGAAGAATTGATGCTTTTGAACTGTGGTGTTGGAGAAGACTCCTGAGAGTCCCTTGGACTGCAAGAATATCAAACCAGTCAATCCTAAAGGATATCAGTCTTGAATATTCATTGGATGCTGAAGCTGAAGCTCCAATACTTTGGCCACCTAATGTGAAGAACTGACTCATTGGAAAAGACCCTGATGCTGGGAAAGATTGAAGGCAGGAGGAGAAGGGGACAACAGAGGATGAGATGATTGGATGGCATTATTGACTCAATGGACATGAGTTTGAGCAAGCTCCAGAAGTTGGTGATGGACAGGGAAGCCTGCTGTGCTGCAGACCATGGGGTCACAAAGAGTTGGACACGACTGAGTGACTGAACTACACTGAAGATGAGGTCCCTACCGTTAAAGAACACGTCTCACAGAGGAGGCAGGCACATAAACAGTTTCCACACATACAGTGATCTTGTTAGAGGGCTGGTGAGCCCAGGCCCAAAGGAGAATGCCCTGGGGTGACAGTGATGTGTAAGGGGCTGTCCTACCCCCTCCTCGCTGGGACAAACCTGAGAAAGGGTAGATTTGAAGAAGTAGGAAGTTGTCTTCAAATCCCTGTTAGGCATGGCCATTCTAAACAACCCCCAAAATTCAACCTGACCCAGTGTCCAGAGACCATGGAAAAGTCAGCTGGCTGTGTGGGGAAGGAGCTGAGTTGGGAGGGGCCACTTTGCAAGAGAGCAAGGTCCCTGGTGTAGAGAAGTCTTTGAGCTGAAGCCAGGCCTGGTTTGTCAGGAACATAGCTCAGAAGATTCTCAAGCTGGGAGAAGGGGACAAAGGAACTGATTCTCTGTTCTGATCTGTCTTCCCGTTCTCAGAACATCTGTTACCACTTTTAGTCATCTGAAAAACTGGGATGACAATAGCCCTGCCTCACCAAGTGGGTGAAAGTGAAAGTTACTCAGTCCTGTCTGACTCTCTGCGACCCCCATGGACTATACAGTCCATGGAATTCTCTAGGCCAGAATACTGGAGTGGGTAGCCTTTCCCCTCTCCAGGGGATCTTCCCAACCCAGGGATCAAACCCAGGCCTCCCGCATTGCAGGTGGATTCTTCACCAACCGAGCTATCAGGGAAACCCCACCGAGAGGTTGGGAGGACTAAACGGGAAACGAGGGCTCAGAGCAGTTAAGTAATTTGCCCAAGGTTACAGTGCATGTGAGCAGGGGCACAGGGTCCCTTTCTCTGCGTGTTTTTAATTAATTTATTTATTTTAATTGGAGGCTAATTACTTTACAATATTGAGCTGGTTTTTGCCCTACATTGACAGTCATTGCATGTTTTTTTGAGTGACTAAGTCATATCTGACTGTGTAGTCCACCAGCCTCCTCTGTCCGTGGGACTATCCAGGTAAGAACATGAGTGGTTTGCCATTTCCTTCTCCAGGGAATCTTCCCAATCCAGGGATTAAACCGTGTCTCCTACGTCTCCTGCATCGGCAGGCAGGTTCTTTACCATTGAGCCGCCTGGGAAACCTTTTTTCTGCATAGTTTTTCTTTTAAACCAGCAGACCATCCCTTTTTCCATGGCGGTCCCATTGTGTTGGTGATGCTATTGGTGTTTAAGGTGAGGGAGTGAAAAAGATGGGACTTAGATCTCTCTACCTGGTCACTGACCTACAATCCCATTCACAGATGTTGGACCAGGCTTGAGTCCACACTGAGCTCAGAAATTCTGCAGGCTGGTAGAGCAGGAAGAATTGACTCTCAGAAAATATGGTTCATGTCCGCATTTTCCACTTAATTTCCATGACTTTAGCCTTTGTTTCTGTCTGTAAAATGGGGATAATAATTCCCACTCTAGAAAAACTGTCAGGGTTAGCATACACTTCCAGTGAACAACGTATGGGAAAGCCCTCTATTAACTAATAAACCTGACAGATGGAGAGGGGAGGGGAGGGGACCGGTGCACACTGAAATCCCGCTATGTGCCGTGCAAGTCACAAGCAGACCCTGAGATGATGACTCCTCTGCAAGTGATGTATCACACAATTTATCCTGGGAGAAGCCACTGAGGAAGTGCGGAAAGCCAGACAGAGAAGGGCAAGAGGCCATGCCCTGGTACAATCACAGGTAAAGTCCCAGCGTGGCCTGATCCCACAGGGAGCTCTAGAGGGTAAGTTACACCACCAAACTTGCTCAACCTTGAATCAAAGCGTCCATACTCCTGCCTCACTGACCATTGCTTATAGGCCACTTTGAGAATAATTCTTGAGTGAAGTTACTGCAGTAGCCCAAAGGTGGGCCTCTGCAGAAGCCTGCAACTTTGACATATTAGGACGGAAGCCTTCAGAAGCCGGGCTGGACACACAGAACTCATGAAGGAGATCCAGGGGGATTCAAGGCAGAGAACTGATAGTGTCCACTATACAGATCCTCAATATACATGCTCTCATTTAATTAACACTCAACTCAACAAAGACAGTGTTATTTGCCCCACTGTACAGATAAGGAACTTAGACTCAGATAAGTGACTCATTGATGTCAGTTCTACCTACCTCCAAAGTCAGGCTCCCTGTAATGACTTGACTGCTCCTTTCCCTACGTTTCCAATCTCCAGATCCCCTCACAGTGAAGTGGAGCAGGACCCTATAGTCCTTGCCCCCCAGATTTGCAGCCTGCCTTTTGTCAGGGGAAAAATTTAGCCAAAGAATAAATTTAATCAGAGAAGTGAAAACATGCAGAAACAAAGGAAAACAGTCAAAGGAGACCAAATAATTGAAGTTTAGTCAGTAAGCACAGTCAAGGACATTCGCTTCCTTCTCAAGGGCTAGAGGTGATACTCTGAGCCATATCCTGTGAGCTGTCTGGTAGATACTGAAACCGCTACCAGGTGGAGAAGTCACCTACATGATTAGACTGTAGCCATGACATAAACTGCCACACTTTTGAGAACTGGCCTCAAGAAATGGAAACAAACCAACCTTGGAACTGAAGATTAACTGTACTAAAACAATCAAGATGATGCTGGTCAGACCACCAATGACCAATTTCAAGATGACTGTCAGAACTGGCTGTACTGTTTTTCTGAACGTAGCCTACTCCCTCAGCCTATAAAAGCTCTAACTCACTGATTGTCACTAGGGAGGAGGTGGTCTTTGGACAGTCCACCCTTCCCCCCAGGTTGCCGGCATCCAAAATACAGCCAACTTTCTTTTCCACCAACTTGGCCTCTTTATCAGCTCTTCAAGCAGCAAGAAGCCAGACCCCACTTTCAGTTACAATGTCACTGGTCACCTGGGCCCTGCCCTCCTCTAAGGTTGCGTTCAGTCCATCAGTATCACCACGGGTCAAGGTTGTCATGGAAGCAGAAGCAATGGAGAGCACAGTGCTGACAGCCGAAATGATGGCAGTGGTAATGATGAAAACAGTGATGATTCTGACGGTGACAACTCTGGTCGTGGGAATAGCAGTGCTAGGGTGGTGGCGGTGGTGACATGATGGAGACGGTGTTGGGACGGGTGCAGTGCTGGTAATGGCAGCATGGTGGTGGAGCTGATGCTGGCGATGACGACAGTCATGGTTGTGGCCACAGAAGCATCAGCATGGTAGAGATAGCAGAGGTGACGATGCTGGAGGTGATGAGGGTGGTGATGGTGGAGGCAGTGGTGGGTGGTGATGCTATAATGGTGGATACACTGTTCAGACAACGTCATTGTAGTGATTACTGATGACACCACTGTCCAGAAAGATAGCAGTCAACCCTTGCCTTCCTGGCTGCATTGGAACATGGATCCAGTGGGTCCACACCTTGTGGCCACGGGAAGGCCAAGAAGCCCTCTGACGGATCAGGGCTACAAGGAGAACAGAGTCTGCTGTGACACGGCTGAAATCGTCCCCCTCAATAGAGCCAGAAGTCTGCTGAGGGACAGAGGATGGCAGAGCCAGCGAGACAGCAGAGCAAGTCAGTCACATCATATTTCAGTAACAGCGTGGAGCTGCTTGTTAGCAGAGATCTGCTTTCCAACGGCAAATAATAAAATTATGCTTTTTGTGCAGCTAATGAAATGCAAATTGAAGCTGGATGCACATTAATGCAAAGAGTTGAATATCCATTTAATCAGCTCCTCCCTGCAGGGGCCAATGATAAAAATGACAGAGGAATTGCATTGCTAATTCTGGGCCTGTCACATCTTATACGTCCTTACCTTGTAAACCCGCTATTCCTGTGGCCAACACCTGCCTGCAGGGCCCCAGGTTTATACATCAGGGTTCTGGGAGCCTGGGAATCCCTCTGTGGGGAGGATTAGGTGATTGGGTCTGGATGGGGAGTAGGGAGGCCTGAGGGTGGAGTACAATGAAATAAATCAGATTTCTCCTGTATTCCCAAAATAAACGGCCACTGTCCTCTCCTCTGTCCCCCACCAGGTCAGCCTCTCTCGTATGGGGTGGGTAGGATGATGGTCAGCGTATTTCTTCCTGTGACAGAAATCATAGAAATCAGACATCCACAGTATCATACTAAGAGCTAACGTGTCAACTGTTCACTCTGCCAGGGACTGCATGTCATTTACCTGCATCTGCTCAATCACTCAGCACCGGAAGGTGGGTACATAATCCTATTTACAGACGAGGACACTGAGGCTCAGAGGGGTGAGGCGCCTTGCCCAAGGACACACAGCTAGTACGTGATTTAAACCCAGACAGTATGACTCTGAAGTCCATATTCTTTACTATAGTATCCTATTTTCTTTGCAGAAAGTGACACTGGGGCAATAATCCAGGGCAGACCACCCGGTACTTGGTGTCCAGCAGTAGAGAAGGGCTTGGAGAGGAAGAGTGGTCAGGAGCGGAAGTGAAGGAGGTGAGACTAGCTGGGGGGTTGAGGGCATGAAGCATCTGCCTAAAGAAGGGAGGGGCTGGCAGTCATTCCTGTCTGGCTCCAAACACTGCCCGACCAGCTACTTTGGGGCAGATGAAGCGATGCAGCCTGTCTGGAGCAAACAGAGAGGAATTGGGCCAGACATGCACTCAAGTAAGCCCAGGAGAAAGGCAGGCAGCGCTGACCTGTGAGCCACTGACTCCAGGGACAGCGAGGAAGACAGGCCACAGGGGCAGAAGGAGCAGCGAGGCTGGAGAGGGTGGTGGAGGCCAGAGGTGGTGGGCTGGGGATGAGCTCCAAACGGGTGCATCTTTCTGGGCCTCCACTCTGTCCTGCCAGAGTGGCAAGAGGATGCTTGGGCCTGGGGTCCTCCCCCTGCCTCTCCACCAGCACTGAGAACAGCTCCAGGGGGCTCCAGGGGGCTCCGGCAGGCACGTGTAAGAACACAGTGACACGGGGGTCCTTAACCCTCCTGGAAGCCCTGGAGGTAGGGGTGGGGAGGGCGTGCCTGAACAGCGCAGCTGCCTTCAGGAGCCTCCGCCTTGACAACCTGTCTCCGGACGCTGATGGGACCTGACAGGCTCCTTCCAACCATCACACCACCACTCTGGCAAGATTTCCCCATTGCCTGGCCTCTGACGGGACACAGATGAAGAGGTGCGAGCTCCGAGCTCTGTTGTAAACAAGGACAGACAGTAAGGTCATGCCCAACACTCCCTACCCCACCAGCTAAAGGAGGGACGACCTCTGAGCCCACCTCTGTCCCGGCCACCCTGATGCCCCGCACTGCTTTCATTCCCACCACTCAGTGACCACCCACCGTGTGCCAGGCACTGTCCATTCGGCACTCTAGTGAATCACGGCAACAGCAACCCTTCCAGCAAGAGATTCTTATC
>SJYT01043623.1:0-11731 GCA_006410635.1 Cephalophus harveyi
GTTGGTGATGGACAGGGAGGCCTGGCGTGCTGTGATTCATGGGGTCGCAAATAGTCGGACATGACTGAGCGACTGAACTGGACTGAACTGAACCTTAAGTATTCTTAGAATACTTGCATTAGCCTACTCTTGGGTAAAATCATATAACAAGAAGCCTATTTTATTATACAGTTCTTGAATATCTCATGCAATTTATTGAATTCTGTACTAAAAGTGAAAAAAATAACTGTCTGAGTACAGAATGGGTCTAAGTATCTAGGTTGTAACTGCATGGCTGGCTGAGAGCTGTGGCTCACTGTTACTGCCTAGCACCATGAGAGAGAACAGTACCTCAGTGTACCTCAGTACCACAGTGATAGCCCAGGAAGAGATCAAATTCAAAACTCAAAATGTGATTTCTACTGAAACTACATATCTTTTGAACCATCATAAACTCAAAAAATCCTAAGTGAAACCAGCAAAAGTCAGGTCTGTAATGGTAATATTCACTCTATGAGACTGACAACTGACAGGTGACATTTTGTTTTGAAATATAGATTTATAAAAGAAAAGAAATATGCATGCATCTTGTCTTTCCTATATGAATTCTGTTATTTGCAATCAAACAGGGGGTGACGGGAAATATTCTGTCATAAAACTTTTCTCCAAGTAGATCACAAAACAGTATTAAGATATTATATTTTATAAGCTCCAATGAAATAATGTACGCTGATTTTAAGCAGAAAGAGGTGTGATGAAAGAACTTAGTACCACAAAAAAAAAAAAAAATCATTCATCATTTATAAGAGGTCAAACCTGAGTCTAAATGGATTCATTTGGATTCACCTCCCAGTTTTCAGGATATATAAAGGACAGTGCAGCATTAGCAGTTTAAAACAGATGATTAAATTGATAAGATATTTCAGAAAGCCTCAAAGTACCTACAAAAACCAGTAGTTGATACATACAAAATAAAAATAAGAGAAAGTATACTATTATAGAAGAATCATCTATTCACAAAGGCGGGCAGGAAGAAGGGAAGAAAGCAAAAAAAAAAAAAAAAGGCATGAGAAAAGAGCCAAGAAGACCTAAATAAGATGGCAGTAGTAAGTCTTTTTCAATCAATAGTTACTTTAAATATAAATGCATCCAATCCTCTAATTGAAAGACATGCGAGTGGACGACTGAATTTAAAGAAACAAAAGACCCAACTATATGCAGTCTAAGAGACTCTGCAGTTTCAGGAACACACAAACTCAACAGTGAAGGCAGAGAAAAAGATATTCCATACAAATGGAACTGAAAGAAAGAAGAAATAGCTATATTTATATCAGACAAAATAAACTTTAAGTCAAAAACCATAACAAGGGACAAGATGGTTGTTATATATTGATAAAAGGATCGAATCATCAGGAGGATATAACAATTTTAAACTTACATATGTGGCGCTGGAGCAGCTGTGAGGAGATATACCACAATCAAGGTCAGAGAGATGGTAGGCACTGCAGTGGCTGTGAGGAGATACCCCATGCCCAAGGGCAAAGGAGAAGCCTCAGCAATATGGTAGGAAGGGCGAATTCATGTTTAGAATCAAACCCCAATCCTGCTGGAGACACTCAGAGGGCTCAAACAAACCTTGTGCACACCAGGAACCAGGGGCCCTACAGAGACTGAGACAGAACTGTGTTTGGGCATCTCCTGTGGAGGTACGGGTCAGCAGTGGCCTGCCACAGGGGCAGGGGCTCTGGGTGAAGCAGACTTGGGTATGGCATAAACTTTCTTGGAGGAAGTCATCATTAACCCCACCATAGCACTGCCAGAACTTACACAGGACTCTTGCAGGGCAAAAACAGAACCTTATGTGCACTAGAACCCAGGAGAAAGGAGCAGAGACTGCACAAAAGACTGACCCAGACTTGCCCGGGAGTGTCCAGGAGTCTCCAGCAGAGGCATGGGTGGGTGCTGGCCTGCGGCAGGGTTGCGGGCAGTGAGTGTAGCAGTCCATGCATGGGATCTTTGGAAGGAGGTCGCCATTATCTTCATTACCACCATAGTTTAAAAAGGTAAAGTCACTCAGTCATGTCTGACTCTTTGCAACCCCATGGGCTGTAGTCTACCAGGCTCCTCTGTCCATGGGATTTTCCAGGCAATAGTACTGGAGTGGATTGCCATTTCCTTCTCCAGTGGATCTTCCCAACCCAGGGATCAAACCCAGGTCTCCCACATTGTAGACAGACGCTTAACTGTCTGAGCCACCAGGGAAGTCCTACCACCATACTCTGGCCCCAGGTAAATAGCAGGGAGGGAACACAGCTCCACCCATCAACAGAAAATTAGATTAAAGATTTATTGGGCATGGCCCCTGCGATTAAAACAAGACAAAGTCTCCCCCTCAGTCAGTCTCTCCCATCAGAAAGCTTCCATAAGCCTCTTATCCTTCTTCATCAGAGGGTAGACAGACTGAAAACTGCAATCACAGAAAACTAGCCAATCTGATCACATGGACCACAGCCTTGTCTAACTCAATGAAACTATGAGCCATGCCATGTAGGGCCACCCAAGAAGGACGAGTCATGATGCAGAGTTCTGACAAAAATCTGGTCCATTGGAGAAGGGAATGGCAAACCACTTCACTATTCCTGCCTTGAGAACTCCATGAACAGTATGAAAAGGCAAAAAGATAGTACACTGAAGGATGAAATCCCCAGATCAGTAGGTGCCCAACATGCTACTGGAGATCAGTGGAAAAATAACTCCAGAAAGAATCAAGAGAGAGCTAAAGCAAAAACAACACCCGGTTGTGGATGTGACTGGTGATGGAAGTAAAGTTCAATGCTGTCAAGAGCAATATTGCATAGGAACCTGGAATGCTAGGACCATGAATCAAGGTAAATTGGAAGTGGTCAACAGGAGATGGCAAGAGTGAACATAGACATTTTAGGAATCAGCAAACTAAAATGGACTGGAATGGGTGAATTTAACTCAGATGACCATTATATCTACTCCTGTAGGAAAGAATCCCTTAGAAGGAATGGAGTAGCCATCATAGTCAACAAGAGAGTCTGAAATGCAGTACTTGGGTGCAATCTCAAAAATGACAGAATGATCTCTGTTCATTTCCAAGGCAAAACACACACTATCACGTTAATTGAAGCCTATGCCCCAACCAGTAATGCTGAAGAAGCTGAAGTTGAACAGTTCTATGAAGATATAGAAGATCTTCTAGAACTAAAAGATGTCCTTTTCATTATAGGGGACTGGAATGCAAAAGTAGGAAGTCAAGAAACACCTGGAGTAACACTGAAATCAGGTTGATTATATTCTTTGCAGCCAAAGATGGAGAAGCTCTATACAATCAGCAAAAACAAGACTGGGAGATGACTATGGCTCAGATCATGAACTCCTTTTTGTCAAATTCAGACTGAAATTGAAGAAAGTAGGGGAAACCATTAGACCATTCAGGTATGACCTAAATCAAACCCCGTAGGACTATACAGTGGAAGTGACAAATAGATTCAAGGGATTAGATCTGATAGACAGAGTGTCTGATGAACTATGGATGGAGGTTCCTGACATTGTACAGGAGACAGGGATCAAGACCATCCCCAAGAAAAAGAAATGCAAAAAAGCAAAATGGCTGTCTGAGGAGGCCTTACAAATAGCTGTGAAAAGAAGAGAAGCAAAAGGCAAAGAAGAAAAGGAAAGATATACCCATTTGAATGCAGAGTTCCAAAGAATAGCAAGGAGAGATAAGAAAGCCTTCCTCAGAGATCAGTGCAAAGAAATAAAGAAAAATAATAGAATGGGAAAGACTAGAGATCTCTTCAAGAAAATTAGACATATAAAGGGGACATTTCAAACAATGATGGGCTCAATAAACAACAGATATGGTATGGATCTAACAGAAGCAGAAGATATTAAGAAGAGACGGCAAGAATACAGAGAAGAACTGTACAAAAAAGATCTTCATGACCCAGATAATCACGATGGTGTGATCACTCACCTAGAGCCAGACATCCTGGAATGCGAAGTCAAGAGGTACTTAGGAACCATCACACGAACAAAGCTAATGGAGCTGATGTAATTCCAGTTTAGCTTTTTCAAATCCTAAAAGGTGATGCTGTGAAAGTGCTGCACTCAATACACCAGCAAATTTGGAAAATAGCGGTGGCCACAGGACTGCAAAAGGTCAGTTTTCATTCCAATCCCAAAGAAAGGCAATTCCAAAGAATGTTCAAGGTACCACACAGTTGCAGTCATCTCACACATCAGTAAAGTAATGCTCAAAATTCTCCAAACCAGTCTTCAGCAATAGTGAACTGTGAACTTCCAGATATTCAAGCTGGATTTAGAAAAGGCAGAGGAACTGGAGATCAAATTGCCAACATGCTTTGGATTATTGATAATGCAAGAGAGTTCCAGAAAAACATCTATGTCTGCTTTATCGACTATGCCAAAGCCTTTGACTGTGTGGATCACCAGAAACTGTGGAAATTTCTGAAAGAGATGGGAATACCAGACCACACACCTCTTGAGAAATGTGTAGGCAGGTCAAGGAGCAGCAGTTAGAACTGACATGGAACAAGAGACTGGTTCCAAATAGGGAAAGGAGTACGTCAGGGCTGTATATTGTCACTCTGCTTATTTAACTTATATTCAGAGTACATCATGAGAAACGCTGGGCTGGAAGAAGCAGAAGCTGGAATTAAGATTGCCTGGAGAAATATCAATAACCTCAGATATTCAGATGACACCACCCTTATGACAGAAAGCAAAGAAGAACTAAAGATCCTATTGATTAAAGTGAAAGTAGAGAGAGAGAGAAAGTTGGCTTAAAGCTCAACATTCAGAAAACTAAGATCATGGCATCTGATCCCATCACTTCATAACACGGAAGAAATAGAATGGGAAACAGTGGAAACTGACAAACTTTATTGTCTTGGGCACCAAAATCACTGCAGATGACGACTCTAGCCATGAAATTAAAAGACACTAACTCCTTGGAAGAAAAGTTATGACCAACTAGATGACATATTAAAAAGCAGAGACATTACTTTGCCCACAAATGTCTGTCTAGTAAAGGCTATGGTTTCTCTAGTAGTTATGTATGGATATGAGAGTTGGACTATAAAGAAAGCTGAGCACCAAAGAATTGATGCTTTTGAACTGTGGTGCTGGAGAAGACTCTTGAGAGTCCCTTGGACTGCAAGGCGATCCAGTCGATCCTAAGGGAAATCAGTCCTGAATATTCATTGGAAGGACTGATGTTGAAGCTGAAACTACAATACTTTGGTCATCTGATGCGAAGAACTGACTCATTTGAAAAGACCCTGATGCTGGGAAAGTTTGAAGGCAGGAGGCGAAGGGGACAACAGAGGATGAGATGGTTGGATGGCATCACCAACTCAATGGACATGAGTTTGAGTAAACTCTGGGATTTGGTGATAGAGAGGGAGGCCTGGCATGCTGCAGTCCATGGGTTTACAAAGAGTCCAACACGAATGAGTAACTGAACTGAACTGAACAGAACACACATTGGAATATCTAAATATTGTAAGCAAATACTAACAGATCTGAAGGGAGTATAAATCAACATTCACTGTGAGTTAAAGACTTCAATACCCCATTTATATCATCCATACCGAAAATGGATAAGAAAACATTTGCTTTAAACTATACTTTAATCCTAATAGACCTAACAGAAATACACAGAGCATTCTGTCCAACAACAGTAGAATGCAGTCTTCTCAAGTGCACAGAGAACATTCTTCAGAACCATAATAATTTTTAAAAAATATTGAAATCAATATTTACCAAATATTTCTGACCACAATGGTATAAAACTTAAAATCAGTAATAGAAGAAAAACTGCAATATTCACAAACTGTGGAAATTAAACTACACACTTCTAAACCTCTAATTGGTCCATGAAAAACCAAAAAGGGAAATAAAATATTTTGAAACAAATAAAAATTAAAACACAACAAACCAAAACACATCGAATAGAGCAAAATTACTGCTAAGAGGGAAATTTATACTAATAATGCCTATGTTAAAAAAAGAAAATCTCAAACAGTCTAACTTTACACATTCAGTTCAGTTCAGTTGCTCAGTCGTGTCCGACTCTTTGTGACCCCATGAATCGCAGCACGCCAGGCCCCCTGTCCATCACCATCTCCCAGAGTTCACTCAAACTCACATCCATCGAGTCAGTGATGCCATCCAGCCATCTCATCCTCGGTCGTCCCCTTCTCCTCCTGCCCCCAATCCCTCCCAGCATCAGAGTCTTTTCCAATGAGTCAACTCTTCGCATGAGGGGGCCAAAGTACTGGAGTTTCATCTTGAGCATCAGTCCTTCCAAAGAAATCCCAGGGCTGATCTCCTTTAGAATGGACTGGTTGGATCTCCTTGCAGTCCAAGGGACTCTCAAGAGTCTTCTCCAACATGACAGTTTAAAAGCATCAATTCTTCGGCGCTCACCTCTCTTCACAATCCAACTCTCGCATCCATACATGACCACTGGAAAAACTATAACCTTGACTAAACGGACCTTTGTTGGCAAAGTAATGTCTCTGCTTTTCAATATGCTATCTAGGTTGGTCATAACTTTTCTTCCAAGGAGTAAGCGTCTTTTAGTTTCATGGCTGCAGTCACCATCTGCAGTGATTTACACAGTAAAGTACTATAAAAAGAACAACAAAATGAATCCTAAAGTTAGCAGAAGGAAGGAAATAAAGAGCATAGCAGAAATACATGAAATAGAAAACAGGAAAACAATAGAACAAACAAAAATAAGAAACACTTTTTAGAATGTTAAAACTGTAAATTATTATGAATTATGATAATAGCCAGGACATGGAAGCAACCTAGATGTCCATCATCAGACTAATGGATAAGAAAGCTGTGGTACATATACACAATGGAGTATTACTCAGCCATTAAAAAGAATACATTTGAATCAGTTCTAATGAGGTAGATGAAACTGGAGCCTATTATACAGAGTGAAGTAAGCCAGAAAGAAAAACACCAATACAGTATACTAATGCTATATATGGAATTTAGAAAGATGGTAATGATAGCCCTGTATGCGAGACAGCAAAAGAGACACAGATGTATAGAATAGTCTTTTGGACTCTGGGGAGAGGGCGAGGGTGGGATGATTTGGGAGAGTGGCATTGAAACATGTATAATATCATACATGAAATGAATTGCCAGTCCAAGGTAATGATACCCCTGTATGCGAGACAGCAAAAGAGACACAGATGTATAGAATAGTCTTTTGGACTCTGGGGAGAGGGCGAGGGTGGGATGATTTGGGAGAGTGGCATTGAAACATGTATAATATCATACATGAAATGAATTGCCAGTCCAAGTTTGATGCATGATACAGGGTTCTTGGGGCTGGTGCACTGGGATGACCTAGAGGGATGGTATGGGGAGGGAAGTGGGAGGGGGATTCAGGATGGGGAACATGTGTACACCTATGGTGGATTCATTTTGATGTATGGCAAAACCAGTATGATATTGTAAAGTAATTAGCCTCCAATTAAATAAATTTATGTTTAAAAAACTATAAATTATTATGAAATTATAAATGAAAAAGAAGACATTATAACATCACACAAATACAAAGGGTTATAAGGAAATACTATGAACAATTATATGCCAACCAATTGGCCACCTAAGAGAAATGGATAAATTTCTAGAACTATACAATCTAAGAGATTTGAATCATAAATAAAAGGAAAATCTTAATTGACTAAAAACAAGAAGATTAAAACTATAATAAAAAACCTCCAACAAAGAAAAGCCCAGGACCATTTGATTTCACAGGTAAATTCTATGAAGTATTTAATGCCAACTGCTCTAAGAAACTGAAGAGGAAGTAAAACTCCTAAAATCATTTTATGATGCCAGTATTACCCGATATCAAGGTCAGGCAACAATACTATAAGAAAATATAACTATAAGTCAGTGTACTGTATGAATAATTCTCAAGAAAACATTAGCAAACTGAATTCAACAGCACATTAAGGGATCATACATCAGGATCAAGAGGGATTTATCCCTGGGACGCATGCACGATTCAGTGTATGCAATGTGATATAAGCCATGCCACTGCTGCTAAGTCACGTCAGTCGTGTCCAACTCTGTGCAACCCCATAGATGGTGGCCCACCAGGCTCCTGTCCCTGGTATTCTCCAGGCAAGAACATTGGAGTGTGTTGCCATTTCCTTTTCCAATGCATGAAAGTGAAAAGTGAAAGTGAAGTTGCTCAGTAGTGTCTGACTCTTCGTGACCCCATGGACTGTAGCCTACCAGGCTCCTCTATGCATGGGGTTTCCCAGGCAAGATTACTGGAGTAGGTTGCCATTGCCTTCTCCATATTAATCTTTAAAGTAAGTCATAAGCATCACCAGCTTATCACATAGTGAGTGAAGTCACTCAGTCGTGTCCAACTCTTTGTGACCCCATGGACTATGGCTTACAAGGCTCCTCCTTCCATGGGATTCTCCAGGCAAGAGTACTGGAGTGGGTTGCCATTTCCTTCTCCAGGGGATCTTCCCGACCCAGGGATCGAACCTGGGTCTCCTGCATTCCAGGCAGATGCTTTAACCTCTTAGCCACCATTAAGTGATATATTTGACAAAATTTAAGATCCATTTATGAAAAGAACTCAATGAATTGGATATAGAAGTAACATACCTCAATATAATCAAGGTCATATATGCAAATCCACGGTTAATATTATACTCAAGAATTAAAGTTTAAAAGCTTTGACTTCAAGGCCAGGAACAAAACAAGGATGTCTACCCCCACCAATTCTATTCAACATAGTTCAGAAAGTCCTAGCTAAGTAATTAGGCAAGGAAAATAAATAAAAGTTATCCAAATTGGAAAGGAAGAAGTAAAACTGCTGTTTGATGATGACATCTTTTATATAGAAAATATTAAAGATTAGCAAAAGATTGTTAGAACAAATAAACTCTGTAAAGTTTCAGGATACAATATCAATATATAAAAATCAGTTGTACTTCTATATTCTGACAATAAGATGTATGAAAAAGTAAAGAAAACAATCCTATTTATAACAGCATCAAAATAATAAAATACATAAGAATAAATTGATGAAAGAGGAGAGTGAAAAGGTTAGCTTAAAGCTCAACATTCAGAAAACGAAGATCATGGCATCTGGTCCCATCACTTCATGGGAAATAGATGGGGAAACAGTGGAAACAGTGTCAGACTTTATTGTTTTGGGCTTCAGAATCACTGCAGATGGTGATTGCAGCCATGAAATTAGAAGACGCTTACTCCTTGGAAGAAAAGTTATGACCAACCTAGATAGCATATTGAAAAGCAAACACATTACTTTGCCAACAAAGGTCCGTTTAGTCAAGGCTATGGTTTTTCCTGTGGTCATGTATGGAGGCGAGAGTTGGACTATGAAGAAAGGTGAGTGCTGAAGAAATGATGCTTTTGAACTGTGGTGTTGGAGAAGACTCTTGAGAGTCCCTTGGACTGCAAGGAGATCCAACCAGTCCATTCTAAAGGAGATCAGCCCTGGGATTTCTTTGGAAGGACTGATGCTAAAGCTGAAACTCCAGTACTTTGGCTACCTCATGCGAAGAGTTGACTCATTGGAAAAGACTCTGATGCTGGGAGGGATTGGGGGCAGGAGGAAAAGGGGATGACCGAGGATGAGATGGCTGGATGGCATCACCGACTTGATATTCGTGAGTCTGAGTAAACTCCGGGAGTTGGTGATGGACAGGGAGGCCTTGCATGCTGTAATTCATGGGGTCACAAAGAGTCGGACATGACTGAGCAACTGAACTGAAGTGAAGAATAAATTAAACCAAGGAAGTGAAAGATCTATACACTGATGAATAAAAATTAAGAAGACACAAATAAATCAAAACATATCTCATGTTCATGGTTCAGAAAAGTTAATATTGTTAAAATGTCTATACTATCCAAAGTCACCTACAGATTAAATGCAATTTCTGTCATAATTCCAATGACATATTTCACAATAATAGAAAAAACAACCTTAAAATTTATATGGACCCATAGAAGATTCTAAATAGCCAAAGCAATTCTGAGGAAGAAGAACAAGGCTAGAGGGATCACACTTCCTGATTTCAAACTATACTTCAAAGCTACAGTAATCAAAGCTGTGTGAGGCTAGCATTAAAGACATGTATACCAATGAGAGAGAATCAAGATCCCTGAAATAAACTCCCACATATATGATCAACTAGTATTTGAAAATGGAGCCCAGAATACTCAATGGTGAAAGCACAGTCTCTTTAAAAAATGATGTTGGGAAACCTAGATAAATTCATGCAGAAAAATTAAATTGGATCCCTATCTTATATCACTTACATAAATTAACTTAAAGTGAATGCAAGACATATATATAAGACTTGAAACCATAAACCTCTTAGAAGAAAACATAGGGATAAAAGCTTTTTGACATAGATTTTGCAACAATTTTTTGGACATGACATGAAAAACGTTTAGCAATAAAAGAAAAAATAAGTGGAATTACATCAAACTAAATGCACAGGAAAAGAAATAATAGAGAATGGAAGAAAATATTTGCATATCATATATCTGAAAAGGGATCAATATCCAAAATATATAAGCAACTCATACAACTCGAAAGTGTTAAACAAATAAATTAATGAAGGAGCAGTGTGATTAAAAATTGGGCAAAGGAGTAGGTCACATTTTTCTGAAGTTGACACACAAATAGCTAATAAGTACATTAAAGATATTCAACATCACTAATCATCAGGGAAATGCAAATCAAAACCACAAGGAGATATCACCACATTCCTGTTAGAATATGGCTGTTTTCAAAAAGACAAGAGATTAAAAATGTTTGTGATGACATGGAGAAAACGGAACTCTGGTGCACTGTTGGTGGGAATGTCAATTGATACAGCCTCTAAAGAAAATAGTATAGAGAGGTTCCTCAAAAAATTAAAAATAACTCCCATATAATTCAGAAATCATACTTTTAAGTGCTCTCTGAGTACTCTCACACCTATTTAGCTGCTTCAGTAGCCCCTGCCCCAAAGCTGTCCCTCACACCGTCCATATGACTTGCTCACATGCCCTTCTTATATTTTGTAGCAGTATCACCTCCTCAATTACCACTCAGTTTAAAATGACAATTTTAAACATGACTTCCCTGCTTTGTTTTATCAGTTCAGTTCAGTTCAGTCGCTCAGTCGTGTCCGACTCTTTGCGACCCCATGAATCGCAGCACGCCAGGCCTCCCTGTTCATCACCATCTCTCGGAGTTCACTCAGACTCACATCCATCGAGTCAGCGATGCCATCCAGCCATCTCATCCTCGGTCGTCCCCTTCTCCTCCTGCCCCCAATCCCTCCCAGCATCAGAGTCTTTTCCAATGAGTCAACTCATTGCATGAGGTGGCCAAAGTACTGGAGTTTCAGCTTTAGCATCATTCCTTCCAAAGAAATCCCAGGGTTGATCTCCTTCAGAATGGACTGGTTGGATCTCCTTGCAGTCCAAGGGACCCTCAAGAGTCTTCTCCAACACCACACTTCAAAAGCATCAATTTTTCGGCGATCAGCCTTCTTCACAGTCCAACTCTCACATCCATACATGACCACAGGAAAAACCATAGCCTTGACTAGACGGACCTTAGTCGGCAAAGTAATGTCTCTGCTTTTGAATATGCTATCCAGCTTGGTCATAACTTTTCTTCCAAGGA
>SJYT01043623.1:12787-110246 GCA_006410635.1 Cephalophus harveyi
ATTGAGTGCAGCACTTTCACAGCATCATCTTTCAGGATTTGAAACAGCTCAACTGGAATTCCATCACCTCCACTAGCTTTGTTCGTAGTGATGCTTTCTAAGGCCCACTTGACTTCACATTCCAAGATGTCTGGCTCTAGATTAGTGATCACATCATCATGATTATCTGGGTCGTGAAGATCTTTTTTGTACAGTTCTTCTGTGTATTCTTGCCACCTCTTCTTAATATCTTCTGCTTCTGTTAGGTCCATACCATTTCTGTCCTTTATCGAGCCCATCCTTGCATGAAATGTTCCCTTGGTATCTCTAATTTTCTTGAAGAGATCTCTAGTCTTTCCCATTCTGTTGTTTTCCTCTATTTCTTTGCTTTGTTTTATAGTATAGTATATATCATCTGTCCAACATTTTACATATATTACTTGTTTCTATATCTATATAGGCAGGAATTTTTTAAACTATATTTTGTGTATTTTTATATTGCCAGTACCTTGAAAAATGCCTCCTAAAGGAAATCAACCCTGAATATTCATTGGAAGGGTGGTGCTGAAATTCCAATAAATTGCTCATCTGATGTAGGGAGTTGACTCATTGGGAAAGACTCTGATGCTTGGAAAGACTGAAGGCAAAAGGAAAAGGGGGAAACAGAGGATGAGATGGTTAGATAGCATTACCAACTCAATGGACATGAATCTGAGCAAATTCTGGGAGATAGTGGAGGAGAGAGGATCCTGGTGTGATGCGGTTTATGAGGTTGCAAAGAGTCAGACAAGACCGAGTGACTGAACAACAAAGGACAATACCCGGAACATACTGGTGACTCAACAACTATTTGTTGACAACATGATCAATAGACAGCTTAAGCCTTTGTGGTTTTTTTTAGTGATGTTTCCTGTGTTTCTTAGTTCACATGAAGCATAAATGAATCATTTCAGCATTGACTCTCTTGTGAGCAGAGTACAGACCATTTTTTATCTTGTCTGCAGTAACAGAAAAGGAGGCAAATATATTTGAGAGTTACATCCACAGCTCCCATCCTCGAAAAGCTCTTCAAGTAATGGGAAAGTCTTTAAGAGCTCTCAACCTAAGGTTTTCTCTATTCTTCACTGAAGTCAAAGGGGTTCATAACAGACCTCCCACCTGAACTGAAGCAGATCATGTTATTACGTGTTGTTCACAGGGTCTAAAAACATGCTGTAGTGTGCATTTATGGATCTATGACAGAGCATGTAGGAGTAACAAGGTTGAGAGAAATACATCACAACAGTTTATTTTAATCCATGTGGCCACATGCTAAACATTTAAAAAAAAACTAATGCTATTTTAAATTCAAAAATAAATAATATCATTAAAAGTAAATCAAACATATTGGGAAAAACTCCTTTGTTTAAACTCAAATCTCCCATTTCCTTAGAATAATGAAATACATTGAAATGATAATTCTGATCTAGGTAACAGTAATTTCATGCTTTGATTTGCTCACTCCACTCCAAATACATCACAATGATATGCAAAACACAAATGAACAAATATACAACAGGGTCCCGAAACAAGATAAAGAGAAATGGATTTGAAGCAAAGAGAAGGACCAAAGCCATGAGCTGCTCTGGGCCCATCATAGATGATGGTGGATGTAGTTCAGCTCTTGAGTGAAAGTAACAGTAGCTAAAATGTCTCTTTGCAAGAAGGAACACATAGAATTAATCTTAGGGGATGATTTGTAATAGACTTCAAAATGTATACTAGTGTATATTTATGATGTTCAAAATGTAGGTAAGTTACTTTTATTAGCATACTAAAATGAATCACAACCATAGAATGAAAGAAATGAAGTGAGAGGTAGGTATAAAAGAAGCAATTGGATATCTGTGCAGTGGCGAGTTTATGATTATAATCCTCTTTTGGCTCAGTGGCCCAGATTCAGAATACACGTGGCCAAGGCGGAAGGGAAAGGTCCCCTGGGTCAGGGAGTAAAGCAGGCAGGGGGAACTGTTTAAAGTTAGTGACCTAGAGGATGGTTCGCAGCTTCTAGCCAGAGCCTGGGATAAAAAATGTCTAATTCTGGAAGATCATTTTCCCACAATATTCTGTTAAAGGTTGACAATCTTTAACTGGGAAAGCTCTGTCAGATCTAAGGGCCCAGGAGGCAAGGAACATAGATGTGGACTCAGTCTTGGGAACAAGGCCAAGAGGTGCACTAGCTTTGGATCTGACACCATCCTAACATCATGGAAGAGGCACTAATTCTAAACTTCTAATTGTAAGCCTAAAAGGTCACTGTGACCTCTTGCAAGGTAGAAGCTAAGAGGGTTTCCAAGTCTGCTTGGAAAGGAGCTGCCTAATGTGGACTTTGCATGAAAAGAAACTTTTTCAAGTGTGTTTTGTCATGCCACTGAGATTTCAGGATTTGTTTTCTTTATTGTCAGGTTGTGTTAATAATCAAATTAATATGACAACTATTTTTATTTGTTTAGTAAAACAAAAGTAACAAGGTAAAATGGTTAGTTAAAATATGCCATGGGTTCTTCTTGGCCTGGAAAAGAATAGAAATCCTGAATAGCTATAGTATTATTATATATTTAAAAATTAAATTTTTTGTCAATGTAACAAAAGGCAAGGGAGAGGATAAGAAACACAGAAAAAAGATGGTAACCATGTGGTAGAAATAAGTCCAAATACATCAATAATTGTAGTGAATATAATGAAATTGAACTCACTGATTAGAAGACAAATATTATCATATTACAGAAAGATAGCAATATATAGCAATGACCTATTTATAAGAAACACATCTGCAACACTCCTGAAATGAAGTTGAAATAAAAATGAGCTGGATAGCAATATTAAAAATGGGAATAACTTATAATACAGGGCAGATCTCATTAACAGGAATAAAGAGGAACACTACATGGTAATAAAAAGAATAATTCACTGAGCAGATATAAAACCTGTGAACTCTGAATGTTCACACCATTCTGGCATTAAAGTATGTGAAGTAAAACCCAACAGCATAAAAAGGAATTGACAAATCCACAATTGTATTGGGATATTTTAAAACACCTTTATGAGAAATTGACAGATGAAGGAGAAGAAAAAATTAGCAAGACTAAGAATCTTAAATGAATAAAAATAGGCATATATGTCTGTAAATCTATATATTTATCTCTACATCTGTTAAAGTAATACTCTAAGATATTCTCTTAAGAGTATAAGAATTATAACGATTTAAAGGAATTGAATGTAACTCCCTATTGCTTCTTACCGAGTTGAATTTGAATTTTGAGTATCTTTTGAGCAGCAAGAAATGAGAGCTATCAATCATCTTTGCATTTGCATTCCTATTTTTTTAGTTCGTGGCAATGATAATGTAATGGATCATTTGCACTGCTTTCATTGTCTTTAGTAAATTTTTTTTTGAAGTTCAGTTATATAAACAATGAGTAGCATATGTATGCTCTGTTAGCAAAGTTCTAAGTGATCAGTGTTTAAAAATTAAAAGACTGCTACATGGAATACTGTGGAAGAGAGACATTATGGAGGAATTTATTTGAAGATACTGTTCTACAGTTTTGGATAATTACATTTAACTTTTCAAGGAGTTTTGTTTGTTGAGATGTGTATTAATACAGTTGTATTGGTGTGCCTCAGGGATGTTTTAAAATGCTTTCTACCAAAACAAATAGTAAACACATATCTGTATTACAAACACTGGAATTAAATATTTCATAAGGTAGAAATGATTTTAAAGACAATACATTCATTCAGGCATGCATAAACTGGAGCAAAGTCACACTTTTGGTTTCAGGTTTCAAAGAAGTGCTATCATCTAATCTTTGCCTTACAGGTATTAGTTAGGAATTATTCATGAAAGGGAAGCCCTCCTTATCAAAAAGCAAAGCAATACATTTTAGACACCTGAAGTAAAACATTTTATAGACCACTGAATCTGTAGGATTGACATATGAGAATACTAAATGAAAATTTGTGTCATGCAGCTAAAAAGTATTTATAAATCTATATGTTTAAGTTAGTTTCTTACTAAACAAATAGAAAATAAATGCTTTTAAATTTCTAGTTTTTAATTTTTTTTTTTAAAGACCAACCCTAAGAACAGGAAGTTTACATTAAAGACTGTGAAAATTTATAAGAGAGAAAACAAAGGAACAAAAGAGGGACTTTGCAAAACTGGAAATTCATTCTTTTAAGATAGTCCAATAAAATACAACATTCTCTAACAAGACTAATTTACAAATTGATGTGGCTGGGGGAGGGAGCAGAGAAAGAGCACAAATAAATAAAATCAGAAAGGAGAAAAGAAAAAAGTATAACTTACTGGTATGCAGAAGGTAGAAGATACTAGAGAGCTGATAATGGACCAGTTCCATGTTCACTGATGCCATGCTGATAGCTTGAAATCTACTGTGGCAAAGTATTTACACCATAGAAATTGACAAATGTTACAGATTAAAGTTGGGAGAAGGAAATGGCAACCCACTCCAGTACTCTTGCCTGGAAAATCCTATGGATAGAGGAGCCTGGTAGGCTGCAGTCCATGGGGTCGCAAAGAGTCAGACACGACTGAGCGATTTCCCTTTCACTTTTCACTTTCATGCATTGGAGAAGAAAATGGCAACCGACTCCAGTGTTCTTGCCTGGAGAATCCCAGGGACGGGGAGACTGGTGGGCTGCCATCTATGGGTTTGCACAGAGTCGGACATGACTGAAGCGACTTAGCAGCAACAACAGATTAAAGTTACTTTGGGGGATACAATTTACCAGCATACAGCAATTCAGAGAAGAATCTTTAATCATTATTAATGAATAATTTTATGTCAATAATTTTGAAAAGAAAACAGGATTGTTTTCCAGAAAACTATGAATAACCCAAACCAGTATGAACCAATGGGCATTGAAAAACTGAATACAAGTAAAAGTGTCCCTTCACAGGAGATCCAAAATCCATACAGTTACTATGTCAAATTTTAAAAACATTTCAGAAAATAGAAAGGAGGGGAACTACTCAACTCATTATATGAGGTGCATATAACCTTAATTCTAAATAAGAAAAGGACAGTACAGAAAAGAATCACAAACCACTCTCTCCTAAGCACACAGATCAAAAAGACTAAAGAAAATAAATGTTGGCTGAATTTAGCAGCATATTATAATAAATACAATAAATATATAGATAGAGATATGTAGAATAAGAAGGCTTTGTCAAGATTGTAAGATTTAAAATAATAAAGTCTATAAAATATACCACTTTAATAGATACAGAAATCAAAATGTGATCATCTTATCAGAGACAGATCAAGCGTTCAAGAGTCAAAAATTTTTTATGAACAAAATAATTCTCATTTAAAAAACAAGATGATTTTCTTAGCCTGACAAAGGATATCCATGAGAAAACTAGAGCAAATATATTTAGTGACTACATTTTAGATGCAATCCTGAAAATTAATAAAAAAAGATAAGGGTAATCTCTATTTCTTCTCCTTAACATGTACCAGAGGATACAGCCACATGAAACAAAAAAGAGAAAAAAAGAGAGACAGAGAGAAGCGATATAGGCATTGAACAGGATATTTGAATGCTTACTCCTTGGAAGAAAAGTTATGACCAACCTAGATAGTATATTCAAAAGCAGAGACATTACTTTGTCGACTAAGATCCGTCTAGTCAAGGCTATGGTTTTCCTGTGGTCATGTATGGATGTGAGAGTTGGACTGTGAAGAAGGCTGAGCGCCAAAGAATTGATGCTTTTGAACTGTGGTGTTGGAGAAGACTCTTGAGAGTCCCTTGGACTGCAAGGAGATCCAACCAGTCCATTCTGAAGGAGATCAACCCTGGGATTTCTTTGGAAGGAATGATGCTAAAGCTGAAACTCCAATACTTTGGCCACCTCATGCAAAGAGTTGACTCATTGGAAAAGACTCTGATGCTGGGAGGGATTGGGGGCAGGAGGAGAAGGGGACGACCGAGGATGAGATGGCTGGATGGCATCACGGACTCGATGGGACGCGAGTCTGAGTGAACTCCGAGAGATGGTGATGAACAGGGAGGCCTGGCGTGCTGCGATTCATGGGGTCACAAAGAGTCGGACACAACTGAGTGAATGAATTGAACTGAACTGAATAAATAAACTTCATGCAGAAGTCTACACGGCACTGTGTGACCCAACCTGTGTACTTCAAGTTCCTTTCATTACACTCTCCTTCCTGCTCTGTCCTCTGGCTACATTTGCTTATTATGAGATTTTTATTTAGGGTCTTTAACTCTTTTCCCCTTTTTCTAGAATGTTTTTCCCCACATTCTATATGACCAACTCCCTGGAATTTAGTCCCAGCTTTTTCATTATATGGGACTGGAATGCAAATGTACGAAGTCAAGAAATACCTGGAGTAACAGGCAAATTTGGCCTTGGAGTACAAAACAAAGCAGGTCAAAGGCTAACAGGGTTTTGCCAAGAGAATGCACTGGTCATAGCAAACACCCTCTTCCTGTTGGAAGAGAGGAATTCACACATGAACATCACCAGATGGTCAATGCCTAAATCAGATTGATTATATTCTTTGAAGCCAAACATGGAGAATTCTATATAGTCAGTGAAAACAAGACTGTGAGCTGACTATGGCTCAGATCACGAACTCCTAATTGCCAAATTCAGACTTAAACTGAAGAAAGTAGGGAAAACCACTGGACCATTCATATCTGACCTAAATCAAATCCCTTATAATTATACAATAGAAGTGAGAAATAGATTCAAGGGATTAGATTGGATAGACAGCATGCCTGAAGAACTATGGATGGAGGTTCATGACATCTTACAGGTGGCAGTGATCAAGACCATCCCCAAGATAAAGAAATGTAAAAAGACAAAATGGTTGCCTGAGAAGGCCTTACAAATGGTTGAGAAAAGAATAGAAGTGAAAGGCAATGGAGAAAAGGAAAAATATACCCATTTGAATGTAGAGTTCCAAAGATAGCAAGGAGAGATAAGAAACAGCAAGGACAGATAAGAAAGCCTTCCTCAGGGATCAAGGCCAAGAAATAGAAGAAAACAATAGAATGGGGAAGACTAGAGATCTCTTCAAGAAAATTAGATACCAAGACAACATTTCATGCAAAGATAGGCTCAATAAACGGTAGAAATGGTATGGACCTACCAGAAGCAGAAGATATTAAGAAGAGGTGGCAAGAATACACAGGACTATACATAAAGATCTTCATGACTCAGATAACCATGATGGTGTGTTCACTCACCTATAGCCAGACATCCTGGAATGCAAAGTCAAGCTGGGCATTAGGAAACATCACTACGAACAAAGCTAGTGGAGGTGATGGAATTCCAGTTGAGCTCTTTCAAATCCTAGAAGATGATGCTGTGAAAGTGCTGCACTCAACATGCCAGCAAATTTGGAAAACTCAGCAGTGGCCACGGGACTGGAAAAGGTCATTTTTCATTCCAATCCCTAAGAAAGGCAATGCCAAAGAATGTTCAAACTGCCATACAATTGCACTCATCTCACATGCTAGCAAAGTAATGCTCAAAATTATCAAAGCCAGGTTTCAACAGTACATGAACCATGAACTTCCAGATGTTCAAGCTGGATTTAGAAAAGGCAAAGGAACCAGAGCTCAAATTGCCAACATCTGCTGGATCATTGAAAAAGCAAGAGGGTTCCAGAAAACATTGACTTTTGCTTTTCTGCTTTATTGACTATGCCAAAGCCTTTGATGGTGTGGGTCACAACAAACTGTGGAAAATTCTTCAAGAGATGGAAATACTAGAGTACCTGATCTGTCTTTGAGAAATCTGTATGCAGGTCAAGAAGCAACAGTTAGAACTGGACATGGAAGAACACACTGGTTCCAAATTGAGAGAGGAGTACGTCAAAGCCGTATATTGTCACTTTGCCTTATATGCAGAGTACATTATGCAAAATGCTGGATGGGATGGAGCATTAGCTAGAATCTAGATTTCTGGGAGAAATATCAATAACCTCAGATATGCAGATGACACCACCCTTATGGCACAAAGTGAAGAACTAAAGAGCCTCTTGATGAAAGTGAAAGAGGAGAGTGAAAAAGTCGGCTAAAAACTCAACAAATGGAGCATTAGCTAGAATCTAGATTTCTGGGAGAAATATCAATAACCTCAGATATGCAGATGACACCACCCTTATGGCACAAAGTGAAGAACTAAAGAGCCTCTTGATGAAAGTGAAAGAGGAGAGTGAAAAAGTCGGCTAAAAACTCAACATTCAGAAAACTAAGATCATCGCATCCAATCCCATCACTTCATGGCAATAAATGGATAAACAATGGAAACAGTGAGAGACTATTTTTGGGGGCTCTAAAATCACTGAAGATAGTGACTGCAGCCGTGAAATTAAAAGACACTTGCTCCTTGGAAGAAAAGCTATGACCAACCTAGACAGCATATTAAAAAGCAGGGACATTATTTTGTCAACAAAGGTCCAACTAGTCAAAGCTATGATTTTTCCAGTAGTCATATATGGATGTGAGAGTTGGACTATAAAGAAAGCTGAGTGCTGAAGAATTGATGCTTTTAAACTGTGGTGTTGGAGAAGATTCTTGAGAGTCCCTTGGACTGCAAGGAGATCCAATCAGTCTATCCTAAAGATATCAATCCTGAATATTCATTGGAAGGTCTGATGCTGAATCTGAAACTCCAATACTTTGGCCACCTGATGCAAAAACCGACTCATTGGGAAAGACCCTGATGCTGGAAAAGATTGAAGGCAGGAGAAGGGATGACAGAGGATGAGATGGTTGGATGGCATCACTGACTCAATGGACATGAGTCTGAATAAGCTCTGGGAGTTGGTGATGGACAGGGAAGTCTGGCGTGCTGCAATCCATGGATTGCAAAGAGTTGGACATGACTGAGAGACTGAACTAAACTGAACTTGATGCACCTGGCATACCTCTGTTTATTTCTTTCTTTGTACTTTTCATAGTCTGTCATCCATGACTTAATTGTATGTTCATTATTTATTACCTTCCCTTTTGTCTGTTTGGGAAAGGTATAAAATTTTTTGTTTTGTTTACAGTCATATCTTTAAAGTTCAATACAGTGTATGGCACAAAATATACTACTGTGTCATTTGCCAGAGGACTGATGAGTAAATCTATAAATACTGTGACACAGATACTAGAAACTTCTGGGTGGGGTACAGAATCTTCTTTCCTGGATATGTTTGAGAGATGTTATCAAACTTTACTCCTCTTCTCTCTACTTTTATAGAAATGTAGATTAATCTTGCTTGGGATAGCTCATTTATTTTTCAGACAGCATGGTGTCATTATTTGGACATAGTATTCTCTTCATTGGGCTTCCCTGGTGGCTCAGAGGTTAAAGCGTCTGCCTCCGATGCGGGAGACCCGGGTTCGATCCCTGGGTCGGGAAGATCCCCTGGAGAAGGAAATGGTAACCCACTCCAGTATTCTTGCCTAGAGAATCCCATGGACAGAGAAGCCTGGTAGGCTACCGTCCACGGGGTCGCCAAGAGTTGGACACGACTGAGCGACTTCACTTCACTTCATTCTCTTCATTACAATCACAAATACCATTATATCTTGCTGAAAGCCTGACATTAAACCTAGGTCACCTAGGCTTGATCTGGAGGTACTCAATATTTCCTGTCAACTCAGAAGTATCTTTAGTGGATGGCTTTCCGTTAGCACCACAGCTTCCCAGACACCACAGTGGTAAATAAATGGCCTGCAATGCAGGAGACCCAGGTTCGATCCCTGGGTTCCAAAGATCCCCTGGAGAAGGAAATGGCAACCCACTCCAGTATTCTTGACTGAATAATTCCATGGATAAAGGTCTAGGGCATCCAAAGAGTTTGACCTGACTGAGCATGCACATACACACTGACAACATCCTACTGATAATAGTAGAAAGGAAACATAAATACCATATATGTGGACAGGTATGCACACATGTGCGTGCGTACTAAGTTGTTTCAGTTATGTCCAACTCTTTGTGACCCCATGGACTGTTGCCTACCAGGCTCCCCTGTCCCTGGGATTCTCCAGGCAAGAATACTCACACACTCACTTAAAATGATCTAAATCTACTTCTTGTATATTTTAAAATTTAAACTAGGATAACACCTTTCCACTTATCTACAGAGTGCGGTTGCTGCTGCTGCTAAGTCGCTTCAATCATGTCTGACTCTGTGCAACCCCATAGACAGCAGTCCACAAGGCTCCTCTGTTCCTGGGATTCTCCAGGCAAGACTACTGGAGTGGGTTGCCATTTCCTTCCCCAATGCATGCATGCATGCTAAGTTGCTTCAGTCGTGTCTGACTCTGTGTGACCCTATGGACACAGCTCACCAGGCTCCTCCATCCACAGGATTCTCTAGGCAAGAATACTGGAGTAGGTCTAGATAATAGGTAATATAGTATCTAGAAAATAATATATAATATGTAAAATAAATATGTATATCATCTATATTACCTTTACTGTACATTGAATATCAATCCCATTTCAAACAATAGAGTTTTTCTTGGAAAGCTATTATTTAAATGACAGTACCCTAGAATCAGGAAAATAACGCAACCAACTGGAGTTAAATGCTCATTAAAAAAAACTGGCCACTGAGCTCTGGAGAACTTAGATATCCTCCATGCAATGCCCCTCTCCAGTGACCCTGTGATAAAAGTGTCAAATCATTAATACTTGTAAATCAATCGTGTCACTTAGCACTAATGAATTAAGAACCACTTCGTAAAGCCTGTCCAATTCCTGGCTAATGAAGTGACAGCTGACTTGACCAGGCCTGCTGAGGAGGTTGGCATCTTCAAACAGAAACTGACTCTTCAGGTTTTTCTCCTGTCATCTCTAATAAGACAGCATCAATGAATTTGGGGCAAACATAAGGGGAATCTACATGACGACATGCTTTGTTCCATTATGTTTATTTTGTCTACCACTTTCTGTGGAATTATAATTAGAAAAAGATCAAGGACTTCCTTCTATGTTCTCTGCTTTAAAGAAACAGAGCTATTGTGAGCCACATGGAATAGAGGATTAGAAAGCTAAGAGGTCAGATACAGCACATCTGACATGTCTGGACATTCACAAGACAGCTTGGCTACCCATTTGCCTACGAGGGTCATAAGAAAAAGTGCTTAGCAATGGACTTGCCCTATATCTTGCACACACTTAAGAGCAGATGTGGAAAATACTGGGACACTACTACTGGTTCGAGAAATCTTGTCAGAGGGACAGATATGAAAACAGGGGACAGAGGTGAGCTCTGGTTTCAAGCTGGACCCTAATCATTCATGCCACATTCTATACATTTTGCTGTTATCATAGAGAAGCCTAAAAATTTGCTTCTTTTAAGAAAGCCATAGGAAGGCTGATGATGAAAATACCTTAAGTTATCTGCTGTGGTTAGTTGATGGTTTAACAAAATTACACTGAGTACAAAATTACATCCTGATGCAGGATGACCCTAAACACAATAGGATATGCTGATGTGAATGTTTGGGTTCTGGATTCAGAAGAGAACCACTTGGGTTTAACATCTCTGCTGCTGAGTCAGTTCTTACAAGCCATTTAGTCTGAATCTTAATTCTTATTTTTCCTTTTTTATAATGCAAATACCAGACCTAGTTCATAGGATCATTGTAAAAATCAGATAATACAAAATATATAATCAGTATATTACCTCACACTTAGCAAGGACTTTAAGATTATTATATTATACTAAATTTAAGTATTATAGCATCTGTTCACTTCCAGTTATTTACCTCTTGCATCTTTAGTTTTACTCAGGTTCTCGGGCTTAGTAACCCAGCAACTCTCACATCAGCTAACTAAACCAACTCTCATTCACTTTCCTCCCACAGAGCACTGAGCCTTCACATCTACCTTTGTGAATGTAACAAACAGGAAAACAATTCTTAATCCTATACATTACATGTGTAGAAAACCAGAGGAGGAGGAAAAAATTCTGTCAGATAATTTTTTATACTGAACATGCTGGGTTCCTGGATTTGGGTTTTTAATTCAGCCCATAGTTGACATTCCTGAAGTATATATAAACAAATCTAAGGTATGACAGTATTTGCATTTTCCTTGTGTTATATTGAGTCATTCACCAACAACTATTTGATTATATAGTAGAATCAAAGAATTTTGACACTAGAAAGGAGCTTAGAAATGATTACAATGCCTCTTTTTCAAGAAAGAGGTCCAAGGAGGTTAAGTGCCTTGTTTGTAATTCCAGTGTTCCACAGAAAACAAAGAAGAACAAAGCATCCTGCAAAGCAGTGTGGGGAAGAAAATGATGATCCGGAGCTGCCACTTCGTCTCCAGGATCTTCAAAAGTTTAATGGGGAAATGATATGGATGCACAAATAACTGGAATGCAAGACAGAAAGCTGTAAAGTACTATGGGGATTTTAATAGAATAAGATGCTACTTCCAGGTAGAAGAAATAGTTGAAGTAAAATATCATGTCTGTACATCCCAGCATCCATTCCCCTTTATTCTGTTAGTAGAATTCATATTTTGCTCCCAGGATTCATCCTCCATTACTCTTCGTCCCTATTGTATAGACGGACATAACCTCACCCTCAGGACCAGGTTCAGCATATGACTTTGCCAATGAGAGTACCACATTCCCCAACCATGGCAGTCACCTTAGAGATGGACACATGATCCAATGGCAGCCATTAAGACCCTACCCAGAACCTTTTTTGGACATGACAACAATAAATAAATTTTACAGATTTTCCTCACTTTAGTAGAGCTGGTAAAGTAGTAGAACTTGGAACTATTGGAAGCCTTTTTTTTTTTTTTTTTTTAATTCCAAAAGGAGATCTTGATGAAAAATCTGTTCAGTACAAAAGAAATCAGAGCTAAGAAGTAGGAATATACAGATTTACTGACGATATTCTTTTAGCAGCTAGCAGTTATACCTTAAGTGAATGCAATGTCTGATCTTTTCACTTTTACGGTATAAATTAAACCAGTTTAATATGGGATTTTAATTTATAACTGAGAACAGTGATATTTTAACTTGGTCTTGATAGACTGGCAGATATTAGGTATGTGTGCATGAGAAAGAGTTAAAAGGTAGAGCTCTAGAAAGAGGGTAGAGATATGAAAAATACAGATTAGTCTGAGAAATACAGAGCATGATGTTGGTTGCAACTATAATGAGTGAAGGGACATAGTGAGAGAATGAGTTTGGAAATGCAGGATAGGATTATATTGGGGAAAGTCTTCAATCTTATACCAAAGAGCTGAGCTTAGAGTAGAAATAGGAAACACCACAGACTTTAAAGAAACTTTTGGCACAAGCAGAGCTGTGTTTTAGAAAGAGTAAGAAGGACATTGTCTCTAAGGTGGATTTATAGGGAAAGGATTTTTTCTCTTGGGTAGAGAAGGCCATGTGATAGACATGTTATTAATGTTCTTGAAAGTCTCTCTTCTTTTTTTCAGATGCAACACCGCACTTCTATTTCATTCTTGACATAAATTTGTGTTCTGTGAGTTTATTTGTTCCACTGATGTTTTCAATTGCTTAAATGTCACCCTTGGTTCCTGAGAAATTCTGGGGGTGTCATTTCACGTTCATGAACATATGTTCACTTTCAGTGATTATTTATAAATTTAATCTTGTTTCCTTGAAATTGTCTTCAACTCAACTTTCCTCAAACCCATCACCATTATCTTAACAAAATATAGGAAAAAAATAATTATACCCATCACAAGCATGTCTACATTTTGGAATAAGTTTTCAATAATGATACCTTAAATTCTTATGTATTCTTTTACACTTTTTTCATGGTGCCGTAACAACCATTGCCTTATTTGATTTTCCACATATCTTGTTAAATACCTAGGAAATCTTTGATCCTGTTTTAGCCAATTAGATGACTACAGCCCAAAGATGCTAAGCTAGTTACTTACCAAGAAAAGACATGATTATTACAGGGCTAGGCTTTAACTCCAAATTTCAGACTCTACCCCAGAAATCTTTCCATAATTCCAACATAATTCTTCCAAGAAATTAGAGAGTTGAAAGAGGACTGTTCCATCAAAGAATAAATTCACTTAGGAACATTTATATGCTTTGGGATAAAATGTGATGATAAAATTTGTGACAGCAAACCTTTTATCCTATAACCTTACCAGTGGTGCTTGAGGGTTAGGACTGACATACCCAAGTATTTATATTAAATATAGAAAGGCAGCTCATACCAGAGTCACCGGTTTGACATTGACCTAGGGAAGAAGGTCTGATCACCCTTCCTGCAACAGGAAAATCTTGCCACAGAGATGTCTCAGAGCAACCAGAACAGTGTTGCTCAAGCTTCAAGAGAGGTCAGAATCAATCAAACATAGTTCTTAGTGATAGGGCCCATGTGGGGTCTCATTGATAAGATGGTTTGTTATGTCGACCTTGTAAACGAAAAATAAAATCACAGTGATCTGTGAGACTGACCAAACTGCCCAAATGGCATCCTGTTGTCTCACTGGTGCTTATCTTCTCAAAGCTGCAAGGCCACCAGATCCCAGACCTCTGGCTACGTGACCATCCCTTCAGAGAATTTTTCATTGGTGGGGTATAAGAATGACTCTGTCAGAAAGGGAGAACGCTGGTTCTCCTTAAGAGCCAGTCGCCCTCTCTTTTCCCTCTAATAAATTTCCTTTTCTTGCCTGACTGCCAGGCCCACTCTCCTTTTCTCTGCACTTGCACTTATAAAAATGCAAATTCCTCAGGCCTACCTTCAGAAATACTTTCACAGTGGGTGTGGATGGAGACCTGTAGTCTGTTTCTAGTGCCTAAGTCATACTTGAGAACAAAAAGCTCCCTGAACCATACTATTCAGGCAGGTTCTGAAGTGATGTCAGCATAGCAAGATTTGTACAGGAGTAGTGTGAAAAGCTGTTCCAACCCAGATATGCACACTACTGCCTGCTCAGAGTTCAGCAACAGAAACTCATGAGATTAGAGGTATGTAAAGTCACCTTAAACAATACTGACAACCAGATATCATACAACAATTTAAATAAGAAATGACTAACCTGCGCGGTCAGGTACAAAAGCATAAGAAAATGGTCTGCCAGTAGCAAAAAGTAGCAGCAACCATCCAAGGAAATTAGGTCTCTGACTCACTCATGGGAGCTCCCAGTTCCCATGGCAGGTTTATTCCTAAAAAGGAAATTAGCTGTGAAAGGGTCTGCTAAATTCTGCTATCACACATTTGAAATCAAATATGTAAATTCCTTATCTGGTTCATGCTGTTGAAAAGAAGTCTTGATTGTGCATGTGAGTCTGTGTGTGTGTATTTGGTTTCACACACAGCCTTCTGTATAGAAAGGTTGTGATGTTAGGCAAGCTACATAGATATTTCAGCTCATGTAACTCGTTATCCATTTACAATGAGAAACACTGTAGGTATTCCGGAGCCTTTATCAGTTTCTATGATTGTGATAAATGATGACAACACTCTTGAAAGCTGAGTCTCCACTGTATTTACTAACAAAAATAAGGTTTCTAAACTTTCCAGCCTGGATCTTGTTCTGCTTGACCAATTGCTCTTCCATTAAAGCACTATTTGTCAACCTTTTTTTCTTTATTACTCCTTCAGGAGCCTTTTAAACTAATTTGGGATTTTTTTCTTTTTAACCTAACTACTGCCCTATGAAATTTTAATGTCACAGATATGTTGCATATCATTTTATATACTGTATATATCTGCACTTTATGCATAAGGAGTAAATTATTTTGCCCTACCTTTCAAGGATCAACTTTTACCTCCTTGATGTCAATACTGTTCCAATTGAGAATACAGGCTCTTGGGATATTGCAAACTTGCTTTCTGCCTTGCAATTAAACTTCAATGTTATACAAGAGATTTTTCAAAAATTCCAGTTTGGTTTCATATATCCGCACAATGATTTTAAAGGGTACTGTCAGAGTGACGGGGATCTCCAAGTGACTCAGTGGTAAAGAATCTGTCTGCCAACGCAGGAGATATGGGTTTGATCCCTGGGTCAGAAAGATCCCCTGGAGAAGGAAATGGCAACCCACTCCAGTATCCTGCATGGAAAATCCCATGGACAGAGGAGCCTGAAAGGCTACAGTCCGTAGAGTCACAAAGAGTCAGACACAACTGAGCATGCACACGTTCATACATTACAGTGACACTGTAAAAACAACTATGAACTACATTCATTTCCTTTGTGCAGAATAAACTATTTTCTACGTTTACAAATGTGAACTTGAATATGTGGGCTCATGATTTAGCCACGTCAGCTCATCTGATCTAAGCTTGTCTCTCGGCTGAAAGTCATTGGCACAACGAGAAGCACCTCTTACGTTTTATTCCTAGCTCTCAGTTACTAGTATTCAGATACAAGAACCACACGTGAGTCTTTCTGGACTTCCTGACTCGACTTTGGCAACACTCGTATTTATTAAATCTCTCCTTGTCCTTTTTTCCTTTGACAAGTGTCTGTTGATTTCATCTGTGTCCCCAAATACAATGTGTCTATTCCTTTCTCTCTATTTTTACATCTGTTCCTTCTCTTGCCTGAAATGTTTTACTCCTTTCTATCCAAACAAGTTCAAGGCACATTTCTTTAGGTGGTTCCAGTCCATGGTAATCTATTTCTTCTTTGTCCTGGCAGCATTTCTTACCTGTAATACTAATTTGGTATATATTTATGCACTCTGATATTCAGAATAGAATCCACAAGTATACTGCTCTCTTTGCTCATGCCAGTCATCCATAGTCAAGTCGCTGCAATCCTATTGAACCATGAAGAAGCTCGAGAGACAGACTATGCTCAGGGATAACTATTTCTTTGGTAAACAAATAGATGAATGCATCTATCTAATGTGGATGTCTCCATGAGTGCCATAGTCCACATCTCAGAGCCCAGTGGAACCGTAAATGGAAAAGTCAGAGGAAAGTGAAGACCTAGGTGGGAGAGAGGCCTTAAGTTATGCCTGGCTCACATCTGAGCTCTGAATATCTGTGGATTTTATTATTATTATTATTATTAATGCTGAGTAATTCATTATAGGATTAAACCCATAAGTTTTCCTATATTTGAATTCTTAGAATTATTATTTCTTATTGGTCCCTTGGACATGGAAATATTTGCCAAGACAAAAGAAGACTTAGGTAAGCCCCAGTTACTGATTTCATATAAGTGAAAAAATGATGGGCTTTCAGCTCCATGTAAAGAAGACAGTTCTTACAGTAAATGCTGATCAAGGTCAGAGCACACTGCCTTTGGAGTTGTGTCCCATGCTACCAGAGGTATTGAAGGATACATCTGATAGCATGGAAAATAATTGTTAGAAGAAATTCAAACTTCAAATGGAGCAGGGGGAGACCAGATCATCATTAAGTTCTTCTCAGCCCCAGGAGATTATAATTCAGATGGTTCATCCAGGGCTGCATGGATAATTCACTGAGAGCATCATATTCAAACAGTATAAGCTGTTCTCCGAAGTGCCCGATCCCTTTTCCTTCATGAGGACACAAGTTATACTCTCAAACCTTGCTACTTCCTGTTCTCTGTCACAATCAAAGGAATCATCACATTGCAGAAAAAAAAAAAAAAAACTTTTTACAATTACTGTTATTACTGCTGCTGCAAAGAAAAGCATTTAATTTCCACCCTTGTCCTACTCAAAAAAATTACTAAGATGCTCTTCCCAGGTGTGGGGTAGCTGTTTTGATTACAGTCTGTTTGAATATTACATTTCTTCCCAGACAGCTACTTTCTGCTGTAGGCAAATTGAGCTGTTTTCATATAAATACAGCCGATGCTTCGACAATGTTTTAATTACCAACTTGAATGGGTACTTGACTGGCTTGTTTTTTTTTCCCCCCACATCAAAATCCTCTGAATGACCTCCCTGTTTCAGATAGACCCAGAGGAAGATCATTAAACACAAAGTTGATACATTTCCTAAAATTTCTATTATAATATTTATCATATAGATTTCAAATTAATATCTTTTGCAAGTGACCCCATGCTTCCCTGTGGCTCAGATGGTAAAGCGTCTGCCTGCACTGCGCGAGACCTGGGTTCGATTCCTGGGTCGGGAAGATCCTCTGGAGAAGGAAATGGCAATCCACTCCAGCACTCTTGCCTGGAAAATCCCATGGACGGAGGAGCCTGATCAAGGCTACGGTACCTGGGGTGGCAAAGAGTTGGACACGACTGAGCGACTTCACTTTCACTTTCCAAGCCTTTTCTTAGTGGAGAAACTCATAAAAATAACTAATGTCTGCTGAGCACATACTGTGTGCTAGTTACACAATGCCTTCTATTTACTATTTAATTTTATCCTCACAACTGATGAAATAGGGGTTATTATCTTCATAATCTCCTTACATAATCTCATTACCTGATTTCTAAAGCATCAGGAGGTGATCCAAGAAGATACAGCTACAGGTAGTGCAGCTAGGCTTCAAAACTATGCCTGCTGCTGCTGCTGCTAAGTCACTTCAGTCGTGTCCGACTCTGTGTGACCCCATAGATGGCAGCCCACTAGGCTCCACTGTCCCTGGGATTCTCCAGGCAAGAATACTGGAGTGGGTTGCCATTTCCTTCTCCAATGCATGAAAGTGAAAAGTGAAAGTGAAGTTGCTCAGTCATGTCCTACTCTTCATGACCCCATGGACTGCAGCCCACCAGTCTCCTCTGTCCATGGGACTTTCCAGGCAAGAGTACTGGACTGGGTTGCCATTGCCTTCTCCACAAAACTATGCCTACCTGATTCTAAAGCCTGAATTCTTCTCAACAACATTATGCTTTAGGCCAATGATCCTCCAGATGTGTTTCCTAAATCATCAGTATCAGCATTACCTGGGAACTTGTTAGCACTATAAATTCTCAGACACTACCCCACACTACTGAATCACAAACTCCACCTTCCAGGTGATTTTAGTGCACTTTGAGAACCCCTTCTCCTAATAATACATGTTCATTCTGGGTCAAGTATTATGCTAGGCACCATATAGATTCTAAGAGAATGGAAAAGCTTGGCTTCTGCTGGAAAGTTTGATTTAAAAAGATTAAAACTATAAAAACGAGTAATGTACAGAAATGCACATGCTACGTATTTAATAAATATTTATTCATTAATTCAAAAGAGATTCAAATCATAGGCTAATTTTGTGGATTTGAATTTTCCACATTATTTTTGGTTCCCTTCTGCATACATATTCAAGTTTGGGCAATAGTTTATATTTATCAAAAATATTTCACCTTCAGATAACATCATCTCTGTATTTCCCAGTCTCCTATGTATTTCTAATGTTTGGATGCCATAAACATGCTTTAAGTACCTGTGTTTTATTTTGATTTTCAGAAGATTTTCCAGTAGAGAAGGATATTTCTTCAAATCTGCTAGCTATGGATATTTCTTCAAATCTGGGAGCTAAGTTCTGTTTCCCAATATCACACAGTGGTGGGAGCCGAAATGGGAACAAGTGTCCACAGGTCACATGTGGTGACCCATCTAAAGTCCTCAGTGTGATTTTGACTCTGTTCTCCAAATGCTTGGCATTATTATTCACATTGTCAGGTCATCATTTTAGAAATATGATTTTTTAAACAACCTAATTAGCATCTTGTAGAATATCAATACATAAGTCTGCTTAATTTAATCAGTGGTTCTCAGCAAGGGTAGGGTCACCGGCAAGAGAGTACTTTCCATTGTCACAATAGCTGATTGGTGCTACTAGTATTTACTGGGTAAGTTCAGTGAAAGTAAGATGTGACCTCAAAATATGCCACTCCTGTATATTTAACTTATATGCAGAGTACATCATGAGAAGTGCTGGGCTGGAAGAAGCACAAGCTGCAGTCAAGATTGCCGGGAGAAATATCAATAACCTCAGATATGCAGATGACACCACCCTTATCGCAGAAAGTGAAGAGGAACTAAAGAGCCTCTTGATGAAAGTGAAAGAGGAGAGTGAAAAAGTTGGCTTAAAGCTCAACATTCAGAAAACTAAGATCATGTCATCTGGTCCCATCTCTTCATGGCAAATAGATGGGGAAACAGTGGCTGACTTTATTTTTGGGGGCTCCAAAATCACTGCAGATGGTGATTGCAGCCATGAAATTAAAAGACATTTACTTCTTGGAAGGAAAGTTATGACTAACCTAGACAGCATATTCAAAAGCAGAGACATTACTTTGTCAACAAAGGTCCGTCTAGTCAAGGCTATGGTTTTTCCAATAGTCAGGTATGGATGTGAGAGTTGGACTATAAAGAAAATTGAGCGCAGATGCTTTTGAACTGTGGTGTTGGAGAAGACTCTTGAGAGTCCCTTGGACTGCCAGGAGATCCAACCAGCCCATTATAAAGGAGATCAGTCCTGGGTGTTCACTGGAAAAACTGATGTTGAAGCTGAAACTCCAATACTTTGGCCACCTGATGCAAAGAGCTGACTCATTGGAAAAAACCTTGATGCTGGGAAAGATTGAGGGCAGGAAGAGAAGGGGATGACAGAAGATGAGATGGCTGGATGGCATCACTGACTCAACGGACATGAGTTTGGGTAAACTCTGGGAGTTGGTGATGGACAGGGAGGCCTGATGTGCTGTGGTTCATGGGGTCACAAAGAGTCAGACACAGCTGAGCGACGGAACTGAACTGAAGCTCATTTTGAGCTCAGAACAATCAAGACACAGCCAACTAAAAGTTTTTAACCTCTCCCTTAACTACCTAAAAGAATTTAGATGGTGATCCTGGCTCAAAGAGAAAGCTATTCCTAGAGATAACTTTTACCTGAGTGACCTCTCTATACAGCAGGGCAAATATCTAATTACCAAGAGTCTGCTCTTCTTACTATCCTTTGAATTACCCTCCTACCCTCTGAACTCCAAGTTTTTATCACTTTCCTTAACTCAGGATGGTCTATACATCCCAACTGCCTGATTTGACCTTGGGTCTCATATTCTTATGGGGACCCCATACATATACAATTTTTTCTCCTGCTAATGTCTTATGTCAATGTAATTAATAGACCAGTCTAATTAATAGAATCTAGGAAGATTTTTCTTCCCCTAAATCAGAAACATCACAAATTATACTGCATAAAATCCACTGTAAGAATAATTGTCCTTTCCCCCCAAAATTCTTGAATATTCTGACAGATTCCTATGGAAGTTAAAAAAAAAAAAAAAAAAAAAAACAGTTTATAATTCACTTACACCTAGAACCTAATTCCATTTTACCTATGGAAAAAATTGTACTTTGGCATGGCTTTTTAAAATGAATTTTCTAGGCCTATAACTTCAAGGTAACTCATGGGATGATTATATTTTATTTTGTCCACAACTTTACCAAGAATCATTCACCACTTTGGTAAGGCATGTGATCAACAGTATTGCTGTTCCTAGTGTTTGGCTTGCTGCTACAACACACTTGTGTCAGCTTGCATTTGTAGCTGTGACAGTCATTGTGATTCTAAATGTGTGTGTCTGTGTGTATAAGCCCCAATTTCAAAACAGTGGCTGTAAGAAAAGTGTTGATTATACTCATTTCGATATTGTCTTGCTTCTCTCAAATCCAAACACAGTCCTTACAAGTAGATGTGTGTTCTAGTATAATGGTATCTGGGTGCTGAATAATATCAGTTTACTATAAATTGCTTTTCTCTCATTTCTCTTTCATATTTTATTTATAGCATTCCTTTGATTTTATAAAAGTATCCATCAAAGTTGGTTACATTAACTATAAACTCTGTATGAGGATATGAAAGGAGAATATTACAAATATTTTTTAAAAAGTGTCTGTGGGGGGATTAGGCTTAGTAAGGTTGACATACAGATCAACAGATTGTATGTAATGTTTCAATGTTTGTTTGTTTTCTATTTTCAACCTTCCTAAGATTATCAGTGCCTCAAGCCAGGGATCTTTTTTATTCACCATGGCAGCCCTGACACCTAGGACAGAGCATCTCAGCTCTAGTGGATAACCCACTCCCTTCACAAATACTTCTAACACCTGCTCTCGGTCAGGCACAACCAGGATTATGACCATGTACAAGACAAGCAACAGATAAACATACACACACACTGCAGGGAAGCACCAAGAGGGAGAAGCTGGGGCCAGAATATGAATTCTGGTGAGGCAAGAGATGGATGGGCCCCAGGCTAAGTAGCCAGAGATCTTCCCCCTGTGGACAGATACTCTAGAATAGCAGGAGTGAGAGAGGAGCTGAGCCTTGCCCAGATAAGAGATAAAAGACCACATATTCCTCATTCTTCAAGCAAAGGAGACCTTCCCAACTATGCATGAACAGAAGGGCTCTTTGGAGGTCAAAAGAGAGGGGCGTCACCTCATAGTAAGTGCCATCAACCTACCCATAGACCTCTTTGCTAGAGTCCATCGTAGCTGAGAGATGTGCACACACATGGGAGGACCCTGAGATATACCAAAGACGGACTCTGAACCTGGCAAAGCAAGATGACTGGCCAAAGGAATGCCCCATACAAGTGATCCAAACTACCACGAAGTCGGGACTCTCACCACTCCTGTGTCTATCCACACATCCTGTTCTCCCTTTCCTCTTAATAAACACTCTGTCTCACTAGTTTGTCTCTATGTGGAAATTCATTTCTACACAGCTGATAAACCAGGCCTTGCCACTGGCCACTGGTTACTGGTGGTCTAGTGGCTAGGATTTGGTGCCCTCCCTGCAGTGACCTGACCTCCATCTCTGGCCAGGTACCAAAATCTTGTTTTAAGCTGTTGCAGGTGAGGCCACCCAAAATCAATGGTAGGGTAATTTAGATAGGATGCTAAAGGCAGACCTCTCTGGGAAGTTAGCTTTTATACTAAGGCTAAAACATGCCGAGCCAGCCATGCAAGATCCAGAAAGAATATTGTAGGCAGAGGAAACAGCAAATACAAAGACCTGAGGCTTGGTAGGGAGGGCTTAGTATGACCTGAGGGCAGAACACCTGACACGTGGCTGTATGTTGGTGACAGGGAGCAGAAGTTGTCACCTCCCTCCCCAAGTATACATACCCAAGTCACTTTGTTTCTTTAACCTATATGCTGAACACATCATGAGAAATGCCAGGCTGGATGAGTTACAAGCTGGAATCAAGATAGGCAAGAGAAACATTAACAACCTCAAATAAGTGGATGATACCACTCTAATGGCAGAAAGTGAAGGGGACCTAAAGAACCTCTTGATGAGGGTGAAGGAGGAGACAGAAAAAGCCGGCTTAAAACTAAATACCGAAAAAAAAAATATATATATCTCATGTCATCTGGACCCATTCAGTTCAGTTCAGTTCAGTCACTCAGTTGTGTCTGACTCTTTGCGACCCCATGAATCACAGCATGCCAGGCCTCCCCATCCATCACCAACTCCTGGAGTTCACTCAAACTCATGTCCATCGAGTCAGTGATGCCATCCAGCCACCTCATCCTCTGTCACCCCCTTTTCCTCCCGCCCCCAATCCCTCCCAGCATCAGGGTCTTTTCCAATGAGTCAACTCTTCACATGAGGTGGCCAAAGTATTGGAGTTTCAGCTTCAACATCAATTCTTCCAATGAACACCCAGGACTGATCTCCTTTAGAATAGACTGGTTGGATTTCCTTGCAGCCCAAGGGACTTTCAAGAGTCTTCTTCAACACCACAGTTCAAAAGCATCAATTCTTCGGCGCTCAGCTTTCTGCACAGTCCAACTCTCACATCCATATATGACCACTGGAAAAGCCATAGCGTTGGACCTCTGTTGACAAAGTAATGTCTCTGTTTTTCAACATGGTATCTAAGTTGGTCATAACTTTCCTTCCAAGGAGTAAGCGTCTTTTAATTTCATGGCTGCAATCACCATCTGCAGTGATTTTGGAGCCTGCAAAAATAAAGTCAGCCACTGTTTCCCCATCTATTTCCCAAGAAGTGATGGGACCAGATGCCATGATCTTAGTTTTCTGAATGTTGAGCTTGAAGCCAACTTTTTCACTCTCCTCTTTCGCTTTCATCAAGAGGCTTTTTAGTTCCTCTTCACTTTCTGCTATAAGGGTGGTATCATCTGCATATCTGAGGTTATTGATATTTCTCCCGGCAATCTTGATTCCAGCTTGTGCTTCATCCGGTCCAGCGTTTCTCATGAAGTACTCCGTATATAAGTTAAAGAAGCAGGGTGACAATATACAGCCTTGACGTACCCCTTTTCCTATTTGGAATCAGTCTGTTGTTCCATGTCCAGTTCTAACTTACTTCCTGACTAGTAGGTCACGGTACATAGAGGGAGAAAAGGTGAAAGCAGTGACAGATTCCTCTTGGGTTCTAAGATCACTGCGATGGTAACTGCAGCCATGAAATCAGAAGCTGATTGCTTCTTGGCAGGAAGGCTATGACAAATCTAGACAGTGTATTGGAAAGTAGAGACATTACTCTGCTGACAAAGGTCCCTATAGTCAAGGGTATGGTCTTCCATGTGGCCACGTACAGTTGTGAGAGCTGGACTGTAAAGAAGTCAGAGCACCAAAGAATGGATGCCTTCAAACTGTAGTCTTTGAGAAGACTAATGAAAGCCCTCTGAACAGCAAGGAGATCAAACTAGTCAATCTTAAAGGAAATCAACCCTGACTTCTCATAGGAAAGACTGATACTGAAGGTGAAACTCCAGTATTGTAGTCATCTGATGTGAATAGCTGACTCATTTGAAAAGTCCCTGATGCTGGGAAAGATTAAGGGCAGGAGGAGAAGGGGATGGGTGACAAAGGATGAGATAGCTTGATGGTATCACCTTGCAATAGACATGAACTTGGGCATACTTCGGGAGTTGGTGAGGGACAGGGAGGCCTGGCATGCTGCAGTCCATGGAGCTGCAAAGAGTCAGACAAGACCTGGGAAAGAACAACAGCAGCAACAACAAATATACCTTAGTGGCATAAGATGATTTTAGGCTGATTATTTTCTAACAAATAGCAGATGTAGGTGAAGCTCTGATAACCAAGCAGAAGTTACCCATTTGTAAGAGATATTTACATTTGTAAGAGAAATCTCCATATGTAAGGATGTCTCCCTCTGTGTACAAGAAAGTGAAGGTGCTCAGTCCTGTCTGATTCTGCGATCCCATGACTGTAGCCTACCAGGCTCTTCCATCCATGGAATTTTCCAGGCAAGAGTATTGGAGTGGGTTGCCATTTCCTTCTTCAGTGTACAAGAAAGGAGAGGACTAAACTTTATAAACTCTTATCTCTTATCAACAGAGAAGACAGAGATTGAAATTCTGCATAACTCCACACCCTTGTTTACTATGCTTTGCCTGAAACACCCCCCACCAAGTGTCTTCTCATCCCCAACATCTGTTGTCTTTAACTGGAAATGGTATTTAATGTGGTGGCATGGGCCACTTCTGGTTTCCCTGTGGCTCAGATGGTGAAGAATATGCCTGCAATGCAGGAGGCTTCAGCTCAATCCCTGAGTCAGGAAGATCCCCTGGAGAAAGGAATGGGGACCTACTTCAGTACTCCTGCCTGGAAAAATCCCATGGACAAGGAACCTGGCAGGTTACACCCCATGTGGTCGCAAAGAGTCACATGACTGAGCGACTAACAGTAACACATGGATCACTTCAGGGAGTCACTCAGTTTCCCAAGTAGCTTGTTTTTTCTCTTGCTAGTATAGCAAGCCACTCCAGTACTCTTGCCTAGAAAATCCCATGGATGGAGGAGCCTGGTAGGCTGCAGTCCATGGGGTCACTAGAAGTCGGATGCGACTGAGCGACTTCACTTTCACTTTTCGCTTTCACACAATGGAGAAGGAAATGGCAACCCACTCCAGTGTTCTTGCCTGGAGAATCCCAGGGACAGGGGAGCCTGTTGGGCTCCTGTCTATGGGGTCGCACAGAGTCGGACACGACTGAAGCGACTTAGCAGCAGCAGACAATAGCAAGCCACTCCAGTACTCTTGCCTAGAAAATCCCATGGATGGAGGAGCCTGGTAGGCTGCAGTCCATGGGGTCACTAGAAGTCGGATGCGACTGAGCGACTTCACTTTCACTTTTCGCTTTCACACAATGGAGAAGGAAATGGCAACCCACTCCAGTGTTCTTGCCTGGAGAATCCCAGGGACAGGGGAGCCTGTTGGGCTCCTGTCTATGGGGTCGCACAGAGTCGGACACGACTGAAGCGACTTAGCAGCAGCAGTATCTTCTACCATGAGCCTTTATGGATTATGACTGAGTCTTTTAATTCTCAATCAAGAACCTAGAAAGATAACCTTTTCATCATTGCTATTCCAGCTGAGCTATTTCAAATCCTAAAAGATGATTCTGTGAAAGTGCTGCACTCAATATGCCAGCAAATTTGGAAAATGCAGCAGTGGCCACAGGACTGGAAATGGTCAGTTTTCATTTCAATCTCAAAGAAGAGCGATGCCAAAGAATATTCAAACTACCACACAATTGGACTCATTTCTCATGTTAGCAAAGTAATGCTCAAAATTTTTCAAGCTATGCTTCAACAATATATGAATCAAGAACTTCTATAACAGGAGAGAAAAGGGCAGGGCACAACTTTTGAAGAATGACATAGCCCAAGGACACAACATAAACCAATTAGAATCAAATGGGACCAAAGTGGCAGACAAGACTAGACCTTAACCCTCAATCAACAAGTGAAATGACGTACCCAGAGGTGCCATGACAGTTCCATGGCACTGTTAAAAGACCAAGGAGTGGGCAGTGCCCACATCCTGGAAATCGCCACCCTTTTCCAAAAATAGTTGGAATAATCCTCCCATTTATTAGCATATGAAATTACCCAGCCTGTAAAAACTAACCACACCAAATTTTGCAGCCACATTTGCTCTATATGCCCACACTCTGTCCCTGGAGTTTGCTTCTCTCTTTATCTGAATAAATCCACTTCTTACCTATCACTTTGTCTCTCACTGAATTCTTTCCATGATGGAACATCAAGAACCTGAGCTTCATTAGGTCTGGAAACCAGATTCTGTGGGTTTTGTCTGGGTTCAAGTCCCAGCCATGTAGGTTCAAGTCCCAAGCAGGGTTTTGGCTGGGTTCCAGTCCCAGCCATGCGAATTTAAGTCCCAAACTGGGTTTTAGTTGGGTTTAAGTCCCAACCATGTGGGTTCGAGTCCCAACCTGAGGTAAATGGTTTCACTTCCAGATGTACAAGCTGGATTTAGAAAAGGCAGAGGAACCAGAGATCAAATTGCCAACATCCACTGAATCATAGAAAACCAAGAGAGTTCCAGGAAAACATTTACTTCTGCTTCACTGACAATGCTAAAGGCTTTGACTGTGTGGGTCACAACAAACAGAAAATTCTTAGAGAGAGATGGGAATACCAGACCATATCACCTGCCTCCTGAGAAATCTGTATGCAATCTCAGTTCAGCTGCTCAGTCGTGTCTGACTGTGACCCATGGACTGCAGCACACCAGGATTTCCTGTTCATCACCAATTCCCGGGGCTTGCTCAAAGTCATGTCCATTGAGTTGGTGATACCATCCAACCATCTCATCCTTTGTTGTCCCCTTTTCCTCCTGCCCTCAATCTTTCTCAGCATCAGGGTCTTTTCCAAAGAATCAGTTCTTCGCATCAGGTGGCTAAAGTATTGGAGCTTCAGCTTCAGCATCAGTCCTTCCAATGAATATTCAGGACTGATTTCCTTTAGGATGGACTGGCTGGATCTCCTTGCAGTCCAAGGGACTCTCAAGAGTCTTCTCCAGCACAACAGTTCAAAAGCATCAGTTCTTCCATGCTCAACTTTCTTTATAGTCTGACTCTCACATCCATACATGACTACTGGAAAAAACAGTTTTGACTAGATAGACCTTTGTTGGCAAACTAATGTCTCTGCTTTTTAATATGCTGTCTAGGTTGGCCATAGCTTTTCTTCCAAGGAGTAAGCATCTTTTACTTTCATGGCTGCAGTCACTATCTGCAGTGATTTTGGAGCTCAAGAAAATAAAGTCTGTTACGGTTTCCACTGTTTCTCCATCTATTTACCATGGAGTGATGAGACCAGATGCCATGATCTTAGTTTTTTGAATGTTGAGTTTTAAACCAGCTTTTTCACTCTCCTCTTTCACTTTCATCAAGAGGCTCTTTAGTTCCTCTTCACTTTCTGCCATAAGGTGGTGTCATCTGCATATCTGAGGTTGCTGATATTTCTCCTGGCAACCTTGATTCCAACTTGTGCTTTATCCAGCCTGGCATTTCACATGATGTACTCTGCATAGATCTAGAAGCAACAGCTAGAACTGGACATGGAACAAAAGACTGGTTCCAAATTGGGAAAGGAGTACATCAAGGCTGTATATTGTCATTGTGCTTATTTAACATATATGCAGAATACCTCATGCTAAATGCCGGGCTGGATGAAGCACAAGATGGATTCAAGATTGCTGAGGGGGAAATATCAATAACCTCAGATATGCAGATGACACCACCCTTATGGCAGAAAGTGAAGAGGAGCTAAAGAGCCTCTTGATGAAGGTGAAAGAGAGTGAAAAAGCTGGCTTAAAACTCAACATTCAAAAAGCAAAGATCATGGCATCCAGTTCCATCACTTCATGGCAAATAGATGAGGAAACAATAGAAACAGTGACAAGACTTTAATTTTTGGGGCTCTAAAATCACTGCAGATGGTAACTGCAGCTTTTGCCTTGGAAGAAAAGCTATGACAAACCTAGAAAGTGTATTAAAAAGCAGAGACATTACTTTTCCAACAAAGAACCCTGTAGTCAAAGCTGTGGTTTTTCCAGTAGTCAGGTATGAATGTGAGAGTTGGGTCATAAAGAAGGCTGAGTACTGGAGAACTGATGCTTTTGAACTGTGGTGTTGGAGAAGACTCTTGAGAGTAACATGGACTGTCAGAATATCACACCAGTCAATTCTAAGGGAAATCAACCCTGAATATTCATTGAAAGGACTGATGCTGAAGCTCAGATACTTTGGCCACCTAATGCAAAGAGATGATTCATTAGAAAACACCCTGATGGGAAATATTGAAGGCAGGAGGAAAAGGGGACAATGGAGCATGAGATGGTTGGATGGCATCACTGACTCCATGTACATGAGTGTGAGCAACCTCCAGGAGATGGTGAAGGACAGGGAAGCCTAGGGTGTTGCAGGCCATGGGGTTGCAAAGAGTCAGACACAACTGAGTGAGTGAACAGCAACAAGAAATTAGAAGGGGAGAGGGAAAGTTATTTTTCTTCCCCACGAGTAGTGATGGAGATGATGAGGGATGAAAGTGGTACAAGATGAGTTAACAGAGGCAAGCAAGGAACAAATCCTATTTGGCTTCACAGGTCTTAGTAATAGCATTGGGATTATATTTGAAGAGCAACGTGAGGCTACTGGAATGTTTCAGGGAAAAGAGATGTAAGAATTTTACAAGATGACTTTAGCTCTAACTACAATGAGGAGAATGAATCGCCAGCATTCAAAAGATACTTATTTAATAATTAAGTGCCCAAATACATTCACGCATGAATGAATGAATAAATCTATGAATTCAATGATGCAAAAAAAAAAGGAAAGAAGACGACGCCAAGGACTGCACCCTTATGCTGGACTCACACCTCCCCTCCCCCCTTTCCTACTTTGCCATGTGATCTCCCATTAGTCCCTTCCTGAGCCTCAGGATCCTCACAGAACAATCCTCCTTGAAAATCCCCCTCCAGTTCTGAAATAATTCAGTGACTCCTGCCAGCCCCGCCCTACTGCCAAGGCTTTCAAACTTCAAGCAGCTGAAAAGAAAAGCTGCTGAATGTCTCTGCTCTGTTTATCAGCATGAGTTTGGCATTTTGTCTGCAGCTGGGGCCCTCTCTATAAGACCACTCAGCATCTATAAGCTGACTAATTTCCACGTTGATTGCAAAGCTGGAAATGTATACACTTGTCATTCTTATTCTTGGCCCAGATGCTTTGTGGCAGACAGAAGCTCTGACGATGGGGTGCTGACACCACTTGCTAGTTATTGTCTGATGTGCAATTGACACGAGTGGGTTTAGAAGGAGGCACAATTTGATAATCAGAGTGCATCTGCAAAGCAATCATGAGCCGCATTATGAAGAAAATGCAAGTAAAACTGGGGATGCAACTGACTTATTTTTGACTTCCCTTATCCTAGCAAAGACGAAATAAAGAGGTATTGATGTGTGAGCCAATTTTTTTTTTTTTAAATATAATGAGCCTCTCTTAGAGCTTTGAATTTCTCTAAGTACAGCAAGTGACAGGCTATAAAACAGTGCTTTCACATATATGATTTCATTTTGCAAATGCATTGTATTAGAGTTATTAAGTAATATGTGTTTGAAGATATTCAAACCGCACAGAAGCATACAAAATTGAAAAAAAGTATTTCTGAAGTGAATGCACAGTTTACCCCGTATGATGCAGTGACTTAGGTAAGACTCTACATAGTCCGACTAAATGAACTTGTACCCTGTTTTCACCTCTTAGGATAATTTTTTGTTCTAACTCCAGACATGCTATTTCAATTCTCTTTACCTCATCTCTGTTAAATGGAAATAACAGTAGGAACTCTGTAAAAGAGTTAGGATAGGGATCACTTTATGACTGTACAATTTAGAATAGTGCCTGGTACATATAAGAGCTTCATCAATATCAGCTATTCTTTTTATCCATTTCATTACTCCTCCACTCCAAAGTCAACCACACCTGGTGGGTACCCTACAGTTCTCAATCTAAACATTCATCTACTTATGAACATTTTATCTCTATTTTATTTAAATAAGACTATAAGCTACAACAATTTTTTTTTAATTTTCTTTTTAAATAAAAAACACATCATAGAGATTCTCCTTATCAATATATAGATCTGCACCATTAATAATCACACAGTCTTGGACATGGGTGGGCTAGCACTTGTTTAACTTCCTTGTCAGTTTATCTTTGCACATTCCTGAGTTTCTCTACAGGAGAGATTCTGAGAAGTGCAAGATCCTCTCAGCTGTATTTTTGCAGAAACTCTAAGGGGAAACAGGGTAACTGAGTGCTACAAAAGAGATTAAATTCCAGAAATTTAGGAATTTCCCTAACATTTCACAGAGAGCACTTACAGTACATAGTGGAGGTCAGGCAAATACTCAGGTCTTCTGATACCAAACCCCAGCTCCCTGGGTATGTCTGATAAGCTCTATAGCCTACAGTGTTGCTCATGTTAAAAACCATAATAGATTTATTAGCTCTGGCTACAGACGGGCTTGTTAGGCCTAACTATAAACTGGACACGCAAAACCAGCCAACCCTGCTTTTTATCCATGCCTGTAGAAAGATCCCCAATCCTTAAACATGGATTAAGGATAATATTTACTGAGAACTTAATACAGTAAACATACTGTACAAAGGATTAAAAGGAAACAAAGTTGAATCAGACTCTTCAGAGAGATGTCCTAATTCAGCTCTTAGTCTAGCAGGTAAAATCACTGTGCCTACATAACTAAAATACAGAGTAGCTTAATTATTTGGGGAAATTGACAAAAACAGCCTTTGAGGGTTTAGTAAAGGAAAGACTGGCTATTCCTAAATACAGCCTACCTGTTTTCAGCTTTACCCCTTAAGATTCCCAATACCATATCACTAAAGTAGATTAGGTATGCTGTTAATCCTATAGCCTCCAGTATCCTTTAGGACTAAATTGAACCACAAAATAATCATTCAGTCATGAATCAAGAGCAACCTTGAACTCAGCCACAAAGTCTTAGCCTCAGCCAGCCACTTGTGACTGTTCTTTATAAGATATAAGAATTGCTAAAATTAAGTGGGTAAATGAGATGGTCTACCTCTAAGGTTTCACTTTTTGGTCAAATTTATATCATATTCTGGGAATATTCATCCATGTGAATTACAGGAAATTTTTCTATCCAGTTGTCATTTTGATATTTTCGAGAAAACAAAATTAATTATATTTCCTGTCTTGCAGGTCATTGTCAAGCAGTTAACAGAATCTTTTCACAGAGTTTACTAGTCATTATTCTGGGGCTTTTATAGCCTTGGTTTGAATCTACCACAATGAAATAAAATTCTGTTTCTTTGAAATGGCAACCTACTCCAGTATTCTTGCCTGGAGAATCCCATGGACAGAGGAGCCTGGTGGGTTACAGTCTATGGGGTCACAAAGAGTCGGACATGACTAAGCGACTTCACTTCACTTTGGTATTTGTGGTTATTTAAAATAGACAAATGGACAGATAAAGTGCTCCTTACCACACTTAAACCTCAGATGACTCTGCTTTATTTCTACAGGCACAAAACTAAACAGTAAAAGCTTCAGCTATCTTTGCTATAAATCAGTAGTAGTTATTAGGGAACTGAACATGTTAGATATCCTCCTTCTAGCAGTTTCATATACAAACTTGATTGCTGGTGTTCTTTGAAATTCTTATTTTCCAAAAGACTGATGCCATTAGCATTCATTCAATTTTCCAGATGGAAACAATCCAGCACAGAGAACTGCTGCTTTATAATTCCACCTCCTGTGTGATCTGTAATTAAACTACGGAAAAGAAGGAGGTGGAGGAATTATCACCAGTATCTCAGTTAACAGCAGCCAACTCTAGAACATCAAAATAAAATATTTACTGAAAACCTTGCGAGCATTTATGAGTTGGGAAAGAAAAAAAGATTAATTTGATTGACTCAGTGTAAATGAATCAGAAGCATATGTCTTGATTTTCTCAATATGGGAACATGGCTGACAAAATTCATTTAAGCTTTACAGATCCTTGAAAAGGGATTTGACAGACTGAAATTGTATGTGTGGTATTCTATAAGCAATGAAAATAACTTTTAAATCAAGCACAGATTTTTTTTCCCCTCCAATGGGTCAGGAAACTTAACTGCATAATAACAGCTCCCATTTCTATAGTTCTGCTTTCCCCTGCTCAATAATCCTGAAATGGTGTTAGCAGAGCGATTATTTTTCTCTTCTGTACTTATAGCAAGATTGATCTATAAAGCAGAACACACACACACACACACACAATATGTCTAGTATGTATATACTGTATCTGCTGCTGCTGCTGCTGCTGCTAAGTCGCTTCAGTCGTGTCCGACTCTGTGCGACCCCACAGATGGCAGCCCACTGGGCTCCACCATCCCTGGGATTCTCCAGGCAAGAACACCGGAGTGGGTTGCCATTTCCTCCTCCAATGCATGAAAGTGAAAAGTCAAAGTGAAGTCGCTCAGTCATGTCTGACTCAGCGACCCCATGGACTGCAGCCTACCAGGCTCCTCCGTCCATGGGATTTTCCAGGCAAGAGTACTGGAGTGGGGTGCCATTGCCTTCTCCGATACTGTATCTAGTATATGCATATATATACAAGTATATGTGTGTATATATACATATATATATATATTTCCACACATATATGGAAAGAGAGAGAACACATACATGACATTCAGTTAAGCATAAATTTCAGATTAACAACAAATAATATTTTAGTATAAGTATAACCCATGCAGTACTTGGGGTCATGTTTATACTAAAAATAGTACTTAAATTTTTCTTTTTAGTACAAGCATGTGTCATGCAATTTTTGGCATCTGCATATATTAAAATGTATTTCTTGTTTATCTGTAATTCAAATTTAAATTTTAACCAGTCATAGAATACATTACAGGGATGTAACATAAAGCATGGTAAATAATAACACTGTATCGCACATTTGAAAGTGGCTAAGAGAGTAGATCTTACAAGTTCTCACCACAAGAAAAACATTTGTAACTATATATAGTGATAAATATTAATTAGCCTTATTGTGGTGATCATTTTGCAATGTATACAAGTATTGAATCATTCAGCTGTCCGCCTAAACCTAATATAATGCTTTACATCAATTACATGTCAATTAAAATAAAAGTTTACCTGGATATTCTGTTCCCTAAATACAGGAACAAGCTAGTTCTATTGCCTCTCCAAACTAGATAAATGAGACAAGAAGCACAGTTTGTGGGCTAGCCAATTTTTCTTTCAAAGAAGAAAACATCTAGAATAAGAACAGGCTAGAACAGCAGAAATTTCACCAACAGGGGTCTCAGAAAAGAAAGGCTCACCACTACAATTACATAAGGAACATCATCATGGCCTTTATACACATGACTCTACTGGCGCTCTGCTAGAAGCTCCTGCCTACTTTCAATCATATTACGGAGGAATTAAGTATGCTTAGAAGGTGTATGGTACATATATTTTATTTGGGGGACTTAACAGAAAGGCAGAGAATATGAGGTTGTTGCCCACTTGAACGGGAGAAGAAAAGGGCAAACACCGAGGAATAGCAGCAGCCAGACATGTGCATGGGTACTAACGGGGGAACAGTATACTAGAGACGGATGCACACTCAGAGTCAGTAGTCTGCATTGCATCCTATTTTTTGTTTACTATTGTATTCTCAATTCTAAACATTGTGCTTGATGCTGTGGGTACTCAATAAATATTTGTGGAATAAATGAATGAATGGACTTTCCCATTGCTAAAATCAAAGGATGAAACCAGGTCATATAGAAACTCTAATATTTCAAACTATGTCTAAGTATCTCAAGATGTATCTCTGGGTGTCAGAGGCAGGCAGAGAGATCTAGGTACACCCATAATGCTTCAATCAAAGAACTTCCTTGCCATTCTTTTTTTCTGCACTGAGGTTAAGATGAAACTTCATCTAAAAATGATTCACTAGGGGCTTCCCTGGTGGTCCAGTGGTTAAGAATCCACCTGTCAATGCAGGGGACATGAATTCAACCCCTGGTTTGGGAAGATCCTACCTGTCATGGCAACTAAGCCCACAGGCCACATCCACTGAGCCTGCGCGCTGCAATGAGAGAAGCCGCCACAAAGAGAAGTCTGAGCTGCTCACCACAACTAGAGAAAGATCATTTGCAGCAACAAAGACCCAATGATAAATAATGTAACAGATACAGAAAAATGATTCACTGGAAAAATTAAATAGTTGTTAATATACAATATTTAGAAGATATACCTTTGTCCTAAGTTCTTTGACTCCATCCATAGCCTGTGTCCGAAACAGAACGTCCACGCGTTTGCTCCAAGCTAGCAGAAAGTGGCTGACAACACACAGTCCTGAAAGACAGGAGAGCAATAGCAAACTTGAAAAAAAAAAAGTTTCTTACTCTCAGTAACAGTGATTTTTGCCTGTTGAATTACAATACAAAAATGAGGAAGAAAAAAATCACGTGCAATCTCTCCAGCAGTTTGTTATATTGAAAATACAGCATAATTGATTTGACAAATGCACCAAGGGAATAGTAAGCCGTAATCAGTTTTTCTGTAGTGTTTGAATCTATACTGACAGAAGCCTAATTGCGTAATTTATTATTATGAAATAATCTGTAGAGATTACGGGTAAACATGGTAATCAGCAGGATGTGTTACTAGCTTTTGTGTAAATCACAGTTGGCATTTTTTGTTCAATACATAAGCCAGTCTTCATTTTGACCATGTACAACTATATTCCAATTGCCATGCTAAGTGTTTCAATGACCTGTGTAATCCATTCAGTGTTATATTTCTGTCCCCACCTCCACCTCCAGGAAATTTGGACCTGTCTCTAGCTTATTGGTTCAGATGAGGATGTTACTGGGGATGGAAGAGGGGAACTTTGAAAGTGCCCTTGAGCTTTATTCTTCTCTAAGAAATACGCTTCCATGACTGCCCATGGAAAAGAATTCCAAATTCTTCAAAGTCCTTATCTCTAGCCACTCGCCTTTGACATTACCACATACCTACTACATCACAGCTACATATGATTACTTGCCAGTCACTGAAAACTTGATCAACTTTTCCTTCTCTGATCCTTGGTTGATTTCTCTGAATCCTCAGGTTCTACAGACATATTAAAAGGTCTACATGTGTAGACCATTTTAACATTAGACCTGCTTCTAAGAACATACCTGCCATTAAAAGGACAATAGACTTCTGATGGTAGGAGAAAAGAATAAACATTTCCCTATTTTTCCTAATAACTACAAATGAAACTTCTTATATCAAACAAATGTAAGAAATTCTGAAAGGTGAGGTGGAGGTGGCAGCCTAAAGAGGAAACTGTGGCCTGAACAATGAATTTCCTTGGCTTTCTTCTTGCCTCATATACCCCAGCCTGGGTGCTGCAGAAGCCAGTCACTGGGAAGGGCCAATGGGCATAAGAACAACAAAAGACATAAAAATTGCTACCAAAGGGAAACAAAACGGACATTACTCTTCTCCCCTCTGAGTGGTATAACAAGAGACCTAACGAAGAATGAGGTCTTCACACCACCAGTGGTAATAAGGCCACTGCTCCACCTTAGTGTCAGAGGGGGCCTCAGAGAAGTAAGGCAGGCTCTTCCTGTAGCAGGGGAGATCCCAGAGGAACCCTAATGGGAAACATTAAGTCCCCACAATGTTCAGTCATGCGGAACTCCTCATCCTACAGTGTAACTGGAGGCCAAGGGGGAAACCTGGACTGCTCCTCCTGACTGGCCATAACAAGGTAAAACCCTCCTACGCTTGCCCTGCCAGATGAAGCCAGAAACTGCCAGTAAAAACACAAGCTATAAATAAGATCCACAACACTATCCCATATAGCTAGGTTTTAATAAAAAGCACTCAACATGTGAAGGAAGAACCACAAAGACCTCAAACCGAATGAAAGAAACAATTACTAGATGCCAGCCTTGAGTTGAAACAGAGTCTAGGCTTTTCTGAAAAAGGTTCTATAACAACTATCATACAAATGCATCACCAAGTAATTAATAAGATATTTAAAACAAAATAGAAAAATAAAATCTCAACAAACAAATGGGTATAAAGAAGAAATAAATAGAAAGTATACATCTTCAAATATAGTAGCTACCCCCCTCCAAAAAAAGTCAATGAATAGGCTCAAAAGAAAATGTAGGGAAAAGAAAGAATAGAAATTACCCAATATGAACAAAGAGAAAATGAACAAAAAATAAACAGCCTCAGGGATTTGTATGTCTATGAAAAAAAAAAAAACAAAATAAAAGGTTTAACATTCTTGTCATCCAAATCCTAGTAAGAATTGAAATTACAGTGCTTTGTCTGACAATGAAATCAAATCATAAATCAATAACAGAAAGATAACAGAGACATCTTTAATTATGCCAAAACTAAACAATATACTTCCAAATAATCCATGGATCAAAGAGGAAGGCTCAAGAGAAATGGAAAAAATGTATTGAAATAAGTGGCAACAAAAATATAGCATATCAAAGAAGATGACATACAGATGACAGACCTATGAAAAAATGCTGCATATCATGTGTCATGAGAAAAATGCAAATTAACAATTATTAGAATGGTCAAAATCCAAAACACTGAATCCATCAAATGCTGGTTAGGATGTGGAACAGCAGGAACTCTCGCTCACTGATGGAAGGAATACAAAATGGTGCACCAACTTTGGAAGACAGTTTTGTGGCTTCTTCTACGATTAAGCTCCAGTATGTGGCCACCTGATGCAAACAGCTGACTCACTGGAAAAGACCCTGATGCTGGGAAAGATTGAAAGCAGAAGGAGAAGAGGGCAACAATGAGATGAATGGATGGCACCACCAATTCAATGGACATGAACTTGGGCAAACTCTGGGAGATGGTGAGGGACAGAGAGGCCTGGTGTGTGGCAGTCCATGGGGTTGCAAAGAGCTGGACACGACTTGGTGACTGGACAAAAACTACAAAACAACTAAACATTCTCTTACCTCATGACCCAGTAATCATACTCCTTTGTATTTACACAAAGGTGTTGAAAACTTGTGTCCACATAAAAATATATACATATATGTTTACAGCAGCTTTATATTTATAACTGCCAGGACTTTAAAGCAACCTACCTTCAGTAGGTGAATAAACAGATAAACAGTGGTACATCCAGACAATGGAATAGTATTTAGCAAAAAGAAATAAAGGATTACTACTTGAAAAGACATGCAAGAATCTTAAATGGCTATTACTGAGGGAAGGAACCCAATCTGAAAAGGTTACATACCATAAAATAATTTTAAGTATATGACATACCAGAAAAGGCAAACCATGGACACAATAAAAGGGTCAGTGATTCCCAGGGGTTAAGGAGGAGGGCAGGATGAATAAGCAGAGCACAGAGGATTTTTAGGACAGCAAAACTATTGAATATGATAGTAAAATGATGGACAATTGTCATTATATGTTTATCAAAACATAGAATGTAGAACACCTAGAATGAGTTCTAACACAAACTATGGATTTTGGGTGATTATGATGTGTCAATGGAGGCTCAATCACTTTTAATAAATGTACCACTCAGGTGGGGATATTGATAAAGACAAAGGCTTATACCTATAAAGAGGCAAGGGCTATTTAGGAAATCTCTACCTTCTCTTTAATTTTGTTATGAATCTTAAACTACTTAAAAATAGTTGTAAATAAACAAAGAAACACACACTATATAAAAATTCATGTGGCACAGCTAACACATTGCTATGAGAAAAACTTACAGTACTAACATACATTGAAAGTGAAAGTGAAAGTCACTCAGTCATATCCAACTCTGAAACCATGGACAACAGCTCAGGCTCCTCTGTCCACGGAATTCTCCAGGATACTGGAGTGGGCAGTCAGTCCATTCTCCAGGGGATCATCCCAACCCAGGAACTGAACCAGGTCTCCCACATTGCAGGTGCATTCTTTACCACCTGAACCACCAGGGAAGCCCAAAAATACTGGAGTGGGTGGCCTAACCCTTCTCCAGCAGATCTTCCCAACCCAGGAATCAAACTGGGCTCTCCTGTATCGCAAGTGGATTTTTTACCAGCTGAGCTACAAGGGAATCCCCAACATACATACATTAGAAAAGAATAAAATTCTCACATCAATAAATATAAGATCAGAAATAGATAAAAATGTAAACAAAAAATAGAGAAAAATCAATGAGATAAACAAGTGGCTTTTTGAAAAGATCAATAAAATTGACAAACCTCTAGCAAGACTGACAAGCACAAAAAGGGAAAAGATGTAAATTATTATTATCAGTAATGACAAGGGTTATTATCACAAACCCTGAGACATAAAAGAGATAATAAAGGGATACTATGATCAATTTTACACACATAACTTGGAAAACAGATGAAATGGACCAATTCCTGGAAGCTACCATAATACTCTAAATATGAAATATTAAGATTAGCCTTTTAACTATTAAGGAAATGAGGCTTATAATTTAAAAACTCCCATCAAAGTAAAATCTCCAAGCCCACAAGCTTTCACTGAAAAATTCTGTCAAATTATTAAAAAGAAGTAACACCAATCCTACACAATCTCTTCTGGAATGCAGAAGAGGAAGCAATACTTTCTAATTCATTTATGAAGATAGCATCAAGGTGATTCCAAATCAGACAAAGACAGGATAAAGAAAGAAACTATAGACCACCATCTTTTGTGAATATGACCACAAAAATCTTTAACAAAATACTAGCAAAATAAATGATATATAAAAAGAATTATAAAGTAGAATTTGTTCTGGAGATGCAAGGCTGGTTCAACATTCAGAAGTCTCTTGGTGGTCATGTAGGAAGACCCTGAACTTACTTCCTCCCACAGACATTACAAATCTATAACTAAATATAGAGTAATTTTCTCAGAATGGGACCTGAAAATTGGATGAACAGAGCCTCCACAAAAACAGGTAGAAGGAGAGCATCAACACAGTTAGAAGAGGCAAAGATATGGGCTGGTCTAGGAAAATACACACCATAGCTGCAGCAATCCACAACTGAGAGCAACCACAAAGGCACAAATATCCCCTGAGAAATGAGTGATTTGAGCTCCACATCAAGCACCATAACCCCTAGGTCCTTCACTGCAGAGACAAGCCCCGTGAAACAACTGGATTTGTAAATCAATAGGGAATATGCCCCCCAAAATTACGTAACTGCAGTGAATGGACAATTTACTCATAAAGGGTTTGCGTATAGACTCACTTGACCTAAAAACCAGTGCAAAAACATCAGCTAAAAGTGCATGGAACACGTGCATCCTGAAACCCTATCCTGAAGCCCCCTCCCTCCTCCCTCCCCGTACCATCCCTCTACCTGTGGTGGGTTCATATTGATGTATGGCAAAACCAATACAATATTGTAAAGTAATAAGCCTCCAATTAAAAAATTTTGTATTAAAAAACCAAGTACATGGAACATAGGCAAAGGGAACTCACATACTAATCTCGAATCATCTGAGGATATTCAGGAATCAGGTGGGACACCACGTGAGGAATTGGCAGGAGCCACTTATGTGATCTCAGCTTGATAATATCAATGCTAGTAGGTGTCATTTTGGAATTCTCCATTTAACCTGTTAGTGTCAATTGGCATACCCACTGAGAGCCCTACTCACAGCTCTACTTCTGCTCAGCTTCACAGCTGGCTGAGCATTAACACCACATACCAGCCCTCTGTGACCCCATAAAACAGGAAGGCAAACACAGCCTACACAGGGGAACATCACTGAGTACCTAAATCTGGAGGTCATTTTTCATTTTCTTCTTCTGTTTGGGTGAATTCTACTGTTTTATCACTATTTCACTCTTATACCTCATTCAGTGTCTGTTGAACCCTCTTGTATTGTGCTTCTGAGCCCTACAAGACATCTCCTAAAAAAGGTCACTTTTTTAAGATTGGGAGAGGAAGTTGATATATTTAATTCACAGAAATAAACACATAGAATGAGGCAAAAATGAGGAGACAGGGGAATATGTTCTGACTGAAAGAACAAGGTAAAGCTCAGAAAAAGAACTAAACAAAACAAAGATAAGACTCTATCTGATAAAAGTTCAAAATAATAATCATAAAGATGCTCACTGCAATTGGAAGAATAAGGCATGAACATATGAGAACTTCAACAAAGGGATGGAAAATATAAGAAAGTACCAAATGCAAGTGATAAGAGTACTAGAAAATACAAGAGGGGTTCAACAGAACAGGTAAAAGGTACCTGAATGAAGTAGAAGAATGAAACAGTGAGCCATAACAGAAAACAGTAGAATTCACCCAAACACAAATAAAGAGATAAGACACCTTAAGGAATTTTAGGAGCAGCCTTAAGCATAGTAACACTCACATTGTTGTTATCTCAGAAGGAGAAGAGAGAGAAAGGGCCAATAAAATTATTCGAAGAAATAGTAGCTGAAAATTTCCCTAATATGGGGAAGGAAACAAACATTGAGGTCCTGGAAAGGCAGAGAGTTCCAAATAAGATGAACTCAAAGAGAGAACCATTAAGACATATTATAATTATAATTAAATTGGTAAGAGTTAAAGAGAGAATCCTAAAAATAGCAAGAGAAAAATAACTTGTTATATACAAGGGAAATCCTGTAATATTATGAATAGAATTCCCCCAGAAACTTTATCAGAGAAAGCAATGGCACTCCACTCCAGTATTCTTGCCTGGAAAATCCCATGGATGGAGGAGCCCGGTAGGCTGCAGTCCACGGGGTCACAAAGAGTCAGACACGACTGAGAGACTTCCCTTTCACTTTTCACTTTCATGCGTTGGAGAAGGAAATGGCAACCCACTTCAGTGTTCTTGCCTGGAGAATCCCAGGGACGGGGGAGCCTGGTGGGCTGCCGTCTATGGGGTCGCACAGAGTCGGACATGACTGAAGCGACTTAGCAGCAGCAGCAGAAACTTTATAGGCCAGAAGGTAATGACATAATATATTCAAAGTGCTGAAAGGAAAATAAATTTCCAATCAAGAATTCTCTATCCATCTTGGTTATCATTCAAAGTTGAAGGAGAAATCAAGAGCTTCCTAGTTAAGCAAAAAGTAAAGAAGTTCACCACTAAACTGGCTCTGTGAGATAAATTAATGAGACTGCATTAAGCTAAAAAGAAATGGCACTAATTAATAATAAGAGAACATACAAAAGTAAAAATCTCACTGGAAAGGTAAATATAAAATAAAGGTAAATATAAAATATCAAGTACTTATATAATCATAAAGATTAAAAGACAAAAAGTATAATAATAAAAAGTAAACAATTGGTCAAAGCATATATAAAATAAGATATGTCATGCAAAGTATAAATTGTCAGAGGTGTGGGATTAAAATGTAAAGCTTTGGAATGTATTCACATTAACTTGTTACCGACTCAGAATGTTATATGTATGTGAAACACATGGTTATCCCAATGGAAAACTTTATACTACATACACAGCAGATAGTAAGAATGAATTCTAAACCTACATTACAGAAAGTCACAAAAACACGTGGGAAGAGAGAGAGGAAAAAGGGGAGGTGACAAAGAGGAACTACAAAAACAGCTAAGGAGAATTAACTAAGTGACAATAAGTACAACATATCAATTATTACTTTAAAAGTAGACTATAATCTCCCATTAAAAGATACTGAGTGACTTTAAAAAAAAAAGACTCATCTGTACACTCCCTAAAAGAGACTGACCTCAGATGAAATTTCAAAAACACACACCCATGGCAGATTCATGTCAATGTATGGCAGATTCATGTCAATGTATTCATGTCAATGTATTGACATGTCAATTCATGTCAAAACCAATACAGCATTGTAAAGTGAAAAAAAAAAAGCAAAAACAAAAACAAAAAAAACCACAGACTGAGAGTGAAGAAAAAAATATATTCTTTGCAGATGTAAATGAAGGGAAAAATGGGAATAACTATACTCAGAAAAAATAGACTTTGAAACAAATAATATAATAAAAGAAAAAGAATAGAATTACATAATTAGACAAAGGGATTAATCCAGCAAGAAATTACAACATTTATAAATATTTATATATCAAGAGGATCACCAAGATATGTAAAGCGAATATTACATAAAGGGAGATACTAACCATAATACAATAAAATTAGAGGACTTTAACACCCTACTTGTATCAATGGATAGAACATCTAGGCAGAAAATCAATAAGGAATCATTAGACTTAAATGATACATTATACTAGATCTTAACAGATATATATTTTGAGCATTTCAACTAAAAGTAGAAGAATATATATTTTTCTTAAGTGTACATAAAATATGCTGCAGGATAAATCACATGTTACATCACAAAACAAGTTTAAATAAATTCAAGAAGGCTGAAATCCTATCAAGCATCTTCTCCAACCACATTGATATGAATTAGAAATCAGTCACAAGGAAGAAAAAAAAAAGGTGGGAAAGTGGGGGAACACAAAAACTGAACAACCAATGGGACACTGAAAAAAATTAAAAAATAATTTAGACACTAGTGAAAACAGAAATATATCAAAATATACAGGATTTAACGAAAGTGATTTTAAGAACGAAGTTCAGAGAAATACAGGCATATCTCAAGAAACAAGAAAAAAATACATGAACAATCTAGTTTTTTATCTAAATGAACTAAAAAAAAACAGTACAAAGTCCAAAATCAATAGGAGATAATAATAAAGATCAGAACAGAAATAAATGAAATAGTGACTAGAAGAAAAAAAATTGTAAAGGTCGGTGAGATGAAGAAGTGGTTCTTTGGAAAAATAAGCAAAGTTGACAACTTTAGCTAGACTAAGCAAGAAAAGAAGAAAGAGAATCCAAATAAACACAATCAGAAATGAAAGAGCAGAAGTTCCCATTGATACCACAAAACTACAATAGATCATACCAAACTATTATGAACAATTATATGCTAACAAACTGGACCACCTAGAAAAAAAAATAAGTTCCTAGAAATGTAAAAATCTTCTAAGACTCAATTATGAAAGAATAGAAAACCTAAAAAAAATTGATTACTATTAAGGAGACTGAAACAGTGATCGAAAATCTCCCAACAAACAAATCCCCAGTACCAGATGGCTTCAATGGTGAATTCTACAAAACATTAAAGAAAGACTGAATAACTGTCTTTCTCAAACCCTTCAATGAGATAAAAGAGGAGGAAAAAATTTCAAACATATCTTACAAAGACAGCATCACCCTGACAACAAAAGCAGACAAGTACACTACACACACACACTCTCTCTCTCGCTCGCTCTCTCTCTCTCTCTCTCATTTTTACAGGCCAATATCTTTCACGAACATAGGTGAAAAAACACTCAACAGAATATTAGCAAACTGAATCCAACAGTGCGTTAAAATGACTATACATCTCTATCTGTTCAGTCGCTCAATCGTGTCCGAGTCTTTGTGACCACACAGACTGCAGCACGCCAGGCCTCCCTGTCCATTGCCAACTCCCAGAGTTTACTGAAACTCATGTCCATTGAGCTGGTGATGCTATCCAACCATCTCATCCTCTGTCATCCCTTCCTCCTTCCACCTTCAATATTTCCCAGCAACAGGGTGTTTTCCAATGAGTCAGTTCTTCACATCAGCTGGCCAAAGTACTGGAGCTTCAGCATCAGTCCTTCCAATGAATATTCAGGACTGATTTCCTTTAGGATGGACTGGTTGAATCTCCTTGTAGTCCAAGAGACTCTCAAGAGTCTCCTCTAACACCAAGTTCAAAAGCATCAATTCTTCAGCATTCAGCTTTCTTTATAGTCCAACTCTCCCATCCATACATGACTACTGAAAAAACCATAGCTTTGACTAGATGGAACTTTGTTGGCAAAGTAATATCTGCTTTTTAATATGCTGTCTACGCTGGTCATAGCTTTTCTTTCAAGGAGCAATTATCTTTTGATTTCATGGCTGCAGTCACCATCTGCAGTGATTTTGGAGCCCCCAAAATTAAGTCTGTCACTGTTTTCACTGTTTTCCCATCGATTTCATGAAGTGATGGGACCAGATGTCATGATCTTAGCTTTCTTAATGTTGAGCTTCAAACCAGCTTTTTCACTCTCCTCTCACTTTCATTGAGAGGCTCTTTAGTTCTTCGCTCTCTGCTATAAGTTGTGGTGTTATCTGCACATCTGAGGTTATTGATATTTCTCCTGGCAATCTTGATTTCAGCTTGTGTTTCATCCAGCCTGGCATTTTGCATGATGTACTCTGCATATTAAGCAGGGTTATAATATACAGCCTTGACGTACTCCTTTCCCCATTTGGAACCAGTCTGTTGTTCCATGTCCAGTTCTAACTGTTGCTTCTTGACCTGCATACAGATTTCTCAGGAGGCAGGTCAGGTGGTCTGGTATTTCCATCTCTTAAAGAATTTTTCACATCTTGATCAAGTGGGATTTATTCCAGGGATGAAAGGATAATTCAACAACCACAAATTGCTGTGATACATCACATTAACAAAATGGAGGAAATAATCATATAATCATCTTGATATGGAAAATATTTGACAAAATTCAACTTCCATTTACAGCAAAGACTCAATAAAGTGAGCAGAGAGGGATGTATCACAATATAAAAAAATACATTACAACCCACGACTAACATTGAGTTCAATGGGGGAAAACTAAATGCTTTTCCTCTAATATCAGGAATAAGACAAGAAGGCCAAATTTAGCCACTTTTATTCAACACAATATTTACAGTTTTAGCCACATCAATTAGTCAATAAAAGAAATAAAAGGTAACCAAATTGGAAAGTAAAAAGAAAACAGTCACTATTTGCAGATAATGTGGTACTATTTGTAAAACCCATAAAGATTCCACCAAAAAATTGTCAGAACTAATAAATGAATTCAGTAAAGTTGGAGAGTGCAAAATGAATACATGGATATCTGTGGTATATCTATACATAACTATCAGAAAGATAAATTTAGAAAATTATCTCATTTACAATTATATCAAAAGAAAGGAAATAAATTTAACAAAGGAGGTCAAAGACTTGTACACGTAAAACTGTAAGACACTGATGAAAGAAAAGAAATAAGACACAAATTTTAAGATATCCTCTGTTCATAACTTGGAAGAACATTTTTAAAATATCTTTATACTACCTAGAGAAATCTACTGATTCAATGCAATCCCTCTCAAAATTCCAAAGACAGATTACAGAACTAGAATAAATAATTCTAAAATTTTAATAGACTCACAAAATATCCTAAACAGCCAAAATAATCTTGAAAAAGACCAACAAAGCTGGGGGTACCATGCTCCTTGATTTCCAACCATGCTACAAATCTATAGTAATCTAAACATTATAGTAGATGCACAAAGCACATAGGACAATGAAACAGAATGTGAGAGCTCAGAAATAAACCTACACATTAATTTATGACAAAGATCATACAATGTTGAAAGCATAGTCTTTTTAATAAACAGCACTGGGAAAGTTGGACATGGAAAAGAAAGAAACTAGACCACTATATTATACCATACATGCAAATTAACTCTAAACGTATTAAAGTCTTGAATGTAAGACTCAAAACTATAAAGCTACTAGAAGTAAGCAAAGGTGATAACCTCATTGACATTGGCCTAGCAATGTTTTTCTAGATCTGACTCCAAAGGCAAAGGAAGCAAAAGCAAAACTAAACAAATGTCATCACACCACTAAAAAGCTTCCATATAATGAAGGAAACTATCATCAAAATGAAAAGACAATCTATTGAATGGGAGAAGATATTTGCACAGCATGTATCCAATAAGGAATTAATATCTTCAATGCATACAAACTAATGATAAAAAAAAAGATTAAAAAGTGGACAGAGGAACTGAATAGGTATTTCTCCAAAAAAGACATACATATGACTGATAGGTATATGAAAATATATTCACTATCACTAATTATTAGGAAAATGCAAATCAAAATTTAAACCACACCTGTTGAATGGCTTTTATCAAAAAGATAAGAAATAAGCAATGTTGGAGAGGATGTGAAGAAAAGCAAACTCTTGTACATTGTTATTAAGACCACAAAATAATGCAGCCACCATAGAAAACAGTATGGAGAGTCTTCAAAAAATTAAAATATAACTAGATATTCCACTTACAGATATTTATCCAAAAAACACTAATTTGTAAAGACATATATACCCTTCTGTTCATTACAGCATTATTTACAATAGCTAAAAGATTGCCACAACCTGTATCCAGTGACGGGTGAATGGATAAAGAATACAGTGTTTGTGTATGTATACAATACATACATTAAAAACGCAATCAAAAAGTCAGCATAAAACCTAAACAGACATTTATCTAAAGAAGACATATAAATGACCAATAAACACATGAAAAGTGTTCACCATTACTTTTTAGAGAAATGCAAATCAAAACCCCTTATACCAGTCAGAATGGTCATCATCACAAGACCCATAAATAACAGATGCTGGAGAGGGTGTGGAGAAAAGGGAACCCTTTTGTACTATTGGTGAGAATGTAACTTGATACAGCAACTATGGAAGACAGGATGGACATTCCTCAAAAAACTAGGAGTAGAACTACCATATGGTAGTTCTATATGATATCACATAACAATATCATTATCTATATCATATAGCTAGCAATTCCACTACTTGGCATATATCCTGAGGAAATTAAAACTGAAAAAGGCTCATGTACACCAATGTCATTGCAGCATATTTACAATAGTTAGGACATGGAAGCAACCTAAATGTCCATCATCAGATGAATGGATAAAGAAAAGGTTGTACCTATACATAGTGGAATATTACTCAGTCATAAAAAGGAATGAATTTAAGTGGTTCAAATGGATGAATCTAGAGCCTGTTATACAGAGTGAAGTAAGTCAGACAGAAAAATAGCATATATTAATGCATAGATATGGAATCTAGAAAGATGGTACTGATCCTATTTACAGGGCAACAGTGGAGATGTAGACATAAAAAACAGACTTAGGACTTCCCTGATGGCTCAGATGGTAAAGCATCTGCCTACAATGCAGGAGACCCAGGTTCGATCCCTGGGTTGGGAAGATCCTCTGGAGAAGGAAATGGCAACCCACTCCAGTACCCTTGCCTGGAAAATTCCATGGATAGAGGACCCTGGTGGGCTATAGTCCATGGGGTCACAAGAGTCGGACACAACTGAGCAACTTCACTTTCACTTTATGGACACAGGTAGGGGGAAGAAGGAGAGGTTGGGAGAAATGGAGAGAATCACATGGATGCCTATAAAATACCATGTGTAAAATAAATAACCAATGGGAATATGCTGTATGACTCAGGGAACTCAAACTGGGGCTCTCTAACAACCTAGAGGGGGTGGGAAGGGGTGAGAGGGAAGTTTAAGAAGGAGGGTACATGTATACTTTTGGCTGACTCATGTTAATGTATGGCAGAGGCCAACAAAATATTATGAAGCAATTTTCCTTCCATTAAAAATAAATAAGTTTGGGGAAAAAAAGAGTGAACTTGGGAAAATAGATGTGTGCAGTTTCACAAATAAATACTGAATATCCAGAGCTAGGAGGCATTGGTTAAATAGATGATGCATGCAATTAAGATGAAATATTATGCTACCATTAAAATATGCTAGCAAATCTGGAAAACTCAGCAGTGGCCACAGGACTGGAAAAGGTCAGTTTTCATTCCAATCCCAAAGAAAAGCAATGCCAAAGAATGTTCAAACAAATGCACAATTGCACTCATCTCACATACTAGCAAAGTAATGCTCAAAATTCTCCAAGCCAGATTTCAACAGTACATGAACCATGAACTTCCAGATGTCCAAGTTGGATTTAGAAAAGGCAGAGGAACAAGAGAGCAAATTTCCAAAATCTGTTGGATCATTGAAAAAGCAAGAGAGTTCCAGAACAACATCTACTTTGCTTTATTGATTATGCCAAAGCCTTTGACTGTGTGGATCACAATAAACTGTGGAAAATATTTCAAGAGATTGGACCTGAGCTGCCTCTTGAGAAATACGTATGCAGGTCAAGAAGCAACAGTTAGAACTGGACATTGAACAACAGGCTGGTTCCAAACGGGGAAAGGATTACTTCAAGGTTGTACACTGTCACCCTGCTTAATATGTAGAGTACATCATGCGAAATGCCAAGCTGGATGAAACACAAGCTGGAATCAAGATTGCCAGGAGAAATATCAGTAACCTCAGATATACAGATGACAGCACCTTTATGGCAGAGAGTGAAGAACTAAAGAGCCACTTGATGAAGTGAAAGAGAGTGGAAAAGTTGACTTAAAACTCAACATTAAGAAAACTAAGATCATGGCATATGGTCCCTTCACTTCATGGGAAATCGATGGGGAAACAGTGACAGACTTTATTTTTGGGGACTCCAAAATCATTGCAGATGGTGATTGCAGTCATGCACTCAAAAGATGCTTGCTCCTTGGAAGAAAAGCTATGACCAAACTAGACAGCATATTAAAAAGCAGAGACATTACTTTGCCAGCAAAGTTATGGTTTTTCCAGTGGTCATGTCTGGATGTAAGAGTTGGACTATACAGAAAGCTGAGCACTGAAGAATTGATGCTTTTGAACTGTGGTGTTGGAGAAGACTCTTGAGAGTCCCTTGGACAGCAAGGAAATCCAACCAGTCCATCCTAAAGGAAATCAGTCCTGAATATTCATTGGAAGGTCTGATGCTGAATCTGAAACTCCAATACTTTGGCCACCTGATGCAAAAACTGACTCATTGGAAAAGACCCTGACACTGTGAAAGACTGAAGGCAGGAGAAGAAGGGGATGACAGAAGATGAGATGGTTGGATGGCATCACTAACATGATGGACATGAGTTTGAGTAGGGTCCAGGAGTTGCCAATGGACAGGGAAGCCTGGCATGCTGCAGTCCACGGGGTCACAAAGAGTTGGACATGTCTGAGCAACTGAACTGGAAAATAATGTTGAATATTTGACAAAGTGCACAAATGGCCAGGATATTCCATTGAGTGGATAACTATCATCTGTTTAACCAAAATAATATGTAAAATATTATCACAGTTTTGCTCTTAAGAATTAAAAATATACACATAGGAAAAAGTATGCAAAGATATGAATCAATAAACTTTTTGTAGTTAAAATAATACTAGAAGTCTTGCCACTTTCAATACCCTATATGAAGATTGAAACTATTATTCTAAGTAAAATAAGTAAGATAGAAAAAGACAAATTTCACTCATGTGTGGAAGTTAAATACAGAGAACAAATTAGTGGGTCCCAGAGGAAAAGGGGGGTATGTAAAATGGGTGAAGGGGATCCATGCATAGTGATGAGTGGCAACTAGACTTGTGTTGGTGAGCACTTTGTAACATATGCAGATGTTGAATTATAATGATGTACATCAGAAACTTACATAATTAAAAAAAAACTCTCAATATATCTCACCATGTTAATGGATTAGAGGTGAAAAATACATGATCCTATCAATAAATACAGAGAAAGCATTTGACAAAATTCAGTATCAATTCAAGATTTTTAGAAATAATCTAAGAAACATAGGGATAAAGAGGAATTTCCTCAAGTTGATTAAGAACATCTATAAAAAAAAAAAAACCCTATAACTAACAAAGCACTTAGTGATAAAAGACTGAATGCTTTTCCCTAAGATCAGAAACAGGCAAGGATGTTGCTGTCCCCTCTCTAATTCAACATAGTGCTAAAGTTTTACCTAACACCACCAACAAGGAAAGGAAATAAAAGGCATACAGATCAGAAAGGAAGAAATAAAATTATGCATATTTGCAGATGATATGATTGCCTAAAAAGAAAATTCCAGAATATCTACCCTCCCAAAATTAAAAATCACAAAAGGGGGTTCAGCAAGTTTAGAAGATATAAAATAAATATACTAAAATCCATTCCACTTCTATATAAAGCAAGTGAGAATGTGGACATAAAAATTAAAAAGATAATGATTTATAAGGACTCAAATACTTAAATGTATTTCTGTTGTTTTCAGTAGCTAAGTCATGTCCAACTCTTTGTAACCCCATGTGCTGTAGGACTCCAGGCTTCTCTGCCCTACACTGTCTCCTGGAGTATGCTCAAATTCATGTCCATTGAGTAGTGATAGATATACTTAAATGTATATCTAACAAAACATTTATAAGACTTGTATGCTGAAAATTAAAATCTGCTCATGAAAAAAATCAGCATACCTGAATAGACATACTGTGTTCATGGATTAGAACACTCAATACAGTAAGGACATCAGTTCTCCTCACATTGATATATAGATTTAACATAATTGCCGTTAAAATTGCAGAAAGATTTTTTTTGTACATAAATGCACCACAAAGGAACTATGTATTAATATACAGAATGCAAAGGAACTTTAATAGGTACTACCATTTTTTAAAAAAGAATAATACAGAAAAATTTTCTACTTGATTTCTAGCTTTAAAATATAGCCTTAGTAATCAAAATTGATATAGTGGCCAAGGTATAGCCATAGAGATCAATGGAACAAAAGAGAGAATTCAGAAATGGATGCACACAAATGTGTCCAACTCATTTTGGATAAATATACAAAAGCAATTTGACAGAGGTAAGAAGAGACCCTTTTTAACAAAGATGCTGGAATCATTGGACATCAGTAGCCAAAACAAACAAGTAAAAAACCCTAAATATCACTCCTTATAAAAATTAACTCAAAACAAATGATAGATTTAAACATGATTTTGCAAATCTATATATATTTTAAAGAAAAGTAAGATAAAATCTTTAGAATCTAATTCTAGGCAAAGAGTCTTTAGTCTTGACATCAAAAGCATAAGCCATAAAAGAAAGAAATGGAACTTAATTTACATTTAAAAACTTGCTCTATGAGAGACTGTGTTGAGAGATGAAAAAACAAGCTACAGTGTGGGAGAATACATTTATAAAACATGTATCTGACAAATGACTAGTATCTACAAAATATAAAAAAATTCTCAAAATGTAATACTGAAAAATCAAACGTTCAAATTAGAAAATAAGCAAAAGACATGAATAAGTATTTCACAAAAGAGGATAAACAGATGACAAGCACATGAAAAATGGCTCATACCATTAGCCTTTGGGAAGTGCATGTCAAAACCACAGTGGGATATCATTACACACCTAGAAGAAGAGCCAAATTTAAAAAAAGAAAAGAAAAATGAAACAAAACCTCCAAATGTTGGAAAGGAGCCAGACATTTTTGATCACTTGATCATGTTACTGGGAAATGTAAAATGATACAGCCACTCAGGAAAACAATTTGGCAGTTTCTTAAAAAATATAAAACATGAATATGATGGGACCCAAAAACTATAATCCTGAGCTTTTTCCCAGAGAAATGAAAATATATGTTCACACCTAACCTGTACACAAATGTTTATAGCAGCTTTATTCATAATTTCCCCAAACTATTCCATCAAAAACAATCTAGATGCCCTTCAACATGTGAATTATTAAAAAACAAAACAAAACAAATCTAGTACATTCCATCCCTCTAGGGGGTGGGAAGGAGGCCCAAAAGAGGGGGGATATATGCATATGCATAGCTGATTCACTGTGCTAGACAGCAGGAGAAATACAACATTGTAAAGCAATCATACTCCTATTAAAAAAAAGAGCTGCACCACTTTTGAAGTGGTGGAATTTTTCTGTATCTTGACTGTATCACTGTCATCATCCCAGGTGGTAATATTGTATTATAGTTTCACAAGATGTTTTATTGCGATAAACTGAGTAAATAATAAGCAGAAACCTTCTGTATTATTTCTTGAAACTGCTCATCAAGCTATGATTATCTCAAAATTTAAACAAAATTACATATTAAGCGGTATGGAGGAGAAAGCGGGGTGTATTTTTAGATAAAAGTAAATGAGTTGTACAGCAATTGCTTCTATATTTGAAGCAATCTACAACGCAACTCCTGTCCTACTAATTGCAAGACACTAGTATGTTATCTCGGAGAAGGCAATGGCACCCCACTCCAGTACTCTTGCCTGGAAAATCCCATGGACAGAGGAGCCTGGAAGGCTGCAGTTCGTGAGGTCGCGAAGAGTCAGACACGACTGAGCGACTTCACTTTCACTTTTCACTTTCGTGCATTGAAGACAGAAATGGCAACCCACTCCAGTGTTCTTGCCTGGAGAATCCCAGGGATGGCGGAGCCTGGTGGGCTGCCGTCTAAGGGGTCGCACAGAGTGGGACATGACTAAAGCAACTTAGCAGCAGCAGCAGTATGTTATCTGGTACCTCAGACCAACATCAGGCTGTACCATTTGATTCTATTACTGTATCCCCCTGATCCTCTTCGTTGCTCCTCTCTGTTTTCCATCACCACCTATCTTCCCTGTATCTCTTAGGCCCTCAATATTCCTTTCCTTATCAAAAGATACTGCAATGAATGGATCTAACTGATCCAGTCAACTTCAGAAAAACACCAGAAATAAACATTTTTTATCATTTCTTGTAGATGGAAAAAAATCACTAGAAACAGACAATCTGGGGTTTAATTTCAGCTTGATACTTCCTTAAAGAGTGATCATAGGTGAGTGACTTGACAGCAGTAAGTCTCAGTTTCCTTTTCTTTAGTATGATTAGACTTCCTTTCTGTTCTACATCATAATGCAATGATTTTAAGGATAAACAAAACAATATAATTGGTGATGGCTGGTCTCCAGACAGCTTACATGTCCCTGACATTCAAGCAGGGCTCCTAGATATATGAGGACAAGGTGGCCTGACAGCATCAGGGGTACCAATTAATAACCATTCTTTGAACTAGAATTATTATTAGTCTCAGAATAAACACTGAATGGCTAATGCAATTTTATCTGTCTTCAGCAGGATTTTAATTTGCATGCTTTATGACACTAATATCTGTACAGTAGCCAGTAGATAGCTTTTAAAGCCTGTCTTTCCAATCTTTAAATGCAGTATAGGAAAAAATTAGTTTTTCCCCCCTCCTTGCCCCTAACATTTCTCTTTTCTCGTGGGATTTCTGTGCATTTTTCATATTTCCATTAATTTATTTCTTATTAATTTAACATTTGTTTAGGTGACTATGAGCAGAGACCATGGCAGAAACTATGGTGGGAAGTGCCTCTCAGAAACGAGGCATGCTCACAAACTAAACAATCTCTTTTCTTTTACCCTGAAACAAGAATCAACCCATATTTGCAGTTCCCCAAGTCCATGATGTTATTCCAGTCTTCATGTCTTGGACCTGTTATTCCCTTTGCCTGGGTCTTTTGTAATATACCTGGCCATCTTTAAGATTTGGCTTAATCTTCATCTTTGAAGCCATGAGTCACAATCCATGAATCACTCTTGATTATTTTGATTGCAACTGACAGAAAACGCAATTCTAACTGGCTTATATTTTAAAAGGACATTTATTGTCTTATGTAGCTTATGTATATTTCCCTTAGCATTTCTAAGGGAAATCTGGCTTTAAGAATAGTTTGCTTGGGAAGGGAGATGGGAGGGAGGTTCAAGAGAAGAGGACATAGGTATACTTATGGCTGATTCATGTTGATGCTTGACAGAAAACAACAACATTCTGTAAAGCAATTATCCTTCATTTTAAAAATAAATAAAATTTTTAAAATAGCTTGTTTCAAAGGTCTCTTTGTTTAAAACTTTTGTTCTTCTCCATGAACTCCAGACCCTATAAACAGACCCTATGGTCTGTCTATCTATCTTTGTTTATATCTATCTCTGTTTCATGGACTAAGCTAAAGTTTTTGACTGTGTAGATCATGACAAACTGGAAAACTCTTAGAGAGATGGGAATACCAGGCCATCTTACCTGTCTCCTGAGAAACCTGCATGCAGGTCAAGAAGCAACAGTTAGAACCCTGAAAGGAACAATTGATTGGTTCACGATCAAGAAAGGTCTATGACAGGGCTGTCTGCTGTCACATTATTTGCTGAATCTATACACTGAGCACATTATGAGAAAGAAATGCCAGGCTGGATGAGTTACAAACTGGAATCAAGATAGGTGGGAAAAACATCAACCTCAAATATGCAATGATACTACCCTAATGGCAGAAAGTGAAGAGGAACTAAAGAGTCTCTTGATGAGAGTGAAAGAAGAGACTGAAAAGAGTTAGCTTAAGACTAAATATTAAAAAAAAAAAAAACTAAGATCATGGCACCTGGCCGCACTACTGCATGGCCAATAGAAGGGGAAAAGGTGGAAGTAATGACAGATTTCCTTCTCTTGGGCTCCAAAATCACTGTGAATGGTGACTGAAGCCATGAAATCAGAAGACAGTTGCTTCTTGGCAGGAAAGTGATAGCAAATATAGACAACATGTTGAAAAGTAGAGACATTATTCTGCTGACAAAGGTCTGTATAGTCAAAGCTATGGTCTTCCCAATGGTCATGTATGGTTGTGAGAGTTGGACTGTAAAGAAAGTAGAATGCCAAAGAATTGATGCCTTCAAACTGTGGTGCTGTAGAAGACTCCTGAAAGTCCCTTGTAAAGCAAGGAGATCAAATCAATCTTAGGGGGGATCAACCCTGAATCATCAGTCACTGGAAGGACTGATGCTGAAGCTGAAGCCCATCTGATCTGATTTTGGTCATCTGATCCAAATAGACAACTCATTGGAAAAGTCTCTGATGGTGAGAAAGATCAAGGCAGAAGGAGAAAAGGGTGTCAAAGGATGAGATGGCTGGACGGCATCACCAGTGCAATGAACATGAACTTGGGCAAACTCTGGAAGATGGGGAGGGACAAGGAGGCCTGGTTTGCTGCAGTCCATGGGGTCACAAAGAGACGGACATGACTGAACAACTGAACAACAACAACATGGTCTGTTGATTTCACACCACAGGGAAAACAAGAATGTGTTCCTATAAATCTCAGAGAAAGGTGCTATTGTTTCTCATTGGTTGCAACTGCATCTTATGACCACTGTTGACACATGAGTGTTTTCAGGCATGTTGTCATGCCTAATCAGATGATAGTCTTGTTGAACTGTGAGTACCTTGAGAACCACTTTATTCCCGCAATCCTGCTTTCCTTTATCTCTAAGAGAAACATATAAACCTGTATCTACTATATGCTTAGATATTCACTGTGGCAGGTGAGATGGAGAAATGGTAGAGACACGGTGATAAGGATGACAGAATCCATAAGAGACTTACTTGTAAAGATGTTATATATATATATATATGTGTGTGTGTGTGTGTATACAGACACACACACACACACACACACAGACATATGTGTATACGTTAATACTGTATATGTATAGACACACAGTTATATATATGGGCTTCTCAGGTGGCACAGCAGTAAAGAAACCACCTGCTAAAGCAAGAGACTCCGGAGACGTGGGTTCAATCCCTCGGTTGGGAAGATCCCCTAGAGGAGAGCACGGCAACTCACTACAGTATTCTTGCCTGGAAAATTCAATGGACAGCGGAGCCTGGCAGGCTATAATCCATGGGGTCACAAAGAATGGGACACAACTGAGCACACATGCACATACATATACACGATATACGTATGCACTATATATACCTATGTGCTTTCCTCTTGGCTCAGCAGTAAAGAGTCCACATGCAATGCAGGAGATGCAGGTTTGATCCCCGGGTCGGGAAGATCTCCTTGAGGAGGAAATGGTGGCCCCACTCCAGTATTCTTGCCTGGAAAATTCCATGGACAAAGAAGCCTGGCAGGCTACAATGTAAAGGCTCACAGAGTTGGACATGACTGAGCGACTAAGCATATATACATGTATATGCTATATATATATATGTGTGTATGTATATATGCATATTGTTTGTGGCTTTCTCTGATGAAAGCATCACAAGGAATACACAAAATTAGACTTTAAAAAAGGAGATATGGTCTATATCCAAGAAACTGGGTGGTAAGTGTCAAACATGACTATAATTAAAACATCATTAAAAAATATTTATTATGTTGCAGATACTTTGCTGAAGACTTTACTTACATTTTGCATTTAAATTGTATGACAGTATAATGTACAGATAGGAAAAAAGCTTATTAGCTTTAAGCTAATAGTTTTCGGTCTTTCACCATTTTAATATATGAATGTATGAAAATATGAATCCACTGTGCCAAGAGATGAGAATATAATTATGTTCAAAATGCCAAAATGTATTGCCCTTATAGAGAGATACAGCCTTAGCAGGAGAGAGAGACATTATTCAAACAATGGACATCAGGATCACATTGCCTAGAGAATGGCTTATAGGTAGTGAAGGAGCACAGGGTGCTATGACAACACATAGCAGGGCATCTCTGAGGCCTCAATAAAGGTTCTTCTGGAAAAGTTATGTTCAATTAAGACTCTGGGGACAGATCTCAGGTTGCTGCTGCTACGGCTGCTGCTAAGTCGCTTCAGTCGTGTTCAACTCTGTGCGACCCCATAGACGGCAGCCCACCTGGCTCTGCCGTCCCTGGGATCTCAGGTTAAGAAGATGCAAAAAAAGAGGAATATTTCATACAGAGGACATAGTGTGGTCAGTGTTTTCAGGGACAAGGATACATGGTCTATTTGAGAATCTGGAAGGACAGAGTGGTTAGGATACTGAGAATTAGTCTGTCCTTTGGATAGGCTAGCATGGAATCAAACTGTGGAGATAGTGGCCAAACTTATAGGGTTATGGCATGTATTCTGATTTTATACTAACCAATACACTAGGAGCATTTCACCAATGGCTCAGTGTTAAAAAAAATCCACCTGCAGTGTAGATACCTAAGAGATGTAGGTTCAATCCCTGGGTCAGGAAGATCCCCTGGAGAAGAAAATGACAACCCACTCAAGTATTCTTGCCTGGAGAATCCCATGGACAGAGGAGCCTGGCGGACTACAGTCCATGTGGCCTCAAAGAGTCAGACATGACTAAGCAACTAAATGACAAGGATAAACACCACCAAACACTTGTAGGGTTTTGAGCATAGGATAGGAGAAACGTTATTAGACTGTACTGCAGAGCAAGCAAGAAGCTAGGGGGAGACCAGCTAGGAATGCATAGTAAAGTCCAGGAGATAGTCTGCTGTGCTGTTAGCAATAGAGGTTTGAGAAATTGACTTTTAGAGTGATTGAAAGTGTTAATCCTTCAGTTGTGTCTGACTCTTTCATCCCCATGGACTGTATCTCACCAGGCTTCTCTGTCCATAGAATTCTCCAGGCAAGAATACTGGAGTGGGTTGCCATTTCCTTCTCCAGGGGATCTTCCTGACCCAGGGATCAAATCCAGGTCTCCTGCATTCCAAGCAGATTCTTTACTGCCTGTGCCACCAAGGAAGCCCATTAGAGTGATTACCAGGGGATAAATTCGGAGGTACTTCGTCATAACAGGAGGTGTGGATTGGATGTAGGAGGTTGGGGTGAGAGAGGGAAGTGTTAGGATCAAAGGCAAGTTTGTGTAGTTATCTCAAAACAACAAAAGGTAATAGGAAAGCAGAAAAGTAGGGTAAATGTTTTAGTAGGAGAATTGGGGAATGCAAATAGGAAGTGAGGCAAGTGTAATCAAAAGTAATCAAAAAGAAAGAGGCAGGCCAATGGGGAGGGGGTGGTTTGGGTAAGCAGAAAGTCAGCAAAAGCCACTTGTTGAGATAAATAGTAAGAAACTAGGTAGAAACAAGCTGGGAACAGATCAATGAGTCTCAGGCTAAGGTGTTTATGCATAATCCAGTAGCAAGTGGGAGCCAAGAAAGCTTCAGAAAAGAGGAAGTGCATGACTAAGTAAGAATATCAGGAAGATTCTCATGACTGCTTATAAAAGATGGATTAAAGGGCAGAGACAGAGTGCAGAAGTGACTAAACAGAGGGGGAACAATTAGGAGGTGATGCCACATATTCTGAGAAAGACATAAAGGGTTGGAAATAGGTCAGTGGAGATAGGGAAGAAAAGCAGATTCAAACTCTAAAGTTATGTGAATGTGCCATCATGCTGATTACCATGATATTCATGAAGAATTAATAGAGTGATCCTCTCTCTCAAGGTATTTATGACTTAGATGGGATAAAACTTGGTTGCATATCTATAAACCCAAATAAGTAGCATAAGATAGGAGAAGCTGTAGAACTTCACAAGACAGAGAAGTAGTTCTCTTGAAGGGATCAAGGAAACCTTAAGAAAGAGGAGTCTCTAAATTTTCAAGAGTACAGTTTTAATTCAGTAGACAGAATTGAGGAAAGCATTTCAGAGATCATGATCTCAAACGTCTATGTCCCCAGAAGAATCTGGTTTTTATGTGTGCCTAAAATTCCACTGTAATCTGTCTGATTTCTTGTGATAATTTTGCATCTCTGTTTACAGCCCCTGCCAACTAAGAATCCTGTGCAAATTTCTCTAGAAAAACATGCAGCCATTTTCTGGAGTAGTTAATGAAGATGGTAATGAGATTTCACTGAACTCTGATCCTAGAAAGCCCTCTTGTAGACACCCTGACCTTCTTGAAGCCTGTGATGCCACCCATTGTCACCCTTGTCATTACGTTTTTTTGACAATGTTCAATCCTGATGACAGTGTTCATATCCAAGCCAATTTACAATTAATCTGACAGGCAGGCTCTTATCAAACTGTATCACACAATTTCCTGAGATGTCAACATTTAACACCCAATGCATTCTTTTCATGTATTATAATTATAATTCTATCAAAAAACCAGCCAAGGATTTCTAACATTTTTATCCTCATAACTCTAAGTAACATATTTATAGCTATGGGATTGATGACTTTGTTAGGAAATGAAGTTGTAATTACCCACGATTTCCCAGAAATGATAGGAACAAAATATTTCACAGTAGGAAGGGAACCAAGATCATCTGACAATAACTGTAATATTTGTTCAACAGTTTTACAGTTTTTCAACCAGTTTTCTCATTTGCCCCATGAGACGCACTGGGCAGGAATTGCCATCTCTATTATGCAGTTGAAGGAACTGTGCTTTAGAAAGTAACATGATTTTCTCAAGATGACACAGCTAGCAAGTGGCACATGAGCCAGAAACTCAGATCTTTGGATTCTTCCACTACTATTCTTTGTACTTTAGTGTGCTGGTCTATAAAGTATGAACACCCTCAGAGAGTTGTCAAAGTTAACATCAGGTGACTTATAAGTAAAAATACTGGAAGCACTCAGGTATTAAAATTTGGGAATAATGGAATGATGGCTGAAAGGGAGAGTCCATGCCCAGGATAAAAGCAGTAACAAAAAACATAATCCAAAGCACTGTGCCAAACATACCACATGTCTGTGTAGCCTGGTCTTTGGACAGCCAGGTTATGATTCTTCAATATATATATGGAAAAAAATGACTACACAGTTCTAGTTCCATTAACCTCTAGATTTTTAATATTTTATGTATCTTTGTGAGAATGTTCGACATTTTCCTTCCCATATTTTTTGTCAAGTGCTCAATCCCTCAGATCTTCATATATTTTTTAGGATCATATTCATATCAGGAAATTTATTAGGCAAATGGTTATAATAAACTGTGGAAAATCCTTCAAGAGACAGGAATCCCAGACCACCTAACCTGCCTCTTCAGAAATCTGTATGCAGGTCAGGAAGCAACAGTTAGAACTGGACATGGAACAGACTGGTTCCAAATGGGTAAAAGAGTATGTCAAGGCTGTATGTTGTCACCCTGCTTATTTAACTTACATGCAGAGTACATCATGTGAAATGTCAGGCTGGATAAAGCACAAGCTGGAATAAAGCTTGCTGGGAGAAATATTAATAACCACATATACGTAGATGACACCACCCAGATGGCAGAAAGCAAAGAAGAACTAAAGAGCCTCTTGATGAAAGAGAAAGAGAGTGAAAAAGTTGGCTTAAAACTCAACATTTAGAAAACTAAGATCATGGCATCTGGTCTCATCACTTCATGGCAAATAGATGGGGAAACAGTGTAAACAGTGACACACTTTTTTGGGGGGGAGCTCCAAAATCACTGCAAATGGTGACTGCAGCCATGAAACTGAAAGACACTTGCTCCTTGAAAGAAAAGTTATGACAAACCTAGATAGCATATTGAAAAGTGGAGACATTACTTTGCCAACAAAGGTCCATCTAGTCAAAGCTGTGGTTTTTCCAGTAGTCATGTTTGGATGACAGAGTTGGACTATAAAGAAAGCTGAGAGCCGAAGAATTGATGCTTTTGAACTGTTGTGTTGGAGAAGACTCTTGAGAGTCCCTTGGACTGCAAGGAGATCCAGCCAGTCTATCCTAAAGGAAATCAGTCCTGAATATTCATTGGAAGGACTGATGCTGAAGCTGAAACTCCAATACTTTGGCCACCCAATGCGAAGAACTGACTCCTTGGAAAAGACCCTGACGCTGGGAAAGATTGAAGGCGGGAGGAGAAGGGGATGACAGAAGTTGAGATGGTTGGATGGCATCACTGACTCAATGGACGTGAGTTTAAGTAAACTCAGGTAGTTGGCGATGGACAGGGAGGCCTAGCCTGCTGCAGTCCATGGGGTTGCAAAGAGTCAGACATGACTCAGTGACTGAACTGAATTGAACTGTGACAATCAAGATAGTATATGTATAAAATCAAAGGCACAGTAAAATTAACATGATTTTGGAGAAAGGAAGTTTTCATGAGGATGCATGGGATTAGCAGAAGCCTCCTGGAAATGATGCTCCTTCGGCTAAATTTAAAGAAGGGAGAGTCCTTAGTTGATGATGATGTTCAACTAGTGATACTCAATTAAGGTATCCAAGACAATTCACTGGCAAACAATGAGGATATTATATTTTAATTAATTTTATCTCTTCGTATTTAAAATTTTGTGTATGCTTAGCGTGTGCAGATAGGTGTAGACTAATATCTATACATAATCTATAAACAGTAAATATTCATATATTTGAGTACACTCAAAAATGTTCTAAGAAAAATATGGTCAAAAGAGTTTGAAAACCATTGAATAAATAATGATAATTACGATTTTTGAATGAATATTATGAGGCAGGTAGTTTGTTTTTCATTTCATTTGTTATTGTTCTTCTATTTATTATTTCCATCTGTCTGCTTGCTTTGCCTTTAATTTGCTATTCTTCTTCTGAGTTTCTGTGGTTGGACCTTAGATTATTGATGTGAGAGTTTTCCTTGTTTCTTATGTATGTATATAGTGTTTTAGCTGCTCCTCTCAGCTGTGCTTTAGCTAAAGTTTTTTCTCTTGAAACTTCTTTTTTTGAGTTATTTAGACATACTTGATTTAGTTTCCAAGTCTTTGAAGACACTGCAGTTACCTTTCAGCTAATGATTTCTAATTTGATTCTTGTGTAGTTATTTCAGTTTATTTAAATTTGTTGAGGTTTGTTTCATGCTTAGTATATGGTCTGTCTTGGCATATGTTCTCTGGGCTCTTGAAAAAATTTATATTTTACTTTTGTTGGGTGGAGCATTCTATAGATATTCACTAGATTTTGTCAATGGATGGGCTTGGTAGATTCTTCTGTATCCTTTCTGATTTTCTGTCTAGTTGTTTCATCGATTGTTGACAACGGTATGTTAAAGTTTTCAGCTGTAAGTGCAGATTTGATTGTGTGTATGTGTTTTGTTGTAATTTTTATTGGAGTATAGTTGATTTATTATGTTGTGTTAGTTTCAGGTGTACAACAAAACAAATCAGTTATATATATACATGTCTACTCTTTTTCAGATTCTTTTCCCTTATAGGCCATTACAGAGTATTGAATAGAGTTCCCTGTCCTATATAGTAGTAGGTCTTTATTAGTTATCTATTTTATATATAGTAGTGTGTATATATCAGTCCCAATCTCCCAATTTATTCCTCCAACTTCATTCCCTGGTAACCATAAGTTTGTTCTGTAAGAGTGGATTTGTCTATCTCTCCTTTCAGTTATAAACTGTTTGGCTTTGTGTAACTTGCAGTTTTGTTATTTAGAGTTCCATAGGTTCTTAATATTCCATTCTACTCTTGGTAATTTTCTCTGTGGGGAAATCTGCTTCATCAGATATCACTATAGGCACTCCTTCTTTCTTTTGATGACTACTTGAATGAGACATTTTACTGTCTCTGCCTATATCATACTTGAAGTGATTTTCTTATAGACAGCATGTTGATATTTTTTCATTCTGTCCATCTATGTCTTCAAATAGGTATGTTTAGACCATTTTAATTTAATGCAATTATTGATGTAATAGGACTTAAGTCTGCCATTGTATTTTTTGACTTATGTTTGCTCTCCCTTTTTTATTTCTTTGTTTTTTTCCTTCTGTTTTTCTGTAGATGGATTGAATATTTTTACATTCCAGTTTGATTGATAATCTCCAGTGCTCTGTAGTATATTTTGGAATAACTTTTATAGTGAGTTCTCTGTATGTGTATAACTTCATAGGCTACAATGTCATCTGTTAATAGTTTAAATGAAAGATACACATTTTTCCTACTTTGATGTCCTTTTGTCTTCTTCCATTTGTGGCTTAGTTCAGGCTACTGTAGCAAAAACGCCAGAGACTTAGGACATAGACAACAGAAATTCATTCCTCACAGTTCTTGAGGCTGGCAGTCCAAGATGAGGATGCCAACATGATCTGGTTCTGGTAAGCATTCTGTTTCGGACTTGCAGAAGGCCATCTTCACACTATTTTCTCTCATGGTGTGGGGAAGGAGTAAGAGAGGGGAACAAGGACACAGGAAGAGAGAGAAAGCACGCAGTTTGCAGTCTCTTCTAATTATATGCTGCTGCTGCTGCTAAGTCGCTTCAGTCGTGTCCGACTCTGTGCGACCCCACAGATGGCAGCCCACTGGGCTCCGCCATCCCTGGGATTCTCCAGGCAAGAGTACTGGAGTGGGGTGCCATTGCCTTCTCTGCTTCTAATTATATAAGGGTACTAATTTCATCATGAGGGCACTACCCTCATGACCTCATCTAAGCTTAACTATCTCCTAAACGTCCCATCTCCAAATATCATCACATTAGGGGAAGGTTTCAACATCTGAATCTGGGGGAGTACAATTCAGCTCATAGCATTTAAAAGAGTACAGTTGTCTTATTTATATTTTCAAACACTTTTAGAATCACATGAAAGAGTACTAAAACTTTTGCTTCTATTGTCAAACAATGAAGACTCAGAAGAAGACTCACTCACAGAGCTGAGCACATAGTAAGTAGGTGCTCATGGACTTTGGCCAGTAGAGCTATGTATTTTCTCCTCTGCACTCCTGGAGTCCCTCAATCTTGTATTGCAATCCTCTTCTTCTTCTTTTTTTAATATTTGTCTATTTATTTGGCTGTACTGGGTCTTGCTTTAGGCATGTGTGTGTGCTCAGCTGCTCAGTCATGTCTGACTCTTTGTGGTCCCATGGACTGTAGCCTGCCAGGCTTCTCTGTCCGTGGAATTTGCCAGGCAAGAATACTGGAGTGGGTTGCTATTTCCTCCTCCAGGGAATTTTTCTGACCTATGAATCAAACCCACATTTCCTGCATTGCAAGCAGATTCTTTAGTGCTGAGCCATAAGGGAAGCCCTTTTAAACAATGAAGAAAACTTGAGAAAGACACTTACTATATTTATCCTTATTTTTGGCTTACCTGTTCTTCCTTTCTAATGTTCCAAGAATCCTTCTTTTATTGTGTCCTTTCAGTTTGGACAACTTTCTTTTGCTATTCTTTTTTTTTCCCATTCTTTTAAGGTAAATTTGCTGGAATAAATTGTTTATTTCATCTGATAATTTCTTTTTTTTTTTTAGAGAGAGAAAGGACATTTTTGTTGGATATAGAATTTTGAGTTAACATTTCTTTCAGTAACTTGAAAATGCGGTGCCAATTCCTCCTGGCATCTATGGTTTCTGGGGAGAAATCTGCTGTCATTTAGAGTGTATCTCAATAGTTAAGCTATCCTTCCTCTTAATTCCCTTCTTCCCATGATTTTTCCTTTGTCTCTAGTTTTCACAAGTTTGTGTATAGTGAGTCTTGAAGTGTATTTTTTGAAGTTTATACTATTTGCTAAGATCCTTGAATCTCTATGTTTAATCTTTTGCCCAATTTTAGAAGCTTTAATTACTTTATTAGCCATGCCTTTTTCATCCTCTGCTTCTAAGACTTCAGTAATAAGAATGTTCTATCTTTTCTTCCCCCATGTCCCTCAAGCTCTCTTCATTTCCCCGCCCAGTCTACTTTCTCTCTGTGTTTCACACTGTATCAAGCTTCCCGATTCTTTTCTCTGTCTTCTGTATTTGCTATTTATTCACCCATTAAGTTTGATTTGGATATTGTATTTTTAAGGTTAAAATTTTCTATTTAGTTCTACTTTGTTTTTTTTTTGCTGAAACTTTCTCTTTACTTGTTCCAAAGATGTTCATAATTGTTTATCTTTCATTTTTCCAGATGGTTGCTTTCAAGTCTTTGTCAAATGATTCTAACATTTCTTTTATCTTGGTGCTGGCATTCAATGTTACCTTTCATCATTCAGTTTTAGATCTTCCCAGTACTTGGCATAATGACTTATTTTCAATTTAAACATGGATATTTTGAGTATCATAAGACTACAGACTTGGGGTGACTGGTGTAGGAGAAAAACCATCAGCATATCATAATAGGGCAGAAGCTGGTTTCCTCAACATGAGTCAGTAGTCTACTGTTTGATGTGAAACTCAGTGATCTCTCTCTGGGAATGGATGTTTTACTCTACTCCATAATACTATTTTTTTAAAAATCATAATATATTATTTCCTTAGTTCCTGCTCATTTTTCTATTATAATTTTCTTGCATTTTGACATTCATTGTGAATCTTCAAAAGATTATAAAAATAAAACATGTCTAGGGCAGATAGAATATGGAATTATTAGAGGCCAGGATTCTTTAAGAAAACACATGGCAGAGTTCATGCTTGGCCACCATAGGTGGCCCAGATGTCATTTCTTTGTTCTGCTTTCTGTTTGTTTGTTTTGACAAGTCTATCACATACAGCTGCCATTAAACCTTCAATGACAGTAGGCAGTTGCCACCTCAGGAGAGTTGGTGAGATAACCTACTTTCAAGAACACCTGCTTGCTTGACTGAAATAGTGTGCTGATTTTATACAAACTGCCCATCTTACTGAATCCAGGGCCTGTGACTCAAGCAGGAAAAAGAACAAATATTTTACACAGAGAACTAGAATTTATCTTTATAGTTGTATACTCCCTAGAGTTAATACTGTGAATTCCTCTTAGAGTTAATATTGTGAATTCCCTTGCACATTCAGACTGTGTCTCACTAGCTTTGAATTACATTATTTTCATTTTAATACCCTGAGATTTGTAAGGTTGTGAAATGCTTTAAAAATTAGTCTACGCACCTAAATAACTTAAATGGAAATACAATCCAAAGAGTCAAAATTAATTTTTAAATCTTACAATATTTTATGTTTTTCAAGAGACATTCCTCATATGACTTTTTTCTCCCTTCCAAGCCTTTTGTATGCAATGCTGCATGCAATGCTTTATAGAGTCTGTGTGGTCTTCTTTTTCTTGAATATTATGTCAGTGAACCTAACATGTTTTATTAAATCTTATTCTCTCCTCTTTCTCCTTTTTGGTTTTATCTTTATTAGTCTATGCACTTACTTCTATATTAAAAAAAGCTTTGAGAATACATCTATAAAGGCAAGACATTCTTCCAGAGAGGTTCAGAACAAATTGGGGAGAAACTGTGAAGACACTTCTTGATCCCATCATAGCTGCCAATGCTTTTTATAGACTTAGCTTTTTAAAGAATGATACCTAACGTAATAAAAATCAACATTATTTCATCTGCCAGCATCTCTGAGTTAATTAGACCTCATTAAAAGAATTTCTCAAAGCCTCATTTCACTGTGTAGGCGAGGACAATGTTCATGTCATTTTGTATGCAAGATCCAGAGAGTGGAAACAGCACATTTAAAGCTGGACAACAGGTATCCAGCTCTAAATATTTCTCAATATTTCTCTGTGTTTCTGAACCTGGAATGTATGTATTTCAGTGGTGCACCAGAGGATATGCAAGGCCATAAGGCAACTGCACATCATTCTAGAAAAGCAATTGTATTCAATTGTGAGTGAATGAAAACATACATTTTAGAGTAAAACAAGCATGGGTTGTAAACAATAAAACAGTTGCAAACTACTCTTAAGACATATTGTGACACTTCAGAGAAACTGAGATTTTGCATAGCTTTAGACTATGCCCCTATACTTCTAGGTGTGATCAGTCACTCAGTCATGTCTGACTCTTTTGTGACCCCATGGACTGTAGCCTGCCAGGCTCCACTGTCCATGAGATTTCCCAAGGAAGAATACTGGAGTGGGCTGCCATTTCCTTCCCCAGGGATCCTCCACACCCAGGAATTGAACACGTATCTCCTGCACTGGAAGGCAGATTCTTAACCACTAAGCCACCTGGGAAGCCCATCCCCCTACACTTATTGCAGTATATATTCACTTCCTCTTCATTTGGAACAATTGTTTCCAAATTTGCTTGTATACTACAACCTGGGGTGCATTTTAAATGATAGTGCTCTGGTGCACATGAATCCCAGCCCCCACTTCAAACATGCTGAAATCAGAATCTCTGGACGAAGAACCTAGGCATCTGGGTTTTCCTTTCGTTGTTATTCATTGTGTTTTTTAAATTAAAACTCCTTAGACACTCTGATGGGAAATCAGCATTGGGAAGCACTGATTTAGAAGGTACTTTAGTAGAACTATAGAAAAAGTACTGCACAGATTATTGTTTTCCTTTTATACTTAAGGCAGTCAAGGCTCAGAAATAGGAAGGAACTCACTCAGGTGACAAAGCACATTATTGTCAGAGCTGAAAGTAGGATGCAGATCTCCTAATGTTTATGCAGTGTTTTTCTAACTAAATTTATCTTTGCAACACTTGTAATTAACCAATGTCAGTTTTATAGACATTAGTTACACCATGGCTAATTAGAAAATGGACCTCAAGGCTAAACCACTGAAGACAGTACTTTCCTAATAATAATAATTTAAAAAACACCCATAGATTATTTACATGGGAATAGCCTGATTGCAAAGAGTCAGACATGACTTAGCAACTAAACAACAACAACAGTAAGCCTGAACTTAGAAGAGCTAGGATAGTCTCCCATTTCCAAGTGTGTGTGTGTGTGGGTGCATGTGTGTGTGTGTGTTTCAGCTCAATAAACATGTATTCAGGGATAGTCCAGTGGTGACCATCCCAAGCAAAGTAAAGAGAACCACAGTTTCCCAGTGCCCTCAAGGAACTTTCTGGTCCAGTGGAAAAGCGAGACATCACAACTACTATCAGCTGAGGCAAGGTAGAATGAGACGCATAATTAGATGCCAACACAGATGCTGGGGGATAAACAGAAGAGGAGTGATGTTTTAGGCTCGGGGAACTAACAGTGTTTTATGGAAACTTAGCCTTGAAGGCTCAGAAACACTTGGTTAATGTAGAAGAAAGTGTGCACCCCATCTATAGTAACCTGAGACAAAGTAGTGGGGTGGTGGTATATAGGACATACAATGGAATTACTTTTAACAGAACATGTAGATCTCAATTAGGGATAATGAGAAAGCCACATATAAACAAAGGGACACTTAAACATTCTTCAAATCATCCATAGACTAGAATACATACTCAGCTTATGTAACCAATCTCACACTGAGGGCAAGGACAACGCCTTCTGATTCTTGGCATCAGGGGCACGGTACATCAGAGGTGAACTATAGATGGTGGAAAGAGAGGACAGAGATAAGTAGATGACTGAACACCTGCTTCACAGGCTTGTTATAAAAATTTTTGTTAAAATGTTTTCTACCGTGCTTTGTACACAGCTTTGCCCATAATAAAAGCCTGCTGAATGTGAAATCGAGCAGTTTCCTAGAAAAGCTAATCAGAAAGCCAAGTGTGTTGTTTCTCTGGAAACTTGGAAACAACTTATTTCTCTTCAAGACATCTTCACATGGCTGAAGGGATCAAGCATAAACTGTGCAATGTTCCTGGGCTTCTGAACAAAGCAGGTAGATCCCGTGCCGTCTTTCTTGTACTTTCCTCCTGAGCACAAGAATCATGTTAGCTCATAAAAGAGTGTTTTCTCACTCCACCTTCCAAAGTGCTCTGCTACCTAACTAACTTGTACCCCCTGGATATCATCATTTATCTCTATGGCTTCTTTTCTATTTCACAAGAAAATTTATGCAAAGCTTCCTAAGAGACAATTCAGAGAAACTCCATTTAAAAAATGTGATGCTAACACATTTTGATCAACTGTACAATGCATCATTTATCCTTCCCACTTTCTGTGCTTCTTCTCTTCTGCAGAGTTTGGCAGCTATATACATGTCTATTACACAGAATGCCATGGGCATGGCTATGACATATGTAAAGGAAGACTGCTAGCTTGTCAGTTTTTATAGCAAAACCTGAAGAATAATAAAGAGCACTGCTTTACAGACAATGGGGGAGTGTGGATCATCAGAAGGTGAGGGGGGGAAATAAAAGGATAGCTTGAGTAGTAAAGGAAGATGGAGAGTGTGGACAAGTAATGAGTGTCAATAAGCATCTCAGACACTGTGCATTACAGGTTCATGACTGGCGGGTCTGGGAAAGGAAAAAGTATCTCATGTACAAAATTGTCCTGAAATGTGGGAGCAAAGGAAACTCTTCTTTGGAAATGACTGTAAGAGATGTTAGTATCAGACTGTATATGGAAACAAATTAGGGGATAGGAAGAGAAAGAAACTCAATCACATTTTAGCAGAATATAAACAGCTCATGGTATATTAACTGTAATTGCAGCCAGGATTAATCAGGAGGCTACTGCAGAGATGTAAGTGGCTCATACTGGGACACTACTTCAGTTCAGTTCAGTTGCTCAGTCATGTCCAAATCTTTTCAACCACACGGACTGCAGCACATCAGGCTTCCCTGTCAATCACCAACTCCAGGAACTTACTCAAACCCATGCCCATTGAGTCAGTGATGCCATCCAACCGTCTCATCCTCTGTCATTCCCTTCTCCTCCTGCCTTCAATCTTTCCCAGAATTAGAGTCTTTTCAAATGAGTCAGTTCTTCACATCAGGTATTGGAGTTCTTCACAAAGTATTGGAGTTTCAGCTTTAGCATCAATCTTTCCAGTGAATATTCAGGACTGATTTCCTTTAGGATGGACTGGTTGGATCTCCTTGCAGTCCAAGGGACTCTCAAGAGTCTTCTCCAACACCACTATTCAAAAGCTTCAATTCTTTGGAACTCAGCATTTTTATAGTCAAACTCACATCCATACATGACTACTAGAAAAACCATAGCTTTGACTAGATGGAACTTTGCTGGCCAAGTAATGTCTCTGCTTTTGAATATGCTGTCTAGGTTGGTCATAACTTTTCTTCCAAGGAGCAAGCCTATTTTAATTTCATGGCTGCAGTCACCATCTGCAGTGATTTTGGAGCCCCCCAAAATAAAGTCTGACATTGTTTCATTGTTTCCCCATCGATTTCCCATGAAGTGATGGGACCAGATGCCATGATCTTAACTTTCTGAATGTTGAGTTTTAAGACAACTTTCTCACTCTTCTCTTTCATTTCATCGAGAGGCTCTTTAGTTCTTCACTTTCTGACATAAGCATGATGTCATCTGCGTAACTGAGATTATTGATATTTCTCCGAGAAATCCTGATCCAGCTTGTGCTTCTTCCAGCCCAGCGTTTCTCATGATGTATTCTGCATATAAGTTAAAAAAGCAGGGTGACAATATACAGCTTTGACATATTCCTTTCCTGATTTGGAACCAGTCTGTTGTTCCATGTCCAGTTCTAACTGTTGCTTCCTGAACTGCAAACAGATTTCTCAAGAGGCAGGTAAGGTAGTCTGTTATTCCCATCTCTTGAAGAATCTTCCACAGCTTTTTGTGATCCACACAAAGGCATTGGCATAGTCAATAAAGCAGAAGTAGACGTTTTTCTGGAATCCTCTTGCTTTTTTGATGATCCAATGGATGTTGGCAATTTGATCTCTGGTTTTGCTTAATCCAGCATGAACTTCTGGAAGTTCATGGTTCATGTACTATTGAAGCCTGACTTGGAGAATTTTGAGCATTACTTTGCTATCATGTCAAATGAGTGCAATTGTGTGGTAGTTTGCGCATTCTTTGGCATTGCCTTTCTTTGGGATTGGAATTAAAACTGACCTTTTCCAGGCCTATGACCTTTTCTCAGCCACTGCTGAGTTTTCCAAATTTGCTGGCGTAGTGAATGCAGCACTTTCACAGCATCATCTCTTAGGATGTAAAAGAGCACAACTGGAACTCCATCACCTCCACTAGCTTTGTCCATAGCGGTGCTTCCTAGGGCCCACTTGACTTCGCATTCCAGGATGTCTGGCTCTAGGTGAGTGATCACACCATTGTGATTATCTGGGTCATAAAGATCTTTTTTGTATAGTTCTTCTGTGTATTCTTGCCACCTGTTCTTAATATCTTCTGCTTCTGTTAAGTCCATAACATTTCTGTCCTTTATTGAGCCCATCTTTGATAAGGCCATTGCCTTCTCCCATTTCTGCTCTAATATATGTTAATTACTTCTGCTAGCTTTGGGCTTAGTTTATTTCTGTTTCTCTATTCCTTGAGTTGTAAAGTTAAGTTGTGTGAGATCTTTCTTTTTCTTAATGTGGGCATTTATCACTATAAATTTCCCTTTTAGACTTGCTTTTTGTAGCATTTCCTGGGTTTTTGTATGTTGTGTTTCCATTTTCATTTGTGTATTTTTAGATTTCCCTTTGGTTTCTTCTTTGACCCATCAGTTATTCAGAAGTGTGTTATATAATTTCCACATATTTTTGAATATTCCACCATTCTTCCAGTTAGTTGATTTCTAGTTAGTTTCTAGTTAGAGGCCACTCTGGTGGGAAAGGATCCTTGATGTGCCTTCAGTATTCTTACATTTGCTGGCCTGCTTTGTGGCCTATCATATCATCTGTGCTGGAAGGTGCTCCTTGTGTGCTCAGAAAGAATGCGTGTTCTGCTGCTCTTGGATGAAATGTTTTATGTGTGTCTGTTAGATCTGTTTGTTCTAAAGTATGGCTCAAGACCAGTGTTTCCTTGTTGATTTTCTGTTTGGATGATCTATCAGTTGTTGAAAGTGGAGTATTAAAGTCCTGTCAGTTTAGTACAGTTCAGGTACTCAGTCGTGTCCTACTTTTTGCGGCCCCAAGGACTGTAGCATGCCAGGCTTCCCTGTGCATCACCAACTCCCAGAGCTTACTCAAACTTGTGTCCATCGCATTGGTGATCCCATCCAACCATCTCATCCTCTGTCATCCCCTTATCCTCCCGCCCTCAATCTTTCCCAGCATCGGGGTCTTTTCCAATGAGGCACCTCTTCTCATCAGGTGGCCAAAGTATGGGAGTTTCAGCTTCATCATCAGTCCTTCCAATGAATATTCAGGACTGATTTCCTTTAGGATGGGCTGGTTGGATCTCCTTTCTGTCCAAGGGACTCTCAAGAGTCTTCTCCAACACCACAGTTCAAAAGCATCAGTTCTTTGGTGCTCAGCTTTCTTTATGGTCCAACACTCACATCCATACGTTACTACTGGAAAAACCATAGCTTTGACTAGACGGATCTTTATCAAAAGCTATTATCTTTATCAAATATGTGAGCACAAAACATTCAGAATACTCCTTTATTATCCTTTTACTTGAAGAAGGAAATGGCAACCCACTCCAGTATTCTTGCCTGGAAAATCCCATGGACAGAGGAGCCTGGTGGGCTACAGTCCATGGGGTCACAAAGAGTCGGACACGACTGAGCAACTTCACATCCTTTTACTTTCTATGGGATCTGTAGTGATGGAGACTCTTTCATTCCTGATACTAGTAATTATGTCTTCTCTTTTTCCTTAATTAGCCTGGCTAAAGATTAATACATTTTATTTGTCTTTTCTGGAAACCATCTTTAAGTTTTATTGATTTTTCCTATTGATTTTCTGTCTTCAATTTCATTGATTTTTACTTTATTTTTTAGTATTTCTTTTCTCCTGCTAATTTTGGATTGCTTTTCTATTTCTTGAAGGTGGAAATTTATATGACTGATTTCAGGTCTTTCTCTTTTTCAAGTATGTGTATTTAATGCTATAAATTTCCTCTAAGCACTACTTTCACAGTTTCCTACAAATTTTGATAAGCTGTATTTTCATTTTTATTAAGTTCAAAATATGTTAAAATCCCTTATGAAATTTCTCCTTTGATTTATGTGTTATTAAAAGTGTGTTTTTAATCACCAAGTATTTGGAAGATTTTCCAATTTTCTTTTGTTATTGATTTGTAGTTTAAAATATAATTTTCCCTCAAGAGCAGACATTTTATGATTTGTATTTTTTGTTTGTTTCTTTGGACTGTGTTTTATGGTCCAGATTGTTGTCTCTCTTGGTGGATAGTCCCTGTGACTGTGAGAAGAGCATATATTCTGCTGTGGTTGGGTGAAGTAGTCAATAAATATTAATTATATCCAGTTGGTTGATGGTGCTGTTGAGTTCAAATATGTCCTTACTGATTTTCTGTCTGTTATACTGGTCCATAAAGAGTTGGTAAAGTCTCCAACTACAATAGTGGATTCATCCATTACTACTTGTAGTTCTAACAGTTTTTGCCTTGCATATTTTATATTCTTTTTTCACACAGTAAATATTGTTATGTCTTCTGTGAAGTATAGATGTCTTCATTTTGCAAAGCCTTTCTCTTTGCCTGTTAATTTTCCTTGCTCTGAAATCTGCTCCATCTGAAAGGTATACAGTCCTACTTTTCTTTGATTAGTGTTACCATGATATATTTTTTCTCCATCCACACAGTTTTATTCTATACATTTCTCTGTATTCAAAGTGGGTTTCTTGTAGACAGCATTAGCTGTGTTTTTCTTTGATTCATTCCCAAAATTTCTATTATTTAAACTGCTGTTCTTACACTACTGATGTTTAAAGTGATTATTGTTGTTCAGTCACTCAGTCGTAACAAACTCTTTGTGACCCTGTGGACTGCAGCATGCCAGGCTTCCTGTCCTTCACTGTCTCCCAGACCTTACTCAAACTCATGTTCAATGAGTCTGTGATGCCATCCAACCATCTCATCCTCCATTGTCTCCTTCTCCTCCTGTCTCTAATCCTTCCCATGATTGGGGGCTTTCCAATGAGTCAGCTCTTTGCATCAGGTGGCCAAAGTATTGGAGCTTCAGCAAAATCCTTCAAAAGAATAGTCAGGGTTGATTACTTTTAGGATTGACTGATTTGATCTCCTTGCAGTCCACAGGACTCTCAAGAGTCTCCTCCAACACCACAGTTCAAAAGTATCAATTCCTCAGCACTCAACCTTATTTACAGTCCAATTCTCACACATCCATACATGACTAAAGGAAAAATCACAGCTTTGAATATATGGACCTTTGTTGATAAAATAATGTCTCTGCTTTTTTAATACACTGTCTAGGGTTGTCATAGATTTTCTTCCAAGGAGCAAGCGTCTTTTAATTTCATGGCTGCAGTCACCATCTGCAGTGATTTTAGAACCCAAGAAAACAAAATCTGTCACTGTTTTCATTGTTTCCCCATCTATTTGCCATGAAATGATGGAACCGGAAGCCATGATCTTTGTTTTTTGAATGTTGAATTTTAAGTCAGCTTTTTCACTCTCCTCTTTCACTTTCATCAAGAGGCTCTTTAGTTCCTCTTTGCTTTCTGCCATGAGAGTGGTATCATCTGCATATCTGAGGTTATTGATATTTCTCCCTGCCATCTTGATTTCAGCTTGTGCTTCATCCAGCCCTGTATTTCTCATGATGTAGTCTGCATATAAGTTAAACAAACAGGGTGATAATATAAGTCTTGACATACTCCTTTCCCCATTTGGAACCAGTCCATCATTCCATCTCTGCTTCTAACTGTTGCTTCTTGACCTGCATACAGATTTCTGAGGAGGCAGGTCTGATATTCCCATCTCTTTAAGAATTTTCCACAATTTGTAGCAATCCACATAGTCAAAGGCTTTAGTGTAGTCAATGAAGCAGAAGTAGATGTTTATCTGGAATGCTCTTGCTTTTTCTATGACACAATGGATGTTGAAAATTTCATCTCTGGTTCCTCTGCCTTTACTAAATCCAACTTGAACACCTGGAAGTTCTTGGTTCACGTACTGTTGAAGCCTGGCTTGGACAATTTTGAGCATTACCTTGCTAGCATGTCAAATGAGTGCAACTGTGCAGTAGTTTGGGCATTGTTTAGCACTGCTCTTGTTTGGGACTCAAATGAAAACTGACCTTTTCCAGTCCTGTGGCCACTGCTGAGTTTTCCAAATTTTCTGGCATAGTGAGTGCAGCACTTTCACAGCATGATCTTTTAGGATTTGAAATAACCCGACTGGAATTCTATCACCTTCACTAGCTTTGTTCATAGTGATGCTTCCTAAGGCCCACTTGACTTCGCATTCCAGGATGTCTGGTTCTAGGTGAGTGATCACACCACTATGGTTATTTGAGTCATCAAGATCTTTTTTGTATAGTTCTGTGTATTCTTGCCAGCTCTTCTTAATATCTTCTGCTTCTGTTAGGTCCATACAGTTTCTGGCCTTTATTGTAAGCATCTTTGCATGAGATGGTCCCTTGGTATCTAATTTTTTTGAAGAGATCTCTAGTCTTTCCCATTCTGTTGTTTTCCTTTATTTCTTTGCATTGTTCACTTAGGAACACTTTCTTATCTCTCCTTGCTATTCTTTGGAACTCTGCATTCAAATGGGTATATCTTTCCTTTTCTTTTTTGCCTTTATCTTTTCTTCTTTTCTCAACTACTTGTAAGACCTCCTCAGACAACCATTTGTCTTTTTTGCATTTCTTTTTCTGGGATGGTTTTGATCACTGCCTCCTGTACAATGTCATGAACCTCTGTTCATAGTTCTTCAGGTACTCTGTGTATCAGATCTAATCCCTTGAATCTATTTCTCACTTCCACTGTATAATCATAAGGGATTTGACTTAGGTCATACCTGAATGGCCTAATGGTTTTCCCTACTTTCTTCCATTTGAGTCTGAATTTTGCAATAAGAAGTTTATGATCTGAGCCACAGTCAGCTCCCAGACTTTTTTTTTTTTTTTTTTCCTGATTATAGAGAGCTTCTCCATCTTTGACTGCAAAGAATATAATCAGTCTATTTTTGGTATTGACCATCTGGTGATGTCCTGGTGTAGGGTCTTCTCTTGTGTTTGTTTGAAAGGGTGTTTGCTATGACCAGTGCATTCTCTTAGAAAAACTCTGTTAGCCTTTTCCCTGCTTCATTTTGTTCTCCAAGGCCAAACTGCCTGTTACTCGAGGTATCTCTTGACTTCCTTCTTTCGCATTTCAGTCCTTATGATGAAAAGGACATCTATTTTTGATGTCAGTTCTAGAAGGTCTTGTAGGTCTTCATAGGACTGTCAACTTCAGCTTCTTTGGCATTAGTGGTTGAGGCATAAACTTGAATTACTGTGGTATTGAATGGTTTCCCTTGGAAACAAACAGAGATCACTCTGCCATTTTTCAGATTGCATTCAAGTACTGCATTTCAGACTCTCTTGTAGACTCTGAGGACCACTCCACTTCTTCTAGGGTTTCTTGCCCATAGTAGTAGATATAACAGTCATCTTAATTAAAATCACCCATTCTGGTGTATTTTAGTTCACCGATTCCTAAAATGTTGATGTTCACTCTTGCTATCTCCTATTTGACCACTTCCAATTTACCTTGATTCAAGGACCTATCATTCTAGGTTCCTGTGCAATTTTGTTCTAACAGTAACTTTACTTCCATCACCAGTCACATCCTCAACTGAGCATTGTTTCTGCTTTGGCTCAGCCTCTTCATTCCTTCTGAAGCTATTTCTCTGCTGTTCTTCAGTAGCATTGTGGGCACCTACCAGCCTGGGGAGTTCATCTTTCAGTGTCACATCTTTTGCCTTTTCATACTGTTCATGGGGTTCTCAAGGCAAGAATGATGAAGTGGTTTGCCATTCCCTTCTCCAAAGGGCTGCATTTTGTCAGAACTCTCCACCATGACCCAGTTGTCTTGGGTGCCCCTACACAGCATTGCTCATAGTTTCATTGAGTTATACTAGGCTGTCATCCATATGATTAGTCTGATTAGTTTCCTGTGATGGTGATTTTCATTCTGTCTGATTTTCATTTCATCTATCATCTGTATGACTGAGTCTTGTTCCAATGGGCAAGGACATGCAGAGTAAATCTTTAATCCAATTTTCTGTTGATGGGTTGGGCTGCGTTCCCTACCTGATGTTTAGTCTGAGGTCAAAGTATGGTAGGGGCAATGGCAGTAATGGTGACTGCCTTCAAAAGGACTTATTACAGCATGCCACCGCTTCCAGGACTGCTGTAGTTAGTGCCTAGCGCCCCACAGCAGGCCACTGTTGACCCGTGCCTCCGCTGGAGACCCTCTGACACTCAGAGGCAAGTCTGGCACAGTCTCTTGCGGGGTCACTGCTCCTTTCTGCCGGGTCCTGGTGAGCACAAGGTGCACACTCCAAGAGGTTTTTCCCCAGTCCTGTGGAAGTTCTGCAATCAAATCCCACTGGCCTTCAAACAAATTCCCTGAGGGTTCTCAGCCTCTTTGCCGGATCCCCAGGTTGGGAAATTCCCAGGTTGTTGGCCCTAGAAACTCTGTAGTAGTACAAAAACTTCTTTGGTATAATTGTTCTCCAGTTTGTAGCTCATCTGCTTGGTGGCTCTATTGTGGAACTCATGGCAACCTCCTGGGGGACTTTCGTTGCACACCGGGCCTCCCAGGCGTGCTGCAGCCAGAGGCCCTGTCCCCGAGACAGCTCACTGATGACCCTTGCCTCCGCAGGAGTCACTCAAACACTCAAAGGCAGGCCTGGCTCAGTCTCTCGTGGGTCCTGGTGTGCACACGATTTTGTTAGCACCCTCTGAGCGTCTCTGGCAGGTCTGAGATTTGATTTTAAATGCTATTGCGCCCCCCTACCATCTTGTTGAGGCTTCTCCTTTGCTAGTTATATTAATATCTACCATACTGATTACTTTAAAAAAAGTATTAACCTATCCTTTGTTACATTTTTTTACCTTCAACACTTTTACTGATTTGTGTCATTCTGAGCATTTTAGATGATCCCATTTTCTTTTCTTAGAAAATTAGTTATATTTATTTTCCTATCTATCTCTTTAACATTTTTAAGTCATTGAGCTAGAGTTTACAGTATGTATTTCCAACTAATTCAAATCCATTTTCAAGTAACACTATCTACTTCCTGAGCAGTGCAACTTATAACAACACAGCATTTCTAATTCCCTCCTCTTGTCCACTGTATCATTACTGTCATTCATTTTACTGATACATAAGCATAAGCATACATTGTTGCTACTATTATTTTCAACAAATCATTATACCATATCAATTAGGAATAAAAAATTAAAATCTTGTATTTTATTTTTATGTATTCATATTTTGATGTCCTTTCTTTATATAGATTTGTGTTTCTGACCTGTATCATTTTCTTTCTCAATTTTTGAAACATTTCTTATAAGGCAGTTCTACTGGCAACAGATTTCCTCAGTTTCTGTTTGTCTGAGAAAGTCTATTTCTTCTTCAGTTTTAAAGGTTAATTTTGTAGGGTACAGGATTCTAAATTACTGACTAGATCTTAATTTCCAAAATTAATAGAAACTTCAAGTTCTTATTTACTAACTTAATATTTAATAAACATGGAATTTCGATTTGAAAGTTCTGAGGTAAATAACCATAGACACATATGTGAAAGAAAGAGGGCGTGGGGGTATGGGAGAGACGCATATATACTATTGATACTACATATAAAATAGATAACTAAGGAGAACGTACTGTATAGCACAAGAACTCTCCTTAATGCCCTGTGGTGACCTGAATGAGAAGGAAAGCAAAAGAGGGGGGATATAGCTATATGTATGGCTGCTGCATTTTGCTACAGTCAGAACCAACAAAACATTGCAAAACAACTCTATTCCAATAAAAACTAATTTAAAAAGAAAAAAGAAAGAAGGAAAGCCCATTATGAAGTAATGGTGAATAGTCTCCATGAAATCTATTCTTTTACTCAAACCCACTGATTCATTTCAGTTTCTGTAACCCTGTGGTCCTACAAGGAGACTTCATGATAAATTCAAGTCTCTCAGGCTTTCCCCACTGAGGAAATCTCATATTCCCCTCCTCCCATTCCAGAGAGAAATGGAAAATTAATCAATGAATTATTAATTTTACTAATAACATAAAATTAATACAATTCACCCCTCTTAAGCTGAGGAGAAGTTGCCATCTAATTAAAAGAGTAATCACTAAGAGGAACATTACCTTTTAGTCAATGCTAAAATGAGAACACTGGAAGTGTAATGTCCTTTCAGACTTGTTTTTAACCTTAAAGAAATACGAACATCTACTTCCACCAAGTTTCACTTTCCCTAGAAAAGCCTAGTATGGATATGATATTGACATATCATGCAGCAATAGGAGAAGAAGAAGAGTGAAATAATGTCATTTTCAGCAACACGGATGGACCTAAAGATTATCATACTAAGTGAGGTATGTCAGAAAAGAAAGACAAATACTGTATGATATCACTTACATGTGTAATCTAAAATCCAACACAAATGAACATATCTATGAAATAGAAACAGACTCACAGAGAGTAGCTTGTGCTTGTCAAGGTGGGAGGGCAGAGGGAAGGATTGGGAGTTTGGGATTAGCAGATGCAGACTAGTATACATAGGATGGATAAACAACAAGGATCTAGTGTACAAAACAGGAAATTGTATTCAGTATCCTGTGATAAACTGCAATGGAAAAGAATATGAAAAATAGTCTATATATGTATAACTGAGTCACTTGGCAATATGGCAGAAATGAACACAATGTTGTAAATCAAATATGCTTCAGTGAAATTTCTTTTAAAAAGAGAAAAAGAAGAGGATAATATAGTAATTTATAATTTCTCTATGTTTTCTTCATCATCTAGTACAGAGGAAGTACTAAAGAAAGTCTCCCTGGTTTGAATATTCTAAAAAACTTAATCACTGACCACTGAGAAATGAAGATAATGGCATCAATTTTTAGACCTTTTAAGTTGGTATTCTTATCTTCCAATTTACAGAAACTGACTTCAAATATTTCAACCAATTAAGAGAAATATGCTAGAGTTATTGGGTAATATCTTAGAAGCCAAGGATAAGGAAAGGTCCAGAACCAGAAATTAGAAATCCATTCAGAACTATGGCAGTGATTTCCTTCCATCTTTCATCTACTCCTCCCCAGCACTTGGAGAAACACAGCGTCCTCAAAGCTCTAAGGTTAAATTTCCTCTATTCAAGCAAACCGGTCAGAGAGAGAGAGATCTCAAACCAAGTGCCAAATACCTGACAAAGACTGATCAACTTCAAGCCAAGCGTCTACACAAGTCCTTTCAGTTATGGCCATGAGAGGGAGATAGGATCACATCATATAAACCTGGCTTCTGGAGCTTACCCCTCTGAGTAACTCTTTCTGGCAGCTGTCAGAGAAACAGGATCATTATAGTCTGATCACATGTCCATCAGTCTACCTAGAGCTTTGTCCTGAGATATCTTTCTTTCTAGAAGTCTCTGCCCCATCAAGAGGCATCATCATATTACAGAGACACACTGGTAAGTAGGACACAAATTAACCCAACATTTCTCCATGGTATAACTTGTTTATCACTCACCCTCACAAATTCACTATGGTCCTTTGGTTTATCTTTGGTTGTCTTATTTTTTTTTCCCCTCAAGAAACAGATGTTCCCTCTGAAAATTAGATATGATATAGCATTGTCTTTGTTTTGTCTCCAGATGTGGCCAATTTTGCGGCTCAGTCAGAGGATGGCAAACAAATGCTTTCTCAGGAGACATCAAATAATGACATTTAAGTCTTAATTGCTCCTTAGAATAAACCATTTTTTAAAATGTTTGACTCAAATACAGTGACTCTCATGGTTTTCTAAGTTAAAAGAGCTGTTGAGTTAAAATAAAAATACAATGCGCTTCTATAGCATTTCTGAAAACTAAGAGCTATATTTTTCTTTTAGTTTTAAGAAAGTTTATACAACTGTTTATATATTCATGAAGCATGACTACTATGTATTTAGTTCTATCATAATTATATTTCATCTCCCACATACCTACTGATGTGCAAAATCCATTTCTTATTGTAACATGGAAATACTGCAAACATCTGTCATCCTATATCCCCCACAACTATACAATAGATCTCATATTTGTGAAGAATCAAATTAGCATAGTTTCTTTTTGCAAGCCTTGGTATCTAAAATTCTGTCCTCAAAATTAAATTATTTTATTTAAAGAATGCCCTTCTAGGAATCTCCTGTTAAAATTCAAATACGACTAGGAGAGGCAATATATTCATTTATTAGCTGAGTGATGCAATTTGGTTCAATATACGGTGAAACACTGCAAGCCTATGCTAATAAACTTGTCCAAAGGAAAAATGAGATGCCTGAAGAGGTGATGAATTCCCTACTGTAGAAGGTTCTCAAGTAGAGGCCAAATAGCCACCTGGAAGAAGTATCAAATATAAATATTTAGGCATTGAATGGAATATTAAACATAATGACTGCTCATATACATATGAAATTCTACCAGTTTACTTGCATCTTTCTCCATTTATTCATGCATTCAAGCATGCATCCATTCATTTAGCCATCATGTATTCAATGTCTGCTACTATTATAAACTCTGGCCAATCAGTTGTAAACAAGAGAGAAAGACTGATGTTGGAGAGATTATAATCAAAGGCTCTATGATTAGCCATTGGTATTAAAGCATAAAGTGGTTTATGAAAAATTTAGGCATGTAAGTGCTCAAGCAGTTACAGATAATTATATGGTAGGGAGACTGCTAAATCTGGTCCAGCAGATGCCTAAGTAGATCATAGGGATAGGGGACCTAGGATAGAAGAACCCAGGAAAACGTGGCATCAGTGAAAATGTACCATGGATACCCTCAGCATGATGCCAGAAAGGCACTTTGAGAATGAATGGGTCATGGACACGTCCATCTCATGTCAAATCATCTCCAAACATTTTGTTTCCCACGTTTTAAAAATAATACCCAATGACAACTACCTTGTTGCCTCCCCTTGAAGCATGCAAACCTTCATTATATTTTAGACCTAACCAGTAGTAATATTAACAAGATTACCAGCCACAACTATAATAACAATTATAAGTATGTACCCCCAGGTAGCACAGTGGTAAAGAATCTGCCTACCAATGCAGGAGACACAAGAGATGCAGTTTTGATCCCTCAGTTGGGGAAGATCTCTGGTGTAGGAAATGGCAGTCTACTCCAGCATTCTCACCTGGGGAATCCAATGGACAGAGGAGCCCGGGAGGCTATAGTCCATGGAGTCACAGAATCAGACACAACCGAGGATGCATGCACTATGTGTTGGACATAGTGTTATTTATCTGCGTGTAATATCTCATTTTAATCTGTATAAATGTCCTATGAGGTAAAAGTCTACACCTCCACTTCACAGTTGAGATTCCTGAGGCTCAGGGCAGCGAAGTGACATTTAAATGGCAACACAGCAAATGGCCAAGCTGGAACTCAAGCCCAAGGCAATCTAATATCCAAACTATTTCTCTGTAATTTTTTGTATTGAACTGAAGTAAGTTTCTCTGGAGCTTCAAACCATTAGTTCTTATTCTACTGTCTGCACCGTCATAAAAGGTATACTGTACATGACATTTAAGATATGTTCCCAAAACTAAACATCTCATTAAATATCCCCATTTCCTTCATTCTGGTTTCATAGTCATCTCTGCTTGGTCTTGTAGCTCCCTATTCATTAGAATTCTGCGACATTCTTCTTATCCCTAGAAGGGGAATACAGGTGTGATCTTATAAATCCTAAGTGGGACAGGGCCAACAATGTCATCAGTCCCATTCATCAACCATTGTCCACTGCCATTATCACGACAGCAATTAATACTCTAATTTAGAGGACTTCTTGGTGATCCAGTTGCTAAGACTGCACTCCCAAAGAAGGGGGTCTGGGTTCCTGGGTCAGGGAACTAGATTTCACAAGCCACCACAAAGGATCCTGCACGCTACAACTAAAGATCCCACATACTGCAACGAAGGCCAAAGATCCCACTACGACTTGGTGCAGTCAAATAAAAAATAAGAATTAAAAAAAATTAGCAATACTCTAATTCAGAGTTTACAAGTTCATAATTTAAATACATAATAAAAACTCTTGATCTTTACCATTCCCTACTTGTTCTAGAACCAACAATATAGCTAAAGGTCATTTAAGCTTTTTCTCTAGAAAAGTCCTCTATGTTGTGAGTTGAAGTCTGTCTGCCTGCAGCAATTAGGATTTATTCTCAATTCTGTCTGTAGAGGGTTATTAAAATAGTGTGTAGAGGTGCTGGGATTCCAACACAGGTCTATATAACTCCAGGGCCATACTCTTCGTGACTTTTCTTCAGTTCTTTTGGTGTCATGTACAAATGTAGTCAGTATGCACTGTACAAGTTACTAGCAGAAGTGATCAATAGAACTAGGCTGAGGAAATAACACTGTTAGTTTTTATGTGATTTTTCTTTTTACCAAGGATTGGGCTCTTTGTCTATCCTAGAATCCATGAGAACATTTGAAAAGTCAATTAGAACCTTATCATACCACCTGGCAAATTACTTGTCAGTGTTTCCAAGAAAGCTATAGCAATGGAGTCCTATAATGTGCTTCACATAGCGAAACAACTCACTTGGCTTCCCTGTGACTCAGAGGTAAAGAACCCACCTGCCAATGCAGGAGATGAGGGTTCGGTCCCTGGCCCGGAAAGATTCCCTGGAGAAGGAAATGGCAACCCACTCCAGCATTCTTGCCTGGGAAATTCCATGGACAGAGGAGCTTGATGGACTACAGTCCCTGGGGTTGCAAAAGAGTCAGACACAGCTCAGTAACTAAACAACAGCTTCTTACTCTGTGGAGAAGAATATTTTGATCACCATTCAGGGGACAGCAGTTTCAGTACTAGAACCTTTGTATAAGGCTAAAATACTGGATTTTAGATAATGTTTTTAACATACTAATTTAACAATTATTATCCCTTTGGAGTTATGTTTAACTCTTTTATAGTAGTAACTGAAAACTATATCTAAAAACTATAATCTCCTTGAAAGGGTTCGTCGCTCAGTCGTTTTCTTTACGTCCCCATGGACTGTAGCTCACCAGGCTTCTCTGTCTGTGGAATTCTCCAGGCAAGAATACTGAGTGGGTTGCCACTTCCTTCTCTAGGGGACCTTCCCAACCCAGAGATATAACCCACGTCTCCTGTCTTGGCAGGCAGGTTCTTTACCATCTGAGGCGTGGTTTAAATCCAATAAGTAACTAGTCCTCTGTGTATAGCTGAGGAAACAGGCCTTCAGCATGAACTACATAATTTCCTTAATTTTATATTTATAAAAATTATAAATTCCCTTAATTTTTATATCACTCTCTTTTATATCATAACAGAATAGGTTGGAGTGGGATTATTTCCTTCTAAATAGTCATGAAACAATTTGGACAGAGAAATAATATTTATAATCCATAAAGGGTCTCATAATAGCAACAATGTGGCTAAGATGGTATAAAATAAGACAGATATTACTTGAACTGAGAGGTATGTCAAAAGAACAAAATCCACACAGTTAAGACATGGAGAAGGGTGTTGTTGTATGAAAAAAACTCTAACTAGAGTTACTACAATTTTCTATGAAAATTAACTCCAGGCTTATTGGCAGCCAAGAAGGAAAAAGGAAAATCTACAGACTCCATAAGGTTTATCATTTAGAAAAGGAAGGATACCAAATATTGAGCAAGAGAAGCATGCATTATAGCAGTCACAAAACTGATTACATGAAATACATCAAGGAGAGAATTGATATAATAGAACCACACACTTCAAAAACTGGAAGCAAATTCAGATCTCTTTGAGTGACCTAATTTCACAGAGAGACTTGGGCACAGAGAAGGGAAGCAAATTTCCCAAGATCACCTAAACCATGAACTGGCTAACACAGGGATCAGGGGCTCAGAGGCCACCATGTTTCCCATATTATTGCATCATTTACCTTGAAATCCACATAGCGCCTTCCTCTGGGAGGAAAGAGGAACCACATGGGTCTGATTCTTGGCTTGGTGCTGAGAATTCAAAATATAGAACCAAGCTAGCTCAGATTAAAGAAAGGCTCAAACATCTTTCCCCCTTTTCTCTTTTAAGAAGTCTAAGTTTAGAGAGCTATCTTTAGCTAAGTTTTGGTTGACGAGTAGAACTGAATGAAAAATTACAGGGCACAAAGTCTCTGCAGTTTTCAAGGAAGAACATGACAAAGAAAGGAGAACAAAAAAAAAAAAAAAAAAAAGGCTTGTACCAATTATAATCAGAGACATTAAAAAAACAATATCTATAGCAAAACCCAGCAGCAATTGGAATCTTAGTATGTGCCAGACATGGCACCAGGTATTTTACATGCATTATCTCATTTAATGTTCACAAGATTCCTAAAGTAGAATCCTCATTTTATGGATAAGGAAACTGAGGCAAAGAGATTATATGAATTTTCTAGAGAAAAACAAGTCTTCAGGTATAAAGCCAGAATTTGAACAATGGTCTGTATGAGTTAGAAAACCCTCACTTGGCTATGACATGAAAAGAACCGAATCTAAAAGTAAATTCAAAAAGAGAAGGAAGTCCAAAAAGCTAATGAGTGAGTCAGTTTTGCTCAGGTTTTGTTTTGTGCCTCTAATATAACAATATCTAAATATAGATTTTTTTAATTTTTTAAAAGTATTTTTCATAAACATGGAAACTAAATTTTGTTTCCAGTAATCAAAAGAATCCTGACCAATACAAGTGGTACGGTTCCTCACCCTGTAGGTCAGAAGTTAAACTAATAAACCCAGAAAATCAAGCCCGCTGCTGTGGAGTACAAAGGTTGCTGTGGATCCAGTACTTTCCAATCCATATATTCACTCTACCACTGCATTCATTGGTCTTGGTCATATTTTAACCACCAGGAAAGCATAGTACTTCTTCCTTATTGTGCCCTACTTATTTAAATACCCTGTTAGTGTTTTACATAATTAGAAAACAAGATAATTTTTTTTTAATTTCCAAAATGAAGGTGTGGATGAAAGAATTCAAGCACTTACCAAATGTGCATATCCACAGAGAAAAGAATTATTTTAAGTGATTTTTGAAGCACCGTAATTTAGAAGTACTGTCTTTTTAGGGTTATATATCCCAAAGACAGAGGTAACTGAAAAGAAGTTTTAGCAGCCTTCAGTTACAATATTATTAGTAAAATTACTATTGACAGTGCACTTTTGATGTAATTATAAATAAGTTAGAGGATAGAGCAAAAAATCTAGACTTAGCTTTAGAAAATAAGAATTTTAAGAGAAATGTGATATAATATCAAAGAAGGTTAAAGTCTTATAATCACAAATTTCTATTGTAAATAATAATACATATTCAAGAAGTATGTGTTTTTCTTCTTTTATTTATTTTTTACACTGCTTCTTTCCTACCTATCCACTGAGAAGGACTATAAATGATACCTTCACCTGGTAGCAGTGAATACTCTGAATATACCCATTTTAGCCTCCAAATGTAACTTTCTAACTTAAAGGCACCAGGGATTTTAAAGGAAGAATGATGTAAACTTTGAGATAAATAATTAGAGAACCCTAGAATTGTGTCATATTAGTCTTGCCTGGAAAATCCAATGGACAGAGGAGCCTGGTAGGCTGCAGTCCATGGGGTCGCTAAGAGTCGGGCGCGACTGAGCGACTTCACTTTCGCTTTTCACTTTCATGCATTGGAGAAGGAAATGGCAACCCACTCCAGTGTTCTTGCCTGGAGAATCCCAGAGACAGTGGGCCCCGTCTATGGGGTCACACAGAGTTGGACACGACTGAAGCAACTTAGCCGCAGCAGCAGGCATCAAAGAAGTTATCAATTGCTACTAGTATCATGTCAGTACACTCATTTCACATATTAGTGAGGTAATGCTCAAAATCCTTTAAGTTAGGGTTCAATAGTATGCGAACCAAGTACTTCCAGATGTACAAGCTAGATTTAGAAAAGGCAGGAGAACCAGAGATCAAATTGCCAACATCCACTGGATCACAGAAAAAGCAAGAGCCATCCAGAAAAACATCTACTTCTACTTCATTGACTACACTAAGGTCTTTGGCTGTGTGGATCATAATAAAGTGTGGAAAATTCTTAAAAAGATGGGAATACCACACCTACCTGCCTTCTAAGAAATCTGTATGCAGATCAAGAAGCAACAGTTAGAACCATACATGGAACAATGGACTGGTTCCCAGTTGGGAAAGGAGTATATCAAGGCTGTATGTTGTTACCCTCCTTACTTAATTTAAATGCAGAGTATACCACATGAAAAGTCAAGCTGGATGAATCACAAGTTGGAATGAAGACTGCTGGGAGAAATATCAACAACCTCAGATATGCTGATGACACCACCCTAAATGCAGAAAGTGAAGAAGAACTAAAGAGCCTCTTGAAGAAGGTGAAAGAGGAGAGTGAAAAAGATGGCTTAAAACTCAAAAAACTAAGATCATGGCAACCAGTCCCACCATTTCATGGCAAGTAGATGAGGAAACAATGGAAACAGTGACAGACTTTATTTTCTTGGTTTCCAAAATCACTGCGGACAGTGACTGCAGCCACAAAATTAAAAGACACTTGCTCCTTGGAAAAAAAGGAACGACCAACCTAGACAGCACATTAAAAAGCAGAGACATCACTTTGCCAACAAAGGACCATATGGTCAAAGCTATGATTTTTCCAGTAGTCATGTACAGATGTGAGAGTTCGCCCATAAAGAAGGCTGAACGCTAAAGAATTGATGCTTTCAAACCGTGGTGTTGGAGTAGACTCTTGAGAGTCTCTTGGATAGCAAGGAGATCAAAGCAGTCACACCCAAGGCTGATTCATGTGAATGTATGGCAAAAACCACCACATTATTGTAAAATAATTAGCCTCCAATTAAAATAAATTTTTAAAAAAGTCAATCCTAAAGGAAACCACCCTGAATATTCATTGGAAGGACTGATGCTAAAGCTCCAATACTTTGGCCACTTGATGAGAAGAGTTGATTCATTGAAAAAGACTCTGATGCTGGGAAAGATGGAAGGCAGGAGAAGGGGATGACAGAGGATCATGGGGGGTGGATGACAGAGGATGACAGGGGATAACAGAGCTTCTGAGACAACTGAGAACATTTGAATATTTTAATCATTATTATTAATATTTGTATCTACTTGGACATGAAAATATTATAGGAATTATATCTTTAAAGAATATTTTCAGAGATACATTCTGGTAATATTTATGACTGAAATGACATGACAGGGTTTGATTAAAAATCACACATACAAAAGAAACAAGATTGGCCATGAGATGTCTCATAAAAAAGAAAAATTTGAGAATTGTTCTTTTTTTATTTTCTAAAATAAGTACTGAGACTATGTGATCTTTCTATCTTTGTTAGAATTCCTCTGTGAATCATCTGGGTCTGTGGCTCCTTTCAGGAGGCAAAGGAGGGATATGGTTTTAAGTACACACCTTTTGAGGCTAGACATAAATTTGATTTGGTCCTGCTACTTCCCAACTTAAATTCACTTAGTCTAAATTCAACAGTAAAATGAAATCTTGCCTAGAATCCAGCATGCTCCTTCTCATCATCTAGAACATTTACACATGATGTTTGTTCTATGTAGAGTTTCATTCCATCTCTTTTGCCTAGTTAACTCTTACTGATCCTTCTTATGTCAAAGCTATCATCATTTCTTGAGGAAATCCATTCCTCTTCCTTCCTAGCCAGTTCAAGTTCCTTCATTACCTGTTCCTGTACAATTATACAATTCTCCTTTGTAGTTCTGATCACAACTGCAAGTTCACAGTCATTAGCTGATGTTTGGTTCTTATCTACCTCCCCATTAGACTGTAAGCTCGATGACATCAAGGAGAAGTGTCTATGTTCAGCATTGATTATCCCTGGCAGATAACATGGTATGTATACAGCAAATATTACTTGAATAGATAAATGAACTGGCAAATGAATCATGAATCAAGTGCTTAGCATGGTATCTGACTCAGAGCCAGCACTCAGTAACCACTGGTTACTGTTACACTTGCTGTTACTGATTTTTGGTATTAGACTTCTGTAGTAGTTGAAAAGAAAGGGATAGGGAGGTTAAGAAAAATAGAGGGTGTTAAATGTAGGGTATCAAATATAGGATAATAAGGTTTAGAGCAGTTCTCCAAGCTTAGTAGAGAAAAAGAAATTTATAAGGTAGCTGAACAGAAACCCAACTGTATCATCTGTTCAACCTGGACCCATGGGTTGAAGGGTCTCTAGCCTGAGACACAGACATGGGATCTATATTTAAGATATTCTCTTAAATCCGAGCTTCTCTGGTCAGAAGTTTAGGCAGAATGGGGTTGGAAAAGGTAGAGGGTTCTTTCTTCACCTTGCTTTCCATGTGCTGAGAAGCAGTTTCCTCTAAGTTCTCAATAAGTGTGTTGAGCTCAGTGGGTTTAGAAACAATGATATGTTATCATAACATGCTGACCACAAAAGAACAAAAGGTCAGCCTGGCTTTTTGTTTCACAAGTCTTCTGATATGGAAGTATATGAAATGAATAGATTGATCCAGTTTTGCCATGATTATTCATTTGCTAAATTTCACCCCCTACTTTTTGAGACATAGAGGGAATAAAAAAATAATGAATGTCATTTCTGTAGGCTGCTGAGAAAGGGACTACAAAGTACCCCTATTCTACCTGCTAGAAGTTTGTTTTAATTCTGTAAGTTGGAGATGACTTGTAAATGTTTTATAAAACATCTAAGGCAGTGTTCTTAAATTTTGCAGGTTATAGTACTCTCTGAGATTCCAAAGATAAAAGCAGATCCTTCTCTGAGAAATTCTAATACAAACATCAAGTTTCCACAATCTGCTTCACGATTTTCATGGAGTTCCTGGATCTTAAACAGAGATCCTAGGGCAGGAACAATTACTATGGAGATATGGCCAGGTGTCTGTGTTCTGTAGACTAAATCTAGCTTTGCACAGTGTGACGGTTTCTCATGTTTGTTAAATCCCTTGATTCATGATCAATGTTCGTTGAAAAACAAACAAAAAGCATAGGGGAAAAAAAAACACTTAAACATACTACTGAGTTAACATTTATATCATTTGGATTAAACTGATCATTTTAACTCCTTCCAACAGTAAAAAGAAGCTATATCTATATGTATCGGTGTGTGCATGCTGAATCACTCAGTTGTGTCCACTTCTTTGCAAACCCATGGACTTTTTTTTGTATGGAATTTTCCAGGCAAGAATTCTAGAGTGGGTTGCCATTTCCAATTCCAATATGTATCAGTACAAGTTTCAAGATCATTTAGGTAAAAAAAAAAAAAAAAAAAAAAACTGATACATATGGTTAATGTTATTTATATTAAATGCAAAGTATATGTATTCATATTTTTGGATAATCAAATAGGTAGCAGAAAAATAATAAAATATTCATGGGGACTGTAAATGTTCAAATTCATGATGTTTATTTCTGGGCAGAGAGGGAGGGAAATGAATGTAAGTAGAATATAGGAAATTTTAACTGTAAAGTTTTCTTCATAAAAATGGAGAAAGAGAACTAGAGTATATGCAATATTAAAACTTGAAAAATGTTAGCTGGTGAGTTCAAAGTGGTTCATTATTCCTCCTTAGTGTTCACATAAGTATATCAAAATAAAGATTTGAAAAATGAAAATAACCTAGCTCACAAGGATGTCGTTAAAAACAAATGACCACATAAGCAAAAATGCCTTGGAAAATGCAAAAGATACACTAAGGGCACACAGGTATCCCCCCTCGCTAAATTCATCTCATTAAAATTCAACCCAACAAATATTGATTAAGCACAGTAAGATTCCATCAGACAGAAGGACCAAATGGATATAATGATCACAGACTCAAGATCCTATGGAGTCTTACTATTTATCCTGCTCAGCAGACTCGAGAGGGGGATATAAATAGGGGTGAAGGCACTGCTTAATTTGTCACTCACCGTGTTTAATTAGGCATTCATCCTGCTTCAACCAGAAGAGCATTCTTTATGTTTTATACACACATACACACACACAGATACATTTCATGAAATAATGCATTGCTAAAATTGAAACTTCAGTACTTGGGCCACCTGATGTGAAGAACTGACTCACTGGAAAAGACCTTGACGCTGGGAAAGACTGAAGGCAGGAAGAGAAGCTGACAAGAGAGGATGAGGTGGTTGGATGGCATCACCGACTCGATGGACATGAGTTTGAACAGGCTCTGGGAGTCAATGATGGAGAGGGAAGTCTGGTGTGCTGCAATCCATGGGCTTGCAAAGAGTTGGACATGACTGAGCAATTGAACTGAACTGAATATTAATTCACTGCTATAAATTTACTAAAAATAGTTGATCTGATCTTATCACTTCTCAAGGGCTCCTGTACTATGATGGAAACTTGTCACTTCTGTGACATTTCTTCTCATACCACTAGAGACTTGATTTTGCTTCACAGAATACACTTCACATACTGGATACGGTCTGCCAAGATAGCAGTAAAGATAACTCTGGGTAGGAGAAGCAATTCTTATCCAGACCTGGGCTATGATGAAGCCATGATGAAGGTCAGGGGACTCACACCAACTCTGAGCCAGTGCTGAGACCAACGTGAACATTAGACAGAGAGGATTTGTTATTTTCATTAGCATGTAAATCCATAGCATGCAAATCTGACTTCTAGAAACCATCTTGTCTGTATGAGGGGCCAGGACTTGCCTGGAGCAATGGAGCTGACCAATGAAAACATACAGATCCATCACAGAAGAGAGCAGAGTCAGGACATAGGCAGACACTAGGTCCTGTGATATTAACTGAACCCCTGGATGCTGCTGGGATTTTACTATTTAGCCACCTGAAATAATAAATTCTCTCTTTCCTTGAAATTGACTGAAGAGTTTTGATTTTTTGTTGTTGTTGCTATTTTTCACTTGAAACTGAAAGATATCCAAATCAAGTAGTTCTCAATGTTGCCATACACCCAAATGCCCCAAGAGACTGAGAATTTATAGCCACGTGTGAGCTCCATCCCTCGGCTGACTTTAGAAAGCTCCTAGTGTGTGCTCCACCCCTGGGCAGACTTTAGAAAGCTCCTAGTGTGCGCTCCATCCCTGGACTGACTTTAGAAAGGTCCTATGTTCAGTTAAAATTTGTCTCCTATGCTATGCCCATTTCTCCTATCCTTTTATTTGGAGTCAGATGTCTGTTTCTTCACATAGGCACATAGATATCTGGGTATAATACTATCCCTTCTCCTCACCCATTCCATCTTCCACTCTCTGCCCATCCCCTGCCCAAAGTTTCTTACACACTGAGATTTCAAACCTAAACTTTAAGCTTGTCTAATCCATAAAATATTTTAATAAGGACATCTAAAAATCACTATATTTGTTATTATGAACAATTGTTGGAATTAACATTAAATTACTTTTAGGTGTCTGTGCACAAGTTGAACTTTTTTCCTTTTCATTTCTGAAGCTGCCTATAAAATGTAAACACTTGAATGGAGAATGATTAATACATTCCATTTACAAGAATAGTGTAGGCTCATGTATCCCAAAACAACATGGAAACAGCTGTCAAACCTACTCACTTCATTTTTCATGGAATGGGAACAGCTGCTAAATGTCTCATAAACATCTAGGGCAAGACATAAAGAAGTTGCAAGGGAAACCCTTTCAAAGCAGGAAGTATATGCTTCCAAACCCTTGAAAAAATAATCATAAACAGTGGTAAAATCAGTAAGATTTTAAAATTTATACATGGGTTCCACAGAATACAGGAGACTTTCACAAAGTCAGAAAGAGACAGGAATGAATCTCAGGTCTTCAGACCTTTACATCTCTTCTGTTTTAATTATGTCAATTTCACTCAACAGCGTATGATCAACTGTCAATTAAATTAGACAGCAAGTGCATTGGATTGCAGGTCCACTGGATTTGGAAGAAAGAGATAATCATAATCAGGGATTTCCCCTCCAACCCCCAATATAAGAGGCAGATTTGATAAGCAATCTGTGAGTTTGTCAATGGCTGAGATTTAGCCAGGAATTTCACCTTCATTCTGCCTAAATTTCTAATCTGAATGTAATCTAATTCAAATGAAATTCTATGAACCAAGGAAAATTCTACCAGAGTTAAAGTGCTCAGGTTTTCATGAAGATACATATTTACCAAACATTTTAGACAAAGCACTGTGTTGAATATGTTGTATATGTTGTGAAGGCAGAAGGTGTGGAGGTGGATAGGAAATAGATGTTGCCTGCTCTCAAGAAGTTTACAAACTCTGAGGAAGTCCCTAAGATATGTATCTTTCAGTGTTAACTAACAATAAATGTAGCACAATGCTTACCTTTTCCTCCCTACTACAGTCATGGGGAACATTCTTTATCTCTAGAACAGAGTAGACCACACTGACCTGAAGGGGTAAATACTATGTTTGGACAAACATTTGAAAATCTTGAATTATGACCTTAAGTGTCTTATCTCTTTCTCCCTTTAGTTTTTCAAAGACTACTCATTTTCAAAATCTATCCTAATTCTGTTCAGTTCAGTTGCTCAGTTGTGTTCAACTCTTTGTGACCCCACAGACTGCAGCATGCCAGGCTTCCCTGTCCATCACCAACTCCCAGAACTTACTCAAACTCATGTCCATCAAGTTGGTGATGCCATCCAACCATCTCATCCTCTGTCATCCCTTTCTCCTCCTGCCTTCAATCTTTCTTAGCATCAGGGTCTTTTGCAATGAGTCAGTTCTCATCAGGTGGCCAAATATTGGAGTCTTCTCCAACACCACAGTTCAAAAGCATCCATTCTTTGGCACTCAGTTTTCATTACAGTCCAATTCTCACATCCATACACGACTACTGGAAAAACCATAGCTTTGAATAGACTGACCTTTTGTCAGCAAAGTAATGTCTTTGTTTTTTTAATATGCTGTCTGCTTTTTAATATGCTGCCTAATCCTGTGTTCATCTACAAAGCTTTCTTTGAAGTCTCCTGCACTGACGTTAACCTTTCTATGAGTCCTTGTAACATACTATTAGCAAAGTTTTTGGATGCTTAAACATATGCTGCCTAATATAGTTACTGAACTGATTTTTATGTCGATTCCTGGGTCAGGAAGATCCACTGGAGAAGGGATAGGCTACCCACTCCAGTATTCTTGGGCTTCCCCTGAGGCTCAGCTGGTAAAGAATCTGCCTGCAATGTAGGAGACCTGGGTTCGATCCCTGGGTTGGGAAGACCCCCTGAAGAAGGGAAAGGTTACCCACTCCAGTATTCTGGCCTGGAGAATTCCAGGGACTATACAGTCCATGGAGTTGCAAAGAGTCAGACACGAATGAGCGACTTTCACTTTCACTTTTCTATGTCATGGCTTAGTTCCCCAGCTGGACTAAGCATCTGAGCAATATACTTTACCTTTCCCTTAGTTCCTAGAACAGCACAATTAAAGTGTTTCATGTAATTCAAATGAATAAATGAACTAATGCCAGTTTCCTTTGATCCTCCATGGCTAATCAAGATTACTCCAAAAACCTTTTCCTGCTACCCATCTAAACCCAGTCAGGCTTAAACTACTTGAAGATGTACCTTCAGGTACAGCACTGATTTTTATTTTAATTGTACCACAGTTTCTCTAAATGAAGAAAATCCCTTGGTTTACCAACTTAATCCACTATTAGCCTTTGGGATGTGTGTGGAGGGATAGAATATGGTGATAAATCATAAGAATCAAAATAGTCATAAGGGTATAAAATTGTTTATCACGAAAAATAACCCAAAGAAGTCTAACCTAATAGAAGTGCAGCAATTGAAAACTACAGCCAGCTCATCAAGGATCTTACTGGAAAAAGCAAGAAAACTCTGGTGTGTGGAGGGAATGAAAGAGATTTTCAATGTTGTCAATGAATGTGTAGAGTCCCTGGTTAAAAACATATATATTTAGAGCTCAGTCAACAATATAAGTGATAGTCTAAGTAGCTGAGGAGGAAGAAGAGCACTAAACTTTAATGATTCTTAATGGAACCTTGACACTGTTTCCATTGTTTCCCCATCTATTTCCCATGAAGTGATGGGACCGGATGCCGTGATCTTTGTTTTCTGAATGTTGAGCTTTAAGCCAACCTTTTCACTCTCCTCTTTCACTTTGATCACTTAGGTCCCTTTTAATACCTTCTCAGCATGTGGGGCATCTATCCTGAGAATCCTCTGTTGTCCCCTTCTTCTCCTGCCCCCAATCCCTCCCAGCATCAGAGTCTTTTCCAATGAGTCAACTGTTTGCACGAGATGGCCAAAGTACTGGAGTTTCAGCTTTAGCATCATTCCTTCCAATGAACACTGAGGGCTGATCTTTAGAATGGACTGGTTGGATCTCCTTGTAGTCCAAGGGACTCTCAAGAGTCTTCTCCAACACCACAGGTCAAAAGCATCAATTCTTCGGCTCTCAGCTTTCTTCACAGTCGAACTCTCACATACATACATGACCACTGGAAAATCTTCTCTTAGGCAGAGGCAATTTTTAAAGAAGTCATCAGGCAAGATCAATGCTCCTGAACTGTCCTCAGAGGAAGCACCTTAAGGAAGAATTTTTATCTTTGTTTTTGTTATTGTTCTCTTTAGTCTCCAACAAAATTAGCATCTGTTAACTGAAATAGAGTAAGAAAGAATAATACAATAGGGTCCAATTACACCCAGTTCGAAGCTGAAGCACAGCCAGATGAATGCTAATTCGGTTATTAAATAGCAGCCTGTATTTATTCTAAATGAGTGGCTGGATCTTGTACAAGTGGCAGGTCTTTGCAGATTCTCACTTACTAGAAAGCACATCCTTGGCTATAAGACAGTGTCATTTCTATCTATCAGGAAAAAGAGAGTTGATAACGTGGCTGATCTGAAATCTTGTAGCACAGAAAGTCTTCACCAGCCTTCTTTTCAATTTGTGTTCTAGTCATGTCTCTCTGTGACCCCATGGACTGTAGCCTGCCAGGCTCCTCTGTCCATGGGATGCTCCAGGCAGGAATACCGCAGTGGTTTGCCACTTCCTCCTTCAGGAGATCTTCCCAACCGCATTGGAGGTGGCTTCCTTAAGCACCGTGCCACCTGGGAAGCCCTCTTTTCAATTTACAAATATCCTAAGTTCTTGTCTCTTAGTGTAACTGAGCAGGACGCTAAGGGGCCTTCCTGGGACAGGCCCTCCCCCATATCCTCTGCCTCTGAGGCACATTTCCCAAGTTGTTTTACAGATGTTAAACCACCCCCCACCCACCCAACCAATGAAAGACTTTACTTGATGACCATGAATACATAGGCCCAGGGCTCCTGGAACCCAGGGACTGATAACCCCTGTGACACTACCCTGTTACCTCACCATCAGCTAATCAGAGGACTGCACATGAGCTGAATACACACCCTGCCATCCTCCTTCCTCACTTGGCTTTTAAAAATGCTTTGCAGAAAACTTTCCAGGAATTCAGGGTTTTTTTAGAGCATAAGCCACCCATCTCTTTGCATGGCCCTGCAGTAAATCTTTCTTTGCTGCAAATTCTGATGTTTCAGCTTGCTTAACCTCGCTGTGCATTGGCACACAAAATTGCACTAATATTAAAATACTGATCATTTAGTCAGAACTACATTTTCTTCAGGCTGGATGACAATAGAAATTATGCTTCAAGCCAGAACAGTTTTGATAGCGAAAAGAAAAGTCAAAGTGTTAGTTGCTCAGTCAATCCAATTCTTTGTGACCCCATGGACTGTTGCCTGCCAGGCTCCTCCATCCCTGGGATTCTCCAGGCCAGAATACTGGAGTGGGTTGCCATTTCCTTCTCCAATGCATGAAAGTGAAAAGTGAAAGGGAAGTCGCTCAGTCCTGTCTGACTCTTAGCGACTCCATGGACTGTAGCCTACCAGGCTCCTCCATCCATGGGATTTTCCAGGCAAGAGGACTAGAGTGGGTAGCAATTTCTTTTGCCAGGGGATCTTCCCAACCTAGGGACTGAATCCAGGTATCTGACATTGCAAGCAGATTCTTTATCATCTGAGCCACCAGGGAAGCCCCACTGAAATGATTATGCACTCTTAAACTGGTTTTATTTTTGTTTTATATTTTTTATTGTTTTATATTTATTGTCCTATTTCTAAACTATCCTCAAAAGTAAAAGTATTTCTTAAAATATAAAAGCAACATATATTTGCATGCAAATTTTATAAAACTTTATATTGATTGCTTAAATATTAAAAATAAAATGATCAGAAAAAGAGATAATCGAGTACTTTAGTCAGTTTCCCAGCCATATTTGTCTTTTATCAAATATATTATTTATTTATTTTTTCTGAGGAATGTATGTTTTCCCCATTAGTATGGCTCTGTTATTATTACTACTTT